>MUZC01000074.1:143163-208148 GCA_002072015.1 Radix auricularia
CATCATATCAGACATGACATTGACCATCCTAGTACACATAGACCATCCTATCAGACATTGACCATCCTAGTACACATAGACCATCATATCAGACATCGACCATCCTAGTACACATATACCATCATATCAGACATTGACCATCCTAGTACACATAGACCATCATATCAGACATTGACCATCCTAGTACACATAGACCATCCTATAAGACATTGACCATCCTAGTACACATAGACCATCATATCAGACATTGACCATCCTAGTACACATAGACCATCATATCAGACATCGACCATCCTAGTACACATAGACCATCATATCAGACATCGACCATCCTAGTACACATAGACCATCATATCAGACATCAACCATCTTAGCAGACATCGACCATCCTAGTACACATAGACCATCATATCAGACATCGACCATCCTAGTACACATAGACCATCATATCAGACATCGACCATCTTAGCAGACATCAACCATCCTATCAGACATCGACCATCCTAGTAGACATAGACCATCATATCAGACATCGACCATCTTAGCAGACATCAACCATCCTAGTAGACATCGACCATCCTAGTACACATAGACCATCATATCAGACATCGACCATCTTAGCAGACATCAAACATCCTATCAGACATCGACCATCCTAGTAGACATAGACCATCATATCAGACATCGACCATCTTAGCAGACATCAACCATCCTAGTAGACATAGACCATCCTTGCAGACATCGACCAACCTATCAGACATCGACCATCCTAGTAGACATAGACCATCATATCAGACATCGACCATCATAGCAGACATCGACCATCCTTGCAGACATCGACCATCCTAGCAGACATCGACCATCCTAGCAGACATCGACCTTTTTAGTAGACATAGACCATCCTTGCAGACATCGACCATCTTAGCAGACATCGACCATCCTAGTAGACATAGACCATCCTTGCAGACATCGACCATCCTAGCAGACATCGACCATCCTTGCAGACATCGACCATCCTAGCAGACATCGACCATCCTAGCAGACATCGACCATCCTAGTAGACATAGACCATCCTTGCAGACATCGACCATCCTGGCAGACATCGACCATCCTAGCAGACATCGACCATCCTAGTAGACATAGACCATCCTTGCAGACATCGACCATCCTAGCAGACATCGACCATCCTAGTAGACATAGACCATCCTTGCAGACATCGACCATCCTGGCAGACATCGACCATCCTAACAGACATCGAACATCCTAGCAGACATCGACCATCCTAACAGACATTGACCATCCTGGCAGACATCGACCATCCTGGCAGACATCGACCAAACTTGCAGACATCGACCATCCTGGCAGACATCGACCATCCTGACAGACATCGACCATCCTAACAGACATCGACCATCATGGCATACATCGACCATCCTGGCAGACATCGACTATCATAGCAGATATCGGAATCTAAAGGAGTTTAATGAGATAATTGAATTTTAATTTTTTTTAAACTCCACCAGTGTGGAAATCAATTTTAATTAGCTTGACCAAAAAAATAAATATTCATAATGTTGTTTATGACTGTATGCTGATGTTATAAAAGGAATATAATGTTGTCGGAGATTTAGTTTGGCCCTAGAGCTGACTGATAAAGGGGCACAGGCAGGTGTAACCTCAATTAAGCTCTAAACAAATTTTTAATCTAGCCTTGTAGACCAGGTCAGGAAAGAAAAAAATATATTTAAAATATGATTTATATTAAATAGCTACACATGCGAGTACTAATTTTTTCATTATTTAGATATGTAGTAGTAATCTACAATACTTAAAATCTCTTAACGCGCCTAAGAAAATTAACTGGATTGTATTTTATTAAGCGAAGGGAAATTCGTTAATTATTTGAGTTTCAGCCCCATTCTTTTATGGTTGAAAGTTTCCTTTGCAAGTCTGCAATCTTCAAAAAGAAAACTCTATTTGCTGTATGTTTTACCACTAACGAAAGTGTCAACTGTATTTTTTTAAAATATTAAATGTGAACTACAGTATCTAATTGATCTACAGCCCGCTCGTTCATAAGTGAGCCGCTCTTTTAGAAAAGAAAAAATATTAAAAGTGTATAACCCGCTCGCAAGCCGACTCCCCAATTTTTCCCCCTAATTTTTTGTCCAAAGAGGGTCGTCTTTAGAATGAATGTAGAATGAATGTAGAATGAATGTATACGGTGCTTCATTCATGCAAAGAATCTAATACAATATAAAATGCAAAATATTTAGAGGTAAGAAAATGAGGACTGAAAATGTGTGTCTTATATTAGTCAGACGTTTAGTACAATATGCATATCTTTATAGAACTTTTCCAACTTTAAAAAATTTAAACTTTAAAAAAAAGAAAAATTTAAAAGAGCTGCAAAATATTCACAACTGACAAGAATAATTCACACAGTTTACTTTACTTAAATTTAATTTAATTTACATCGAGACAATAAAGAATGGGTCTCCAAACTTTTCTGCTGAAAGGGCCGCATTAACCGTCACACAGCAGCTTTGGGGCCAACTACACACATATTTGTGGTGAAATAAAGGTAAAATAGTATCTTCTTTGAGAGTAAAAGGTCTGAAGGGGCCGGATGATAGGGAACGCGGGGCGCATCTGACCCACGGGCCGTATTTTGGAGACCCCTGCAATAGAGGATTAGGTAAAAGGGACTTGTTATTTAGGGGCCATCCATAAATGAAGTCACGCATCTAGGGGAAGGGGGATCCACATAGTTATGACAATGTGTAACTTGGGGGAAGGGGTATAAGCATTGTGGCGTCATGTCAAAACATGATACTTTCAATTTAAATTCCACTTAAATTTTCGAATCATTTCAATTTTTTTCCGACGTTTTACATCACCTCACGCGTGTTACCATACATATTGGAAGGGGGGTGGTCTAAGTTTTTATAACAAAAAGTGACCAGAGGAGGGGGGTTGAAATCGGCCAAAATCCCTTGACATCATGTATGTATGGCTCCTTACACATAATGGCACTAAATTCTAACTTAGAAATACATTCAATGTAAAAACAATCTTATACAACACTATAATAGGTTTCGGGGTGCAAACACTTCTTGTTTCATTCGAATAAAATCAACATGGAAACTTGGTTTATAAAACGATTTGGTCCGTTGGCTCCGTGTGGAATTAACCAAAATCACAATTTTATCTAACTGGATAATTTTTTTCCCGTTGTCTTCATTGTATCTGTTAATACTCTTTCCTTTTACCTATAACCTGTTTCATTGTTTCTTTTTTTAACTTACTTTTTATCTTACATAATTATTTTCTGATTCAGTATGTTTGAAGCATTTAAATACAATTTTATTGCTCATGTAAGTACGTTCTTTATGTTTATTGTACTGATGAAGGCATTAGCCGAAACGTTTAATGCCGTGTTAGTTTAATAATAAAGCTACATTTACTGTTTTCATCACGCAATTTGTTCGTGTATTTTGTATTATATTTAAAAGCTTTATCGCAGTCGTATTCTTTATTATATATTATTTCATTCGCAAGAACAAATACATACAACTTCTCATTCCCGTCTGGTATTCAGGCGTGATAAGTTGTTGCCTTAACCAACCAGGAAAACCCAAAACACATATTTTTACATGCAAGAGTATACATTGAAAAAGCATAAGACACAAAAATGGACGGCAGAAAGGAATGGACGGGGATGGGATTGAGTGAACTACTGGCCGCCGGTCAAGATAGGCAACTATGGAGATCGTTATCAGTTGATGTGTCCATGCACTCCCCCCAAAGACCGCAACGGTCACGGGAATAATAATGATGATGATGATGATGATGATGATGATGAGGATGATGATGATGATGATGACGATGATGACGATGATGATGATGATGATGATGATGATGATGATGATGATGATGACGATGAGGATACATAAACCATGGAAAAAACATACGACACAAAAATGGTCAGTGTGCAGGAATGTGTGTAATGTATAACGTGAAATAAATCCAGACACAAGGCCAATAAGTTAAGCTTGAGATCACAGGACACTAAACAACAAGATAAATCTCTCAGTGTCGGTGTTTTAAACACAATTAGTGTCAGTGGGCATTGGGTTTCAAGGGATTCTAGGAATGACCAAAAAACTTAAACTTTTTTGGACTTTTACATGGACGTATGTTATAATTTGTTTAGTTAGATGGTCGATTTGTGACTGACTTAAATATATGTTTCTAAAAATAGGCATATTGTAAATAATTAATGAAAGAAATTATCGTGTCATTAAAGTAACTGTCTTGTGGGAACCACTGGAGGTTCAACCTCTGCAGTATGGTGAGGACCGTTTGAAGTTTAACCTCAGCAGTATGGTGAGAACCACTGGGGGCTCAACCTCTGCAGTATGGTGAGAACTGTTGGTGGTTCAACCTCTGCAAGGTTTCGTTCGCGAGAACCAAGAACAATTGGAGGTTAAACCCCTGAAGTCCTGGACGTTAAGCTCAGGGGAGAGAATGCTAATATTACTTGACACTTGTCGCCATTCAAGTGTGATGTCATTTTTCCTATATTCTGTGTCCTTGTTTGTTGCTGTTTTTTTTTTTTTTCTTTTCATTTTTTATCAGATAGGCACTAACATATTTTAAGATAAATGTAATGTAAGTAATTATTTATGTTAGTTTACTTTGTACTGATGAAGGCATGAGCCGAAACGTTCACCATACTTGTATTAGTTGATACTAAAGCTTAAATTTATTGTTTTCCTACACAAATAGTTTGTGCCATTTGTTCTTAGTTAAAGATGTGTTTTGTTTTACTTGGTGAGTCTATGATAACTGTACCATAAGAAATTAGATAAACATCTTTGTAACGACTTAAAAGAATAATCTAGAAGAATTAAATGTTTGTCCATTCACTTATACAATGCATTAGTTATTAATGAAAGGCATATCACGCCTGTAGTTTGTGATAGGATTATACGTCCCCTAGAGTATTGGCCAAGGATCTCTGCCAGGAGTACATTAAACTGGCCCTGACTAGATTGTGCCAGCTGTATCTTATTTGACGGCCATGGACTAGGAAGCATTTTTTTGAAATGATGGAATTTACTATCAAATGAAGTCATATCATGTTTTCATGTTCCTATCTCATAACGTCGATGATATTTTTGATGTGTTGATTTAAACCAGCGATAGCCAGACTTGTAGTATCTGAGAGACATTTTTAAAGCACTTGAGAAGCGCATTGATGCGTTAAGGCCTACGACCCAACTGGCAATGGAAAATTTCTTTAGTGATTTAAAATTTAAATTATTGTTTATTCAAACTGTATGTTTAAGACATGTAAGTTGTTTTAAACCAAGACTTATTTTGAAGGAAACTTGAGTTACACAACTAAAAAAATATTTAACAATGTACATAATAATTTATAAATAGAAATACTATTCATCTATATTTATAATAAAATTGAACATTAATCGTTTTGATTCTGCTGAGGAGCCTTTTAACTAAAAAGTTTGGGTTCTAGTTACTTCTCTACGTTTTAATTTTATTCATTGACATTTGTGCAATCAGTCGCCAAAATCTGGAATCATTTTGCTCTCATATAAAAATGTCCCCATCATTACAATTATTTTTAACATGAGCAATATTTAAAGCGATGGTATAACTAGCCTAGTTAAAGTAGCGAATTTGTTTGCTGAAAGCAGATAATCGCGTAAGCATCTTACACAATCTAGACACTAACTCATTAAGTTTGACTTTTCGAAATTTAATTTGTAGCAGATACTGGGATGAAAACTTACCACGACTTTTTACAAACAGCGGCTTTGCAAAATAAATCCTCACCAAAACATAGTCTCTCCTGCTAGAATTTATTTAAAAATAAATCCTGCGGGTCAGAAAATATTTTCCTCCATATTAAAATTAATTTTCAAATGGCATGTAAAAATAAATCTGCCCCTGACCAAGTTTATGATTGTTTTATTTTCAATAATACACAAATGCATGTAGCACAAATGCAAAATAAATTGAGTGTCATTAACTTTAATAAAACGCGTATTTATAATTTCAAATAATTATGTGGAGACTTTTTGGTAATTCCGTGGTTTTATTTTAAATCAAAGACTCCAGTGGAGACTTTGTCTAAAAATTAATCTCTAGGGGTGACTTTATTTCATGACCTGCGTGTTAACTTTAATTATGTTTTTATTATTGTGGCGTATCTAGAGATATAAGGAGAGTGAGTACTACACCGTTTGAAACCATCTCTGGGGTGTGACACATGTTTGTAAAAAAAACAGTTTCATGTTTACTTGATTTGGCTTTATTTTTCTTAAGTGTGTTCATCCAAAATTTAAGGGCATCATTATGTTGTGTTACTCATCATTTTGAATATGTTTCAATGAATTTGTTTAAGAATATAAAGGCATACGTTTTCGTGAAACAGAAATGAGTTGGTGGTGCTATTTTTAGATACCGTAAAGAAATACAATCTCGTTTTATTCGGTAGAAATCCGCGGTAGAAGTTAAAATTTTGTTGTGGAAGTAGCAATACCATGAAATTAACATATCTGTTCACACCAACACTATCTACAGCACTTAATATTAAACGCATGACCTGATTCTTTTTTTAAGTCTAAGATTTGGCCTGTGTTGTGTGTTTTAAGACGGCTACAGAAAATTTAATCCACTTTAAAGGCTCTTTCTACAAATGATATTACTAAATTTAATAATTTTACAAAACATGGCTACTTGGATTAAAAAACGTTTCTGTTCTAAATTTTCTTAACAGTACCTCTAAAACACGGTAATAATATTTTTTATATATTCTTTGAACACATAAAAAATCACAAAATTCGTGAAAGTGCTACTCACAAACGTAAGTAGTCACTTACATGTTTCAATACACCATTGTCACGTTCAAGTATTAGTCGATTATTTTTGTTTTTTCAGTTCATTTTTCTTTTAGTTCTTAAATAACATTGAACAATTAGCCACCTCCAACGAATGTGTCTGCCGAGGCTTAAAAACCCTTTTTTAGCCTCAACTTGGTACGCCCTGACCAAGCTTATGATTGTTGCATATCCATTATTCATACAGAAATTCTTTTACCACGAATACAGAATATATTGCGAGTCATAAGCTTTAATAAAATATTTATAGATATGTTGTAAATAATTAAAGGGAGGTTTATTTTAATCCCGGTGACTTTATTTTCAAACAAAACTCTGAAATTAATACAAAATATCCCCTTAATTATTTGAAATTATAAACGCAGGAAATTTTTGAAAGAATACTGTTTCTTTTTAGAAGTCATATAGACCTAGTCTACATGTTTTTTCTGAAATGCAAACTTTGGCGCATACACAAAAAAATAGAAAATTTGTGCACACAATTTTAATTTTTTGCATATGAATCAAAAACAGTTACATTGTCCACCCCCTTAACACACACACTCCCGCCTCTTAAAGTTTACCATGTTTCGTTCCATTTCACATCATGCGTAGCTTCGAGTTCGTAGCAACAACAGAGCTTTTTGTGAATTTCAAGGTCACTGCTCCATGACATGATTCTCTTCCTGTAACATAATCCGAGCCTAATGGTTTTCTATAGGAACGTACATAATATGGCGCAAATCCGTTAATAGAAATATGATATCTAAATTTATCTTTTTATAGAAAAAAATTATGTTACCTGCCCCCACCCTTGCCAACCATAAACTGTGATTTTCCGAAGCTAGGGTTAGTCATGTTCGCAAAAATTGGGGAAAAGAACAGGCAGAAAAAAAACAATATTTAATTTTGTTTTCAAATTATTCCATCTAGGAATTGCACCCTCAACTCTCCGCGTGCGAGGAGGACCTAATAACCAATACATTACGATTCATATGTTATTATGTGAATGAACAACGCAAGTGAACGCAATGAGTATTGTTGCGACTCACCAGCCCCCCTCCCCACCAATGTTTTTTTCTTTTCAACCCACTCCGCTGGCACACTGCGATCTTTCGTCATGCCCATTTGCACATGGTCACATGGTCACATGGTCACATGGTCACTTGGTCACATGGTCACATGGTCACATGGTCACATGGTCACATGGTCACATGGTCGTTTACGTGAAGTATTCATATATAAAGAGTATTTTTTCCTTCCTTGTGACGTCACATTGTATAAACCCGCTCGTGGCAAACATACGACGCCCCATTTCGTTTAGAAGTTATATTTTTTGGATGGTAACATATCCTTAAACTAAAACCAAGTTTACAACTTTAGAGTGCGTTGAACGTGTCATAACCAAATACACTTGTATTATATGTCACTTAAAAAAAATATTAGTCCTCATCGTAATCAGCTAAATGTTCAATAGTCGATCCTTAATACAAGAAGTATCGATTCTACACTACAGCCGGTAGCTGGATTTATACACTTAACCAGTGGTAGGTGAATGTCTACCGCAGTATCGTCCAACAATAAGATCTACTTCGCGTCGTGTCACAACTGTTGCCATCCTCCACAAAAGCCGTCAAGCTTGAACTATTCTCAAGAGGAACCGCAAACAGCTCTGAAAGAAAACATAAAAGTAAATTACTTCCCGCTATTTTTCCCCGCGCCATTTGGAAATTCCTTTTCACGCCTCACTGGCTTTGTCTCTTAGCTTTCTTGTGTCAAGGTCAAGTTTTATCTTATTATCTTATTTATATGTTTCCTACTGATGTGTTGTAGAAGGCTTCCATGGGCGTAACGAACAGACTTCCATAATCGTCCCAACCAGTGGCTGATTTAGCTTTGTCTGCGTGGGTGGGGGGGCAGGAGAATTTCAGGGGGGCGCCGCCAAATTTTACGAATAATCGAGCATTGGAAACATACTAATTATTAGCCTACTAATTTAGTGACTTTTCAAAATCATCGAACAAGTTAAACATAATAAACAATATAAACATATATTATGTTTTCAAAAAAGTAACGTAAATATATTTTAATCCAAGAAAGAAACTCAGTTTATGCGAATTTATATAGAACCCTGAGCCCTAATTAAATTCCAATCCTATCTACGTGATTTTATTGAAGCAAAACAGTTTATCGTTGATTCAAAGCTAGCGTTCTGAGCTAAATCACGTTCATTTGAAAATATGTCAATCCAGACAAACTTTTGTTTGTCATTTTTGAGCACATATAGATCTAATAATTGATGATTTTCAATCACTGCTAACAGAAAGATTCAAGTAAATTTTATATAGTATTGACAAATTAGGGAGACCTGACGCCTTTTGTTTTTCAGTCAAGCATGGTAAAACCTCTATAAGTTGTAGATCACTAGATGGTGAATGACCTCTTGGTTGATACAAAACTTTGATGGTATAATATTCAACGATTACACATTCAAGGTTGATGTCGTGTTTTTAAATTTGTCATAAACTTCAAAAATAATAATATATATAATAGCCCAGTGGTGTGGTTCTGTAACGTAACGCGTAACGCAAGAGATGTACGACAGTCTACAGCAGTTAGTTTAGTTGAAAAATCGTGTGTTGATGAGCGCTGTAAAAATATTTAATAGGATGACGTCATTGTTTGGTGTGCATCGGTACGCAAAATACAACCCCTATTATTATTATTAAATAAATACTTTGCGTACATTTCATAAAGTTTAATAATTGGTATTTATCAAAAAAGGACACGTTAGTTGGTCTTTAAAAAAAAGGTTGGCGCCGTAGGCGCCCAAAATAAGGGGGCGCCGCAGGCGCCACGGCGCCTGGCACAATCTAGTCTTTAAATAACTGTGCTCCGAAAGTTATTAAATCGATTATATATTTGTGTTACAAGTTCATCCAAGATAGTGAAGTATGTTTCATTTTTAAAGCTTGTTGTTTGATCATCAGCCCTTTTAACTCTGTTAAGTTCGCCTGACATACCTTTCTTTTTTGCATTTCATTTTCTTAAATTTTTTTTTAAAATCTATCATACTAATCTCCCCGTACCCAATGGAGGAGGCAGGCCATGGCGGGATAGCACCTGTTTGACTGGGGGCTGCCCAGTTTGAGTCGGGCGGTAGCTGACCAGTGAGACATTGGTAGTATCACCCACCGTTGGAAGCAGCCCCTGGCGCATAGCTCTACGTTAATTGAGCTTTCGCTTATAACCGGTGTAACAGGCCAGATTAAACCCCCGACCAGAATATACCCGGGTATAATCTGGCATTGGCCAGAATATTGACAACATTACGATATATAGTAAAAAATGAATAAATGTATATTAGAAATTATATTTGTGTTTTATCCTGGTCATGTCTTAAATAGTAAAGATGTTTTATTTACAATAAAATAAAAATAACAATAATAATAATAATAATGTGATTTATTTTATTACGATGTCTGATAGGGTGAGAACTTTCTATCTATAGTTAAAGTCTATACAAGTCAGTTGGAATCAGCGTTTTTTTATTGTTTTTTTTAATTTTCTTTTTTAAGATAATTTTTGTTAGTTGTTTTTTTAATGGACTCATTCAAGTACTAAATGGATTGGTTATTTTTAAAAATAATTTAAGCACGATAAGGGACTATAGTTGTTGATTATCAGCACTTCCGAATGTGTATTATTCCTTGATCTCGCTTATTAATTGAATAAACACGTTTCATTATTTTGGGTCTAGGGCAAGACTAAACATAGTTTGACTTCCCAGACGTTGCTTGCCGCATTTCCGTACGTTTAACAGTATTTTATGTTATCTTTTACAGGCGCTCCTTTAATGCCCAAGATTATTGCGTCCTTCTCTTTTATTATCTATAATCCATCATCCTCGATGCACTACAGTGCATGTTGTTCTTTTGCCTGCCTCACTACCTCCTTCCACTCAGTCCATATAAACGCCTTTCTTCTCCAATATTGGATGCCGACGTCTTCCCTTGAGCCGTTTTCTTCTGCGCTTTTGGTGGTGTATCCTCTTTACTCCTCTTTTATTTGACATTCTTTCTAGGTGTCCTGCCCAACACAGTCTCCATTTTTAAGAAAAAATTCTGCAACTATTGCGGTGTCCTCGTTTATTATGACTCCATAGTATTTTGCTTCTTTGGTTTCTGTTAGTTCTTTTTCGTAAATGAAATTTTGATTTTATCTATTTCTTTTTCTTTGTTACTCTTAGCAGTTGAAAAATGTTGTGGGTGGACAGACATACTCCAGTTATTTTCAAATTTTATCGATACATCTAAGTCTTTTTGTAAAATTTTGCACTGTTCTTCTGATATAATTATCCTATAGATTTTACAGTCATCAGGAAATAAAATAACTTTTGCTCCTATTGAGAAGTTGTTGGGTGAATCATTTACATATATATTTTTAGCGCATTTTCGAGATGTCAAAATCGCTATTGCACCCGTTTTGTCCGTCCGTCCGTCCGTCATCACCCTTAATCACAGCATCCATAAGTCCTAGACCCATGATGTATATATGTTTTTGTATGCCCTGACCTGCCATTTGTGCATCAACACTCAGTTACTCGATCCGTTTAAAAACCCCGTTAAAACTACCAAAAAATATTTCGAATCGAGAGGTAACACTAGCGCAGGGAACGGCCGCCATTGCCGGAAGTCGAATGCATAATTCTTCAAGCATTGAAGAGTGGTGCGAAAGGGTGCAAAAGAATTAGTTGTTTTTTTTAGTTGACGTCATTAAAATATGTGTAAAAGTTTAGAGAGTTTTACGTCATCATTTGTGGTGACTTGTTGCTGGATTAAAGAGAAAATTTTTTTTTTTAAATGTAAAGAAATGACTTTTAAATAAAAAAATGTCAGGTATATTCATTACACAAGAAAATTCATAAAAATATGTCTAAACTCTAAACACAATTACTGATAACTACATAATTCTGATATCTAACATAAGTACTGATACATAATACGAAAATGCGCTAACACGTCCTGAATTCCAATAGGTACCAGGCTTAACATGATTTTTTGTACTGTGGTGCATTTCTCTTGGGTTGGTGCGTCTTTCCATACACAAGATGGAAAAGCTTGTTACCCGTTTTGGCGGCACCACGTCCACAGAACATCAATGACACATACAGCTTACAAGCAATCTTTGCTCTCTGTGTCGCTGCTCTTGTGTCAAGTTGTTATCATGGCACTTTATTATCGGCGCTCTTTTGTCGTGCGCGATTTTGATTGGTCATCCATGTTGGCAAGCTGATCTTCTTTTAGTTCCCTTTTTTTTCTATTGCATTTTTGTGTTTAAAATGTCATTGATTGAACATGTGTTAAGCGGGGTTTTCTGCATTGACAGCAACGACGACAACACAACGGAAAAATGGAAATTAGCAGCAAATTTGATGATCCCCAATAACAACTCCGATACACATTCTGAAATCACCTATGACCCGCTCGTAAGCCAACCCCCTCCCTTTTTTCTCATAGATTTTGTCTTAAAATGGTCGACTTTAGACCACGTATATACGATAAGTAATGTCGTCGCATTTAAGAGACTCATTAATTTCCTGTCATTGATTCATAAGCAAAATCCTTAACCCCCTCTCCTTTTTTAGGCGAGTGACGTCTTTAAGGACGGCCCTTAAGACACTCAAAATAAACCGTCCATCCTGTAGCGCAATTCATTGTTATTTTTAAAGCAGCGCTATTCATTTGTACCTATGTTACTCTTAAAGCGGTACGGTCAATCTTGTCGGATTTTGTCAATTTTGGATTGTCCGCTTACCATGGTTTCATCTATTGTTAAGAAGCATGGTTGGTGTACCATGACGTGGCGTTTAATCTGCATTTAAAAGACCATCTCAGTCTCACCTCGACGCACCCATTGTTATATCTTAAACCATCCGTCTGTCCTTTGAATGGCGTGAATCTACATGAGTAGCGCAAAGTTGCAAATGGCGACAACCTTGTTTTAGGCCAATCTTGATAGAGTCATCCAATTGGATTTTGCTACTTTAAGGACACATTTTTGATCACTATAAAATAAACTCCAAAACGACCAGACCTCAAACTTTGTCAACGATGGAAGACCAACTGTATTATCAGATTTTAAGATAATACTCTACAACGAAACTTAAGTACCCCCGGTGGATCTATAACTTAACTTCAGAGAAACGGTCAAACGCGAAGTCACAATTAGAACAAACAGCAAGACCTTTTTAAGGAAAAGAAGGGATTCTTTATCATGGTGAAACGGAAGTTCTCAATAAAATTCGCCTGCAAAATATCCTGAAGGCGTTCATGTCTACCCAAAATTTGATGGCATTTTGGCAGAGATAAAACGTTAGCAAAAAGCTCTGAGCGTAACTATTGGAAGAAAATGAAGAATGACGTTCACCAATATGTCAAAGCTTGTCAGAAATGTTTTGTCATAAAACCAAAAACCATCCAGGAGGCACCACCACTGAAAAATATACAAGTTCCTGTAAAATTGTGGAGCTTGGTTGGTATTAATATGATTGGTCCACTTCAGGAGACAACTAATGGAAATAAATATATAATAGTTGCAAGCGATCATTTTTCCAAGTGGACTGAAGCAACTGCTGATCACGATAAAGTTCAGTCAGCCGCAAAATTTCTTTATTTCGTTATTTTTCGCATTGGTTGCAATGATATTCTAATTAGTGACCAGGGACGTGAGTTTCTGAATATAGTTATTGACAACCTTATGAAGCAGTTTTAAACTGATCACCGCATTTCATCAGCCTACCATCCACAAACAAATGGTCAAAGAGAACGTGACAACAGAACTCTTAAAGAGACTCTTAGCAAACTTGTCAATGACCAAGGTAACGACTGGGACAAATTTATTCCTGGTGTTCTTTTAGCACACCACACGTCTGTACATGCTTCAACCAGGTGCACTCCTTTTGAAATTATGTATGGGCGGAAAGCCAAGCTAACTACGGAACTCATGCTTGTTGAAGATGGAACAGTTTTACCAATGCCAACCTTGATGTCCTGTACACACTTTTAGCATTTTAAAAAATCTGCACCAAACCATGAGTACCACTAAGCCAAGGTGCATAAAAAATGTAACTTTGATCGCAGAAATAGAAGCAGCCAAGAAAAAAAAATGATCCCATAGTTTAGATCGAGAATCATCACCGCATTCATCGCATTTGTTCGAAGATGGAACCCTAGATGCCTTTGTCCCCATATAGTGGTAGACTCATTGAACAAGGGAAGAGTTAAGCTGAAGTATATATCAACAGAGAAATTACTAAGAAACACCCACCATGTCAGTAACCTAAAAATGTACAGTAATGAACAGGATTCTTCACCAAATCAGGGCCTCGATAATTCTGTTAAAGTTCTTTCAATGGGAGCCTCTAAAAAAATGAACAAGAATATTCGAGTGAGGAAACGGACATTATTGTGATACAACCTATATCAAAACCAATGCAGGTTAGTACTTTTAACCCATTATCAACTTCAAAAAGAAAGCGTCTGAGTATAACTCTTTGACTTACTTTTAACAACGTTGTATTTTATGGCCGCACTCGAGATCTTGAACAACCGAGGCGTACATATAAAACAAAAGGAGATGGAAACTGTTACTTTAGGGCCATAAGTTACGTTCTGATAGGAATAGAGGACAACCACATCCTTCTCAGAGATAAATTAATTGAACACATGAACACTGTCAATACAAAACAACATATTCACTACTTGAATCAAAATGTGAAGGAGTATATAAAAATTTCTGGTAATTCTCTGGATTGAGTCTGGGCAACATGCAGAAATCATGGCAACAGCGAACTTTTTACGTTGGGATATTGTTGTCTACACCAAAGTCGTTCATTCGATGAGTCGGTTGACCTATCCAGCAAGCTTTGATCTCCAGTCAATGACAGAAAAAGGACTTTATCATAAAAACCAGAACGGTCATTTTTATGTTGTCATTGGTGAATAAATGTTACTGTATGTAGTTAATTTTCTAAATTTTCTAAATGCTGTATAGTTTTGGACTTGATATCATTAAATGTTCAAACTTTTAAAAAATCATATGTATTAATTTCTATTCGAATTTTAAAGTTATGTCTTCTTATTGAATATATTTTTTTAATGTCTTAATTGAAACTTTTATTATTAAGTATCAAAATAAAAACTTTTTTGAAAAATTTAATCAATTGAATTATTATTTGAATTGTTACTTGTTAAAGAAATGCATGCAAACTATTTCATTCATAGAAAACATTTAATCCAAACTTATGTATTTAAAGAGCGTAAATACAAGTTAAGATAAGGGTAAGGAACCCAAAGTATTTTCAACTGTTTGAAAAGCATCAAATGTAGCCATGCTTAATTTTTTTTTTTAAATTAGTGATGAAGTGCTGAATCGAAATATTGTTAAACGGAAAAAAATGCTGTTTCCATATATATATTTATTAGTTTGGACTGTAAGTTTTTATCTAGAATCGCGGAAAAAAATAAACCCTCAATTGTTAAAAATACACCGAGGGTTTGTTTTTTTAAAAAAGGTCATGCTTCTTTCATTTATATTAAAATAGTTTATAAATATTTTTCTTATCGAGCTAAAACATCAATAAAAAGTTTTAAAAGTCATTCATCCATGTGTTACTATATAACCCCATGTTGTCAAAGGGGTATATTCTGGCCTGAGGGGGTATATTCTGGCCTGGGTCAGATTACACCCGGGTATATTCTGGCCATGGTTTTAATCTGGCCTGTTACACCGGTAACTGCTGATTCCCGTGTTTTGACGACATCTTGCGGCGACGCTGGAGTGTCCTCTCCAGACGTGGGCGGGTATTATGGAGAATTAGCTGCTGCCCTTACAGCGTCAATGGTGTAACCAAGGGAACGACTTGCGTCGATGCAGCTTGGCTGCCATTGGCGCCGCAGTAGCTTCCGGTGTGTACATAAGTCTTATGTATAGACCGCCTGGAGTTGCTCCATTCCCTTTAGCCCTTCCCGAAAGGCCGGTTATGCCGTAAGGCAGCGGATGATTTAAAGTCGGAGTTACCTTCTCCTAGATGAACTACCAGCCAAGGTTTTTAACGAGCATCATCTACCCGTAGGGGTGCCGGCGCAAAAAAAAGGATCCCGAGGCTGATTTTTTTAAATTTCAGAAACTTGGTATCTGCAGCGCACCACCACAGTGAAGATTGTTTATACTCTGTTTTTTTGTCACGGACTTTTACTTGCCTTTGTCTTCGTAGGAATCAAATTAAAAATGCTGTCTTCTAGCAAACTCAATGAGAGACTTTTAATGCTTTGCTGAATTCTATGATGATCTCGGCTCTTGAATTGATAAAAAAAGTTTTCTAAAATCTCTCTAAAATTGTTACTTCAAATTTCAAGTAACATAGCGACTTTAAGTTGTTAAATTCCTTCCGAAATTCTTCTGCTTCAAGTCAACAGACACGGGGTTGATTTTCGTTAGTTTCTAATTCTTTCAGTTCTTCAATTTATCAGGGTATGAGTTATTAACACACCTTACAGCAGGGCCGGCTTTAGGCATAAGCAAAGATGGAAGCTGCATAGGACCTCCGATTAGTCTCATTAATTGTGTCCTCGTATAAGAAATTTTCAATATTTATTTTTATTTTTAAATTTAATTTTGGTCCACCAAATTCACTTCCCTTATGGCCCCAATTCCCTTTAGGCCGATCCTGCTTACAGCATCATGTGTGGATTACCATCTTTTGACAGAGAAGGATTTGTTAACATGTATCGATTTTATTTCTTTTTGAAGTACCTATTAACGATGAGTAGATTCTACAATCTAGGTAAAAGATTTTGCAGAATACAATAAAAATCTTACTGCAAGAGACAACCTTTTTGCACTTTTCTCAACAAAATTAATGGAATGAGCTGTGCACGACACATAATGAGCAAAACTGCATGTTTTCACAAAAAAATAGACTGGACTCCGTTATACTTCCCACTCATATTTGCAGCTAGGCTGTTTTAGGGATGCATACAAATATTTGCTAATTTTTATTATAATCTATACTAAGCCCACTCATCCCCCCCCACTTTAATCTGCCATAGGTGGGAGGTTACGCGTCTGTGACGATGTGTGACTAGGTGGGGGGCTGTGTTAAAAAAGACGGGCGTCACATCCAAAAACGTTCAACTTTAAACAAAGGTTTTACTTAATTAGTTGATTGTTTAAAATGTAGTTAATGACTTTTTCTATTGTTTCACGCGTGTTACGATATTAGAGTTCAGACTTACACTAAATATATATTTAAATATTAAATGCAATATGCTAAATTTTATTAAGAAAATACGCGTTTGGGGAAGGGGATGTCAAAGCTTTGTAACGTCATACCGGAAAAAAGGGGTGGGAGTCTAAGTTTTTGTGACAAAGTATTACGCGGGGGGGGGGGGGGAATCGGTAACTTCACGTGACGGTTTTAAGTCGTGAAGGGATGACACCATGAGCTACCTCCCCGTGTGACACCAACCCTAGCAACGCCACTGTATACATACACTCCTAAAAAAATAAATAAATAAAGATACTGATCCAGATAAATGTCATGCAAGTTTATTAAAATAACCAAGCAATGAACTGTCCCCAATCATTGCAATTACCAGCCAGGCCTCTCTAAACCAGGGTGAAGAACCCCACACATTTGCAAAGGTAACTCCTCTCATTAAGAAGGGTGATTAAAAAAAAATCATGTTAAGCCTGGTCCCTTTTGGAACTCAGGACGTGTTAGCGCATTTTCGTATTATGTATCAGTACTTATGTTAGATATCAGCATTATGTAGTTATCAGTAATTGTGTTTAGATTTTAGACATATTTTTATGAATTTTCTTGTGTAATGAATATACCTGACATTTTTAAATTTAAAAGTCATTTCTTTACATTTTAAAATTTTTTATTTTCTCTTTAACCTAACTAAAAGTCACCACAAATGATGAAGTAAAACTCTCTAAACTTTTACACATATTTTAATGACGTCAACTAAAAAAAACACTAATTAATTCTTTTGCACGATTTCACACCACTCTTGAATGCTTGAAAAACTATGTATTCGACTTCCGGCAATGGCGCCCGTTCCTTGTGCCAGTGTTAACTCTCGATTCGCAAAGTTTTTTGGTAGTTTTAACGGGTTTTTTTAACGGATCGAGTAACTGAGTGTTGATGCACCAATGGCAGGTCAGGACATACAAAAAACATATATACATCATGGGTCTAGGACTTATGGATCCTGTGATCATGGTGATGACAGACAGACGGACAAAACGGGGGCAATAGCGATTTCGACATCTCGAAAATGCGCTAAAAACTTGGTAAATATAGACCTACATAACTTACTAGTATGACATGTAAATTACTAGAACAACTTATTTATAGCAGAACAGTTAGTTGCATATCATACACAAATATATTGTCTTACGCCGAATTAAAAACGGCTTTAGAAAAAACAGATCATGCAATACACAAGTAATTGGTATAATAGATGATGTATCAAAAGGTGTAAACAATATTATTCAAGTGTTTACATTTGAACTAGACTTCTCAAAAGCATTTGACAAAGCTTACCACTTAGTTTACTAAAAGAAAAAGTCAAATAGTTTCGAATCTCAGGTCCCTTACATCACTTGATCCAAGACTTCCTTTTGGGTAAAGCAAACTGTATTAATTCAAACTCCTCCTCTTTCCTATATCCTGTGCCCTTGTTCGTTTCCGTTTTTCCTTTCCTTTTATTTTGTATCATATAGATCTAATATGATTTAAGATTTATGTAAGTACTTATTTCATGTTATTGTACTTATGAAGACATTAGCCGAAACGTCTACTGTTATTTGTATTAGTTCATAAATAAAGTTTGTATTTATTGTCCTCTTACACAATTAGTTTGTGTATTTTGTTTTTCTAAAATATTTTATGGATCTAAATATGCACCAATAACGGTTATTCAGGAGCTACACAATGGACTATGCAAGGCCCCTTTCTCTTTTAAATGCATATTAATAATTTAACCATCATCTCAACTGGAACAAATGTTAGGTCTTTTGCTAATTATTGAATAATATATAACACAATAAAATCAGAAAAAGATAGCACAATCTTATAAAAAGACTTAGATGAAATGTTATGAAGGGAACCTAACTGAAGTATGCTTTTCCACCAAGAAAAGTGTCGATTGTTAAGAGTAACAAAGAAAAAATAAATCAATGCAAAACACGTCATTTGTGGAAAATAACTAACCAAAACTAAAGATGCAAAATACCTAAGAATACATAAATGTTAAACTGTCATTGAAGTTATTTAAAAATCAAACAAAATCTTAGGCTTCATTAAAAAAAACTTTTACAAATGTAATAGATATATAAAAATGAAATGCTACTTCACTTTTGTGAGACCTGTACTAGAATATGCATCTCCTGTATGGTACCCATCCACCTAAGAAAACATTGATAAAGTAGAAATAATTCAAATCAGCTGACAGATAAAATACTGGAAACTTTTACAAAAAACTAGAATATCACCAGTGGTTAAATTATTAAACGTTTGAGGATAGAAGAACCAAGAGTAAAGTAATAATTAAACATAAACCAATTAATTATTTAGAAATACAACACAAAGATAAATTAATAAAATCCTCGGAAAGCAAAAAGACTAAATCCCCTTTCTTATTTCGTAGGGACCGCACAGACACACTAGAAACTGCATTTCAACCGAATTGTTTTGCAAAATCGTCTGATGATTTTGCAAAATCGTGCCGATGATGCAAGACAGAAATGATCCCTCTCAATTTGGTCGTGGAATGGGTTGCCTGAAGAAACCAAAAAAGCAACATTTTATTACCATTAAAAGCTCAAATAATTATTCAGATAAACGTAGGAGTCAATATCTGTAGAGAAGTAGCGTCTGTAATTGATAAGATAAGATAATATCAAAATTGTATATGATTGGTGTGTATATGTGTAATTCCAAAATTGATAATCTTCTCGCTTTTATAAATATCATTAATTTTCTCGTGTAGATTAAATTTTATTGTCATAATAAGATTTTGTGTTATTACAAGCACATATATTTTAATGCTCTCAAATTTGTTATTATCTTAGCAATTATCTTTCCTCAAAGGTGCAAATTTATGAATTAGTAGTTTTATATAATTTATACTGTAAAAGATGAAAAGAAATAACACTTTCATATTTAGGATAACGCATCTCATTAAGCTTAAAAAAATGGACACTGCCACATGTTCTGAATGATTCATTTTGATTACAACAATTTACAAATTGCCAGATTTCTTACCTGAACACGACCAAAGTGAATTGAGAAAACAATTTTTCCTTGAAACGTTTGGTGATGAGGGTATACAAGATAGGGTTCAAGGCCGAGTTAATAGGTACCAGAAAGACAGTGACCCATGCGTACCAATCCTCAGAGATGTCAAAACCTGAATCAGAAATAAAACACGTTGTATTCTGGGACAAGTGGGTTGATCTTTATCAATTAATATAAGTTGAACTAATTTGTTTTTATGTAAACAAAAACAGAAATGATAGTGTTGGCTTAAGTTAAGTCAATTGATTAAACATAATTTTTCGATGTAATCAGTACTGACTTATGCAATAACAAAAAATTAATAGAAGAAATGTGACAAGGAAATTCAGTGGCATTTATAGCACTAATGAAATATTTTCTTTATAATTATTTACTAAATCAACAGAATTAGGTTCATCATTATTTGAAACAGAAAAGAAGTATGTAAATGAGTATTAGAACACACTCTAGGCTTGTGGTTGAAATATAAGTTAAGATCATTTAATTATTTTTTAGTTTATATTGTGGATATCCTAGATTGGTATTATATAGGGATAATTGTTGTGAGTAGTGGGCAGGTGTGTGGAGTGTTCTCAGATGAGGATTAGCACTCAAAATTGACAGCCAGATACAGAACGACCAACGCGTGTGATGGCTGGTGTATAGATGCCGACTTCTGGTCAGCAAAGAAGGTGTAGGTGCGAAATGTGGACTCGGTTGGATTGTGGAGATCAAAAGGGCACCAGCGTGAAGGTGGCCAGATGGCTTGGAAGAGTGGTGGGGGGTTAGCCATCTGACATGTTGCAAGTGGCGTCGTGAGGAAGGTGGGGGGTGGGCCCCCTGGGGGACACCATTAGCGGGTGACAACAAAGTCTAAAATTTTACTGTTGTTCCATTTTATGTCAGAATAAAAGGAGACACATTTTTTTCAACTAGAACGAAATTAAGAAATACAATGAAATGATTTAAACGTTAAAACTTTAATATTTTTTAAAAAATCAGTTAACGTGCATTCATAAAACAGTATCAACACACAAAAAAATTAAAACAAATTAGGAAAAAAAGTAAAGATGCAGTCGCATCAGAGAGATCGTTTTAAAGACTCCACATGAAAGAGGTGGGGTCTTATGTTCACACAATGAAAACAAGAACACATCCCACTTGACTATATCCTCCACTTCAGTGGGGTTGGAGTAGTACGATTTTTCTCCAAAAAAAAAATCAAAAGATTCGTTATCTTTGTTGTGGCTTTTTTTTAGACGTAAATTATGAATTCAATGTCTTTGAGTTAACATTATGTTTTAGTTATTATGATTAAAGGCGTGCAAGCAAAGATATGCATGTTTAGATACAGGCAGTCCTCCGGATAGACGGTCCCATCCCCAAGTAGCTTTTTCGTGGTTATGAAAGCTTACCCATAAAGAATAATATTACGCATCAATCCGTACTTTTTATTGTATTTAAAAAAAAATAACTTGTTTTTAAAATAAGGTTTCAAATTTTTCTCTATTTGAAATCAAAAAGTCAAATAAATATTTAGTATTATTAGTTGAACCTACAACTTTCTTTTCCAAATTTTTCTCACGGCGAAGTTATAAATCAAGCCAGTAAAGCAAAGGAAGCTAGCAAGTTCCTTTTCAATCCTTATTAGAGAGAGAATATCAGTCTATGTTGTCCCACGAAAATTTTAACTCATGTTTATATCATTTTCAACTTTATAATCGATCTCTGTCTGCTGAAGTTTGACGTCATCATTGAAAGATAGATGCGAAGTGCGATGTTACATTTGTAAATGACTGTACAATTTAGCTAATTCAAAAGCAGCTAAAGTTTTACCTCTGTGAACGTGTTTTGATTTTCGATTTGTGCTACTACCTTTTCCTACCCCGAGCCTGTTGCTGGACAAAACATTTTTTTAAATTCTAAAAATTAAACTAATTCTGAAGGTGAAGAGTTTTGCGAATCACCTGAATATTCTTCCATTAAATTAGCTGCTCCTATTCGGATGGCGCCATTGCCGAGCTCAGTTAAGATTTTAAGAAAGCCAAATTTCACATGGATGTCTTTTATTGTGCCTAACCGATGTTGTATGTCTCAAGAAAGGTTGTCATTTTTACAGGAAATACCTTTTTGGTGATGTCACTTCATAAAAGTATTTCTATTTTTTGATAGCATAAAAGATTGCTTATTCTATTTTTTCCACGGACTTTGTCCTTTTCTTTGTTTTCATAGGAATCAGTTTAAGAATGCCGTCTTTTAACAAAAACAATGAGAGACATCAAATGTATGGCTGAATTCAAAGATATTCTCAGCTCTAGGAGAGATACTTTCATTTTCTGAAATCTTTTTAATATTGTTTTCTCTAATTTCAAGTAAAATAGCTACTTCCAGTTACTCAAATTCCTTCCATTTTCAGGGAATCATAAAAATATTTGCCCATCTTTATATACGCTATAATAACATTTAACTCATTGTGGCCGCTGGCTTTAGCCCGATCAGCCCACCGCCTTTCATCCAGCATATGGGGACGGGGTCAAGCATCTGTGATGATGTGTCACGAGGGAAAGGGTGTTTGTAAAAATTGACGACACATAAAAAAACGCACAACTTTAAATACAAGTTTCACTTAAATATTTTTGGTTGTTTACAATTTATTTCATGACGTTTTCAATGTCTTCAAGCGTGTTGCGATATTATAGTACAGAGTTACACTAAATACAAAAAATAAGTTTAAAACAGGATAAATGTTTATTTAGAAAATACGGCTCTGAGGAGTCTCAAAGATATGCGACGTCATTGCAGTAAAATGGGTGGGAGTCTAAATTTTTGACAAAGTATGACACGGGGGAAAAGTGGGGTAAAAATCGGAAACGTCACGTGACGTCATTTATGGACGAACCTTAAGTCGTGAAGGGGTGACACCAGGAGCTACCACCCCGGGTGACACCAACCCTAGCGACGCCTCTGCCTGTTTCACAGATAAATATTAATGAGCGGGTCATGGACAACAAGTAGAAGATTATTGGTTAATAGCAGATCGGCGACTGGGTAGCGAAGTCTATAGTGCGCCAGCCTCACAAGCTGACGGGCGTTGGTTCAAGCCCACGATAAGACTCTATAAAAATGTTGTGCAATGATTAACGCTTAGAAAGTCCTCCGCTGACCTGGAGAGGGATGGGGGCCGCCAGTGTCTATTAAGCCCGAGAATATTCTAATGGAAACATTAGAATCCTCTACGACCTTGATAAAAAGAGGTTATGGGACTTTAAAAAATAAAAAAAAGCAGAGGGAATTGGAAGTTCGCGACGTATAGAGTTGGTTAGGGAGACCAGAGAGTCATGTTGAACATAGGAGATTAAAGCCTAGAGCGACATAGGTATTGGGTGTTAACAAGATGTAACTATGTAATTTGCCTAGCATTAAGCTAGATTTTTGACCAACCAGTACAAGGTTTCCCTAGAACTGATAAAATATTCGTTTGGTGCAATTCAAAGATTAATGGTATTTTTATGCTAAGCGTAGCATCACCGAGAGGAATTTAAAATGATTGATAAAAATACAATGTCTAAATGGCATATTAAATAAGTATACTTAGTATTTTTTTCACATAGCTAGATATGTGTTTCTGTTAAATCGTATTTGGTAACTCTCTGTTCGAAAAAAAAATTTGTATTAAAGTAACTCATCGGTCACAAATCTCTCAACATAAATACATCACGCCACCCTAATCTGGATTACCTCCAAGTGCTATAATCTTGATGATGATTATCGGAATCCAGCACACAAAGTCAGTGATGACGATAAAAAAGAACCTCTTGACCAAACACCTCTCCTTGGACTCGCGTGTGGGCCCCAGTGGTAGAGCACTCTTGTGAAAGGAATAAAACATGGCCACATAGGCGTAGGCGATGAAACCAAATGAACCAAAGTTGATCCCCAGGAAGAGAAAGGACGAGTACTCCCAGCCCTTGGCCCGCGCGTCGTGTAGGTGGAGGGGGATGCACACGGCATTGTCCCGGTAGAAGGACGAGCCAAAGTACTCGATGCCCATGATAGGCAGTGCGGCCAGCACGACACAGACCAACCAGGTAAAAGCCATCACCACGTAAGCCATTTTAAGTCCAAGTTTCCGTAATGACAGCGGGTACATGATGGAGATGTAGCGGTCAAGCGTGATGACGGACAACGTCAGGACGGACATCTCAGTGCTTAGCGTGGACAGCATGCCTGACACGTCACACTTCCAGCTGTTGCGCCACATCTCGTCGTGGTAGATGTACTCTCCCCTGAATTTGACATCATGAACGGCGATGACGAGGAGGTAGCATCCCATCAGCATGTCGGCAAGGCTCAGGTTCTTGATAAAGAAGGAGTGGGTGCGGTTGCCTTCCTTCATGAAGAACCGGCTGAAAATGACGAGGAGGTTGCCGAGGCAAGAGAAAAGGGCGACCACCCAGACGCTGATTCTCAGAATGATGCTGTCGAGGAGGTTCTCCTTGCTGCTGATTCCGTCCCGTGTCGGCTCACACTTCTGGGCATGATTAACATTCGGACACAAGTAGAACTTATCAAAATATCTGCAAGGACAAAAGTCTTCCAATAAGCCAACTTATATTTAAAGTAGTGCTGTTATCGATTAATTTAATTTAATCATTAACTTTTGAAAAATTACCGAAAAATTGATCGAATAATTTTGAATAAAGCTTTAAAAAAATGAATGACGTCACTAAACTGAACATTTTAAGGGAAGTAACAAAAAACGGGCAATTGAAATTTTTTAAATTTAAATATAAGTAGTACAATATAATGTCAATGAATTTAAATGTTGTTATTGTTAAATAAGTAAAATCAATGTTAAATTATTTCACCATTTTCCTTATAAAACAGCTTATTTTAAAGTTTACACTTTAAAAATATATTTTTACAAGTTTGGAAGTTTATAAGTAAAAAAGCAAAATATTATTAATTATTATTAATTAATTATTTATTAAGTTATTGCTTACTTATTTCATAAAATTTTCCAGATTTTAATCACTATTTTATCAATTAAAATAATTTTAATCAAAACTTTTTTAACCATTAATTGAGAAATTAATCCTTTATTTCTGCAGCCCTAATTTAAAGATAGATCACTTAGGCTATTTTTCAAACTTTTGTTTCAGATTTTTGTTTGGACGTTTGCCTGTCTTAATACAATATTTTAGACTATGAAGGGTTAGTGTTGTTCTAAACATAAGTATCATTATTGTAGCTTTGCCTGGATAGTCAAATAAGGTTCAACGACAAAATGGCCCCGGACAAAACGGCACCGACAAAACGGCCGTGAACTAATAGATGGTGTAATAATAAAAATTTCAATCAAATATTATATTCGTTTTTTTCCCTCACCGATTCAGTGTCAGTTTTAGCTCCAAAGAAACAATAATAAGGACTTCACAAGAATGAAATTAATAGCTTTTATTGGTTATGGTACCAAGTCACGGTTGTTTGTTGACAAAAAAATATAGTAATAACTTCAAACAGAGTAATTTTACAATTGTACCACTTTATTTAAGTGTGAAAGAGTAGACGAAATCTTAAATGCAAAAGAAAAGTAAAAAAAATATTAAAAATTATAAACAATTTGTCGTCTGGGGCCGTTTTGGTCGGAGTCTTTATGTCAGGGATGTTTGTCAGGGACGTTTTGACGGGTAACCGTCGAATAACTATATGAGAAATTATGCTCTCTTAATCCCTAAGTTTGGGTGTGTTACAACTAGCTCCAAACCACTTCATTCACACGATAGTGTGCTTAAAAACTATAAAACTAAATAAATATCAGCCGATGTGATGGAGTCACTTATATGTGAGTTTCAACTTACATGTAGGTCAGTCTGTTTAGATGGTAGAATGTCCCATTCTCTACAAACTTCAGTTTGTTGTCTCTAAGATCTCTATATAAAAAGAAAACGATTATTTAATTTTTTTGACTTCATAGCATGGTTTTTCTTTAGAAAGAAAATTGTTCATCAAATACTTATAGCAATTTCCATAATATACATCTTCTATAACAGAGAACAGAAAATAAACTGACATACTAACTAAAACACAATGTAAGCAAATGAATCGTTTGATTCATACAATAATTTAAAGCTTTATTTATGGCCGATTACTTGAATTTTTAAATGTAGTTAAGGTTTGAAATATTTAAGTGTAAAGATTGTTATTTTCGAAAACAGTATGAAAACAATGAAACTAAATCATTGTGTAATTTTAATTTGTAATGATAAAAAAAAATGAAAGTTCCTTTTAAAAAATCTCTATGAAATAATAGTTTGAGATCAAAGTTTTCATGAATTAACAAAATAGCGTGAATGATTAAAAGGTTCAATCTATATTCAAAGTAGACCTAGATCAAAACAAAACTCAGTATAAGTTCTTTTTGAAACGTAATTTAAATGAACTTTTTTATTGATTGAAGTAAAATATTTTTAAAAAGATGGGTAAAGTAATGAAGAAATATCCTTAGACAAAGTGTTTAAATAATATCTCAGCATATCCCCTACTTACATAGACTCGATAATGAAGCTTCCTTTAAAAGCTTTTTTTTCAATGTAACTTATCTGGTTTTTTTTTAAATTTCTGTGGAGAAGATATTTTATAAATTATCTCAAAAATGCTTGTATAACAGTAATGCAACTTAAGCTTCAATGTATAATGTGTATTGATTCCTGTAAAAATCTAAGACAAGTTAGTTTGTTAGACGTAAATAAAAACATTCTAAAACCAAAAGCTAAATCTAAACTTGGTATTATAAAAGACTTATTAAAAAAAGCAAATATCTGACGAGCATGAAAAAAAGTTTTAAAATTATGCAAAAAAAGATCAAGTACCATAGTCAGTTCCTAAGATACATTTTTGCCATCATTTTTACTCACATGGTCATCAGACTGGTCAGGTCATTGAAGACTCCCTCCCCAAGAAACTTGAGTCTGTTCCTTGCCAAATTCCTGCAACGGAAAATAGGTCAATTCTGTTGATTTCAACATATTCCGAAGGATTGGGGAGAAAAACACAAAGTTTTCTACGCCTAACAAATGCAGCTCAAAAGCCAATGTACAGAAACAAAGACACTGTGTGCTGCTAGTGATGCCAAGCATTCAGTATAACACAACTTTACAATACATCAGGCAAATCAAACATTCCAGTAGCAACCAATGTAATAGAAATGCTGATCTTAAGACTTACAATACTGTTAGATTTCTCATATCTTTATAGATGCCAGTGGGCAGCTCATCTATGCAATTACTGTACATATTTCTGTAATGCAAAAGAGAAATATATGTATGATTGGAACATGGGAATATATATATGATTGGAACATGGTAATATATGTATGATTTGAACATTGTAATATATGTATGATTGGAACATGGGAACATATGTATGATTGGAACATGGTAAAAATGTATGATTGGAACATGGGAATATATGTATGATTGGAACGTGGGAATATATGTATGATTGGAACATAAGAATATATGTATGATTGGAGCATGGAAATATATTAGGGCTGCGAAAATTACCGATTAATATCTCGATTAATCGGTAATTTTCTTTATCGATTAAAATTATTTTAATCGATAAAATAGCTATTACAACAAAATAAAATTTTTAAAAATATTTTCTCAAAAATATCTTTCAAAAATTAATTATTAATAATAGTTTGTTTTTCTACGTACAAATATCTCCATTTCAAAATGAGTTTTCGAAAGAGTAAACTTTAAAATAACCTGTTTTAGAAGGACAATGGTATAAAAAACAGTTTTATTAATTAATTAACGATAACAAAATTAAAATTCATTGACATTATATTGAACTACTTATATTTAAATATATCTCCTAAAAGTATATTTTTTTAAAATTTGAATCAAATACTTAAGTTATAGGCAATTTAAAAAATGCATTAAAAGGGCACAAAATGTGAAAGAAAACAACAGTGAAAAAAGTGATTATGATGTCTTAGAAAAAAATCCTAATTAAGGATAAAAAGATTATCTTTATGCTTTTGTTAATCATCAAACGAATTCTATACAGCTATATTATTTCTATATTTTTAAAATTAATTTGACATTTTTATACGAGGGCTTAAACTTTAATACGTTATAAAACTTTTTTTTTAAATTGAATACTACGTTTTGAAATAACTCAACAAAAAAACAAACCAATCCCCTGTTGTTTTTGTTGGTTTTTTTTTACTTCCCTTGAAATTTTCATTTAAATGACGTCATACTTCTTCATTTTTAGATTTAACAAAATTATCGATTAATTAATAGGTAATTATTCAAAAGTTAACGATTAAATTTAATTTAATCGATAACAGCCCTAGAATATATGTATGATTGGAACATGGGAATGTATGTATGATTGGAACATGGGAATATATGTATGATTGGAACATGGGAATATATGTATGATTGGAACATGGGAAGATATGCATAATTGGAACATCGTAATACATGCATAATTGGAACATGGTGATATTTAATGACTGGAACATAGAAATACGCATATGATTGGATGCCAAGAAATAGATGAGTCATTTCATTTCACTTGATGTAGGCATTTGCGGATCTAGCACTAACTATATTTACTTTTAATTCCATGTGTCTTTGCGTCTTGTTTTTTTCATATTTTGGGCATAATAGTTAAAATAGGAAACGTTCATTTCAGCTATTTCATTTCTTCCAGGAACGAGGACTTAGACTAGAACTAGAAAAAGAAAAATGATTAATTCTTTAACAAGCACGAACTTGTGATTGTAAATCAAACTCTTAACTCTCTTCGGTGATTTTTTGAGCAACAATGTGAAGTTTAAGACTTGTTAATTGGTGACCTTGACACTACTTTATTGCTAGTCGGTCTAAAACCGTAACCTTTTAGGACCATTCAGTCTGAAACGGTCACAGTTCTATAACTAGTAAGTCTGAAGCAAATAAAATTCTATAACGAATTAGGCTGTTACTGTTACATTTTTAGAAGTAGTCCTTAAGAATCACCAGATATTTCTGTCAATAGGCCAACCCGAGCATAACCCAACGGGATTGTTTTTTGAAAGTCTAACAGTATACAGACCAATTGTCTTAAATTAGGTTAGCAACTTATTGTATACCAATACTGCCACATATAATTAATCGTCTCTGTCGTTAAGTATTAAACTAAAAAAAATGATTGTTTTATTTTTTTGTTTTGTTTATTGTCTCTAAATATAAAATTTCAAACGATATGCCATCATTGTTTTATATTCGTAATACTTCTTTGGGAAATAATATTAGGTAAAAAAATCGTATTTTGAACCTGCACAGGCATATCTGATTATGTTTATGATTCAGTAGCTTTCATTTCAACATGCCTCTAAAATGAAAATCCGAAACAATGGACAATACATTGGGATATCATTAAGTTGGGGTAACACATAAGTTGGCTTACTAAGGTTATATTGTCTTCAACTTCAATGTCTAATTCTTCTTTTCTTTTCATGGATGCTCTAGTTTGCAGACTAATACATAGTTGATAGTTGTTGTCGCAAAATGTTTTGAAAATTTCATCTGAATAGTCAGTAACAACTTCAATGTTTCCTATTATGAGATCCCAAATGGCATCTTTTCAAACTGTTACACAAATTTCACCTCCAAACCATCGTGTGTTATGTTGAGAGTAGCAGTTTCACAATCTCTTTTGAAGCCATCAGCCATTATTAATGTGTCTTTCGAACCATCATATTCATCTTCTTGTACCATTCTCTTGTGTACAACAATTGTAGTGCATCCAGAATCTCGTAGATCGATGCATTTTCTGTTATAAATGTATACTGGGTAAAATTTAAGTTTCCAATGAGTATCGATTGTGGCAACTGTATCACTTGATTTTGTTGTTTCTTGTTTACTTGCTTTCTGTGTCCTGTACATGTTGGTCGTCATTCCTTCTTTATGGCTGAACATAATCTCTATAACTGGAGTTGTGGTTGTATCTACCTCGCCTATTGTCTACCTTTGTTTTCAAAAGGACTTTGTCAAGATATATAATCTGTTTTCTTTCTTATAAGGCTTCTATTAGGAGACACCCTGTTTGGCTGTCTTTTATTGTGGTAAGAATGATTTGCCATGTGTCCTGGCTTATTACAGTACCAACAAATTGTATTTCTGTTGCCTGAGTTTGGGAGACTCTGATTTCTCATTTCTTGCCTTTTTCTGGTCTTTTTTTTTAAATTGCAGCAAATATGTCTTGTCTCTTAACAAATTTCTACATCTGAATGAGAGTCTTTAGATGTAAGTAATGCATTGGTCAATGCTGTATGCACGCACTTTTTTGTCAGTTAAGTATGTGAAAAGAGCTGATGTTGACACTTCCAGAAATTTGTCAGTTAAAAACATGTCTATTGAGGCTTTTGGATTGACTGTGTCAATACCTAAAAGTTCCAGTTATTTTATCATGTGTGTGCTTGAAAGAAGTTTAAAGCTCAAATTACATGATGATATATGACAGTAAAAATATTTATATTATTTGTTGTCCTGTGAAAATTGTTATAGTTTAAATATCAAATACAATAAGCATTTATGATTTCATTGCAATGATAAAAATCATCCTTTTATTTGTCCGAATTTAAGAAGAAATTAACTTATCGAAATATTTTCACAAATTGTTTTTAAAAAAATATTTCATAATACAAAAATTTCTATATCTGTTTTATTTTTAAATTAATTTTAAAGAAACGTTTATAAACCAATTGCATGTGATTGATAAATTTTAATCAAACTATGGACCTTCTCATTGTTGATACTTGTGAGATTCTGCTGCATGCATTATTACATCAACATTTTTTCAATCATTATGATATGAATATCCGGTATTAATATTTAAAATATGAAATAATATACTTGGCTTATTCTCCTACTTATAAACATATATTAGTCTATGTATGTTTATATATATATATATAGATCTACATCTACATGCATTATTTGCAAATATATTATAAATATAAAGCGTCTAGGCTGTGGTTACACTGCACGCGAACTCGCTCATCAAGTCACGCATCTGAAACCTCTTGAAAAACAAATGCAATAACATATAGTGCGTGGTTACACAGGCAGCGTGAAAAACGCCAGTATACGCGCGTATACACGCGAACATTTTGATTTTTTTGAGCGCATCGCGCGAATTGGCTTTCGTCTCATTTTATGTGTGTAAATAATCATTTAATAAATAATAATGGCTTTCATGCATGATTTTCAACATATAAGACAATAGGTGTCCATTTAAAACTAAAATCATTTTGATTTTTATTATGGATAATGAAAAATTAAATTCTGAAGTTCATGAGCCCACACTCCTCTCAACAATGTCGTTGAAGTGACAGTTTTATGACTAGAAATTTTGGATGGAAACTTTTGCTTGAAATTGCAGACGCACCTAATTCTACAAGTAAGTAAGCTACAATTATTATTGTAGATGTTGTTTATTTAATTCAATCAAAAATGATTCTACAAGTAAGTTATAATTATTATTATAGGTGTTGCTATTTAATTCAATCAAGAATGATAGATAACTTAGTCTAAAAATAATTATACAAATATTAAATTTTAGAACTACATCAAGTCCAAGTGGTTAAAAATTAATTGGGTCATGACGATTCAAGTTGGTTATCGACTTTTAAATATTTATATTAATATGTTTATTAAATTTTAAACTTAAAAATTGAGTTGAGATATTATTACCTATAGGGTAGGGATGGAGACAGACGTCCGGAGGCATCTCCGTTGTAATCTAAAGATTGGTATGTACTAATTCCTGTTTCAATGTTGCAGTTCTCAATTTTTTTTAGAATGTACCCCTAGGCTACATTTTTACTTAAATATTTCAGTTGTTGTGCTTCTTGGGCCTTACACTATATAAATATTTAAGATATAACTATAACACTTTACAGTAACTCTAAAATTGAAATCTCCGACAAAATATAATTGTGTGTGAACTCTAACCTCGATTATGTTTGTTTATTGTGTTTTCTAAATATTTAAATCTATGGCGGAATAAGGGGGGGGGGGCTAAAGACAGTGGCCCCCGACGGTTTAGGGCCCTCAAACTTTTTATATTTATAATAAAAGTGTACAAGTGTTTGCACGAACCCTTGAAAATATAAAAAGTTAAATAACTTTATAAATATGAACTATATAACTGATCGCGATTCATACCTGATACCGTGTTGCGAAGTCTAAGTACCAGATTTTCCCTGGCAGGAGTAAAAAAAAATTCCAAATTGGGCTAAAAATTCCCACATGCATTAAAAACTTGAGAAAAAACCTGAAAAGTGGCAACTTTAATTAAATGTTTTCGCATTCATTTTAATGACTTTGGACTTGCAAATTAAAAAATAATAAATATCTATGCATTTTTTAAGACTATTTTTAATAGAGCACTTTAAATTTTTATTTAATCTTTACGTTTTTATTTAACAACTTGGCTACAAATAAAAAATATGAATTATACTTTTAAATTTTAACATTATGAAGTTTTAATAATGTTTTTTGGATACTCCTGTAACGAAAATGTAATTTAAATTTGTCTGTGATTGATACAAATATTTTTTTAATGAATGCTTGGAAATTTATTAATAATGAATCAATTATACATGGTTGCATAGATTGTTATATATTAACACATTATTAATGATTTGGTCCTTTATATGTAACAAAGATTGTATGATGTTTCGGGCTCGGAATAATTAATTATATTATTTAACAGTAATACATTTACATAAGCTAACCTTAAACTGTCTATAGTTTACTTCTGTCTACAGTTTACTGTCAGTAACAATGTTAGGGAAAACCTAGCCAAAACGTCAGGAAAAAAAAAAAATCCAAAATAAAAAACCTAGACACGCTAAAAAAATAAACATGTGACGTCAAAGAGCCTCCCACCAACAAAAAAAAAATGTTTCTTTTTTTAAAAATGAGCGTGTTTCAATTTATTTTATTTTCATTCAAGAATTTATTTTTTATTTGTCAATCTAAAAAATTCCCATAATTTAGTTTTAGTCTAAATCCTTATTAATTTCCATATGCCCATTTTTAAAAATGTGGCTGAAAAATTCCCACGATTCAGGAAACGAAGTGATTATTCGCACGGTTTTCCCGTGCATATAATTTTTAAAATTATTAGCACGGGTAGGGTCTGGTCGTCGCGCATGCGTCCTCCCAGCGGTTGATAACAAAATAATAGCCAATTTCACTCGATTTAGGCTAAATTGTGCAGTAATATGTTAATAGTACTAATATTTATATGTTTATAGTACTAATACTAGTTACAATTTAATGATTGATGTCTAATAAATGATAATTGGATATAACTTTGAATAATCGCAAACCCTAACAAGTTTCTCTAGACTAATGGATAGTCAGCTAATCAGAATGTGAGCGTTTTTTATTGGTTAGCGGATCGAATCCTGATAAAACCTCTTTTATATATTCTGTTGCTTTTTTTTTTTCCTTGGGTTTTGTTTTACAACCACAGTGATGATGCTTGCAAACACTCAAACAGGCTTTTTTTCCAGGGACAATTTTTTAAATATCCCATGAGTGAGTCACTGTTACTACAAGTGTTACTACTGAACTGAAGTTACTAGTTTACGACTAGTTACTGTTCACTGTTATGCTCATACTTATACTCATACTCATTTCAGTCTTACTTACTTACACTTACAGTACAGAACAGAGTACGGACTCTCACTTTTTAATTTTTTTTTTTTAAAATGATGCTTTACCATCATAAAGTCTTTCACTTTAATTAATAAATGATTAATTATAAATCATTAATGATCAACTAGCGAACGGCAATATGATGAATATGCAGGTCCGCTCAGACTCAGATTCTTGCTCAAATACTATTACTATCAATATCAGTGACAGCAAAATTAGTTTACCGTGCCGTGCAAATCATTATAATGTTTGATATTTTTTGTTCAAAATCTCATAATCATTGTCATCTTCATAATTTTTAGGCATTGGTCATTGACTCATTGAGTAACAGTCACAGTGACACTGTCTGACTGTCAGTAACTAAATATTGTCGTAATTTATATTTGTTTTATTTGCGCAGGCTATTACTATTAGGTCTAATAATATTTATTTGACTCAATTAAACAACAATTAAATCAATTACAGTAGACAGTGTCCTAAAATTTAAATATCAACTATACTCATACTTTACATAATCTTAATTATTACACTTTGTAGTTAGTAAGTGTAGATTAGCATTTCAAAAAAGTGCGAATAATTATCGGCACGGTCGAACCGTGCTAATAATTTTCAAAATTATCGGCACGGTTATGACGTCAAAACCGTGCGAATAACGCTTGCCTTCAGGAAATTTCCCAGGACTTAATAATCGATAAAACGTGATTTAAATGGCTCACTTAGAAAACATAGTATAAAGTATTGTTTATATTTTTTAAATTTCAATTTAAATATAAGATCCGCTGGCCGTGTGGAGAGAGCACAGGGGCGTGATGCAAACGGTGTGGGGTTTGATTCCCAGCATTGGATAATATATTTTTCTTTTCACACTCAATTGTAACATATCGCAAACACTTCAAACAGTTATTTCTTCGTGTGTGATTTTTTTTCCATTATTAATATTTAGTTACAGTCCTATATTAGCTGTTAACACTCTTTTTATTTTAAAAGACTCTGCCACTGCCTGGATAGGGCCACCGTTTGATACAACCGAGATGCCTCCGGACGTCTGTCTCCATCCCTACCTAGTATAGCTTATAACTGTATGTATTTTTACACTTATTATTTTACTTTAAGTTATTCATTTAATGACTAAAAGGGAATCAAATAACAAATATCATAAATTAATGAATCGAAATACTTATTTCACTATTTAAACAACTTTTGTTCCAATTAATGCTATGCAGTTATTTTGTATATTGATATATTATTTATACCATACTTGTAATTTACAAGTAATATTTAATGTTATAATTATTTTTAATATTATATTAATTGTAGCGTTAAATAAATATCGCCTCATATTAATTTCAAAATTAAAATATTTTATAATATTTTTAATTTTAAATTTCCTGGAAAGAAAACAAGATAAAAATTTGTATTAAAATTACGGAGTGTCTACTGCTACGACAAAGTAACGGCAGACAACCCGCGTGGATGTGGCTGGTGCTACGACATGTCTCGTAACGCCAGCAATATCCGCGCCGGTTGTCTGCCGTTACGACAAGTTACGACATGTCATAAACCATTCTCTGTATTTCAAATGTTATTACTAATATTTATATACTAAACTAAAGTTCTTATAATGAAATATCATGATCACTAGATAAGCTAATTAATGAATTGTAAAGTTGTTTTTTTTGTTGTTGTTTTTTTTTGTTTTTTGTTGTTTTTTTAATTTAGAATGAGCCATTAAATGATAAACAATTATAAATATAAGATTGAGCCATTAAATGATAAACAGTTGTAAATTAAAAAATTTACTTTGGATCATCAGCTTCTCTAGATCAAGTGATAGTCCGGTTGCTTCGAAATGATATGGCACTATTGATAGCGGAATCGAATCCCGCAGCCGTCATAATTTTCTTTTTAATTTCATTTATTACTATTTTGTTTTTTAAATCATAATGATTATGTTGATAATTCTTGTTATTATTCTGAGAAGCAGATACGTTGACTAAATCTGATAAAACAAAATATTTAGATTTTAAACTAGTGGTAACACTAGCCAATCCACCATATGCTTGCCTATAGTTACGACATCCGGTAGGGTCGTCTGCTGCTACGACAGTCGTAAAAATGTGTTATGTGCTTACTTACAGTTACGACTAAAGCTGTATTTAATTATGCTAATACTATTAATTTTTTTTTTCTTTTGAACGAAAAAGGTGAGCCTTGAGTTAAAAAATGACTATAAACCATCACTGTTACTAAATTGTTTGGAAGATATTTTTTTTTTTAAATTACTGAATTGAAGGCATCGCGAAAAAGTGCTGAACGCAAGCGGGAGAAGCAGGATATGAAGTCATTGTCAGACGAAGGAGGCATAGGGCATCATGCCCCGCAGACTTGCTCGTCATAAATAGTGCAAAGAGAGGCGGGGGTGGGGCTGAGAAAACGGACACAAACAGCAGCACGAAGTAATGGGAGGGGGGGGAAGGCGAGTAAACGAAGAGTCCTGTGTGGTTGTTATTACATGCCCCCCTAAGTAGTAATAGTATTAGTAATGTAGTGAAAATGAGGTAGAAGGATGAATGAAATGTTTTCATGTGACAAGTCTGCACATGGCACACTTTATAATTCCACACGAAACGAATTATTTTAGGCCTACATTCTTGCGAATCGTTGTTTGAGGATTTTCATTTACGGCTTTAGGCTTTGGCTTTACGATATACTAAATTTTAATGCATCGGCATCACTTACACAAGTATACTATAGTATAGCAAAGTCGGCTGATATATTTATAATCGGTAGACCAATATTATATTACAATTAAATATATTTAAATAATTTATTTAAATAAATTTAGATTTTAGAATTTATGCACACACAAATAATGTCGTATTATAATATATATGCGTATAAAATATAAAGAAGAGTTTGTAGAGATTTAATTCTTTCCAGGTTTTTGACTGCAAAGAGTGGCTAAATTTAGTCGTAGCAGAAGTTGCGTATGTCGTAGCACTAGTTTGCTGACTAGCGCTACGACATGTCGTAACGCTAGCAACATCCGACCGGGTCGTCTACTGTTATTGTCGTAACGTTAGCAACATCCAGCCGGATCGTCTGCTGTTACGATATGTCGTAGCACTAGTTTCCTGACTAGCGCTACGACATGTCGTAACGCTAGCAACATCCGACTGGGTCGTCTGCTGCTACGACAAAATTGTCGTAGCGCTAGCCACATCCTTAAAATTAAAACTAAAACTACAACAGTGACAACACCCTACTACACTGTAGGGCTTACAACTGCAGTGCAGTAAAACTACGAATAATAGTAAGAATAATATTAATACTAATGATAATACTATTTTTACTATTCTAATACTTACTGTTACTAACTAGTAAAAGTAATATTAAAGTCAGTTTACAGAGAAATACAGGTCATATTAACATTAGACCCTTTTACTTTTACTATAAGTTTTCTAGTATGAAATCATCAGATATAATATTAGTATTAGTAGGCCTATTAGTATTAGTATATTTTTTAAAAATTACTTATACTTATAATAGTACAGGTCGTGAAAATACAGTTGAAATATTGTACTATTTGTAAAAATAACTTACATGTATCTGTTGAATAATTTATTCAACTTTATATCAAATTAGTAATTTTTACAATGTTTGTAAAAGCAAAGTAAAAGCACCGTTTTTCTTCTTTTCAGCCAATGTTGTAGAAACAAAATGGCAAACCTGGGAGACAAATTTTGTAAAGAGCTTTTTAAAAACAACAAGCCCTCTTACACATAGTCAGCTACATTATATGGACAAAACTCTTCATGGAAATTCTATAACCATCTTCTATTCCGGTTGGATGTGTTCCCTTCAAGACAAAGAAGGTTTATAAACCATTTGCTGACATAAATTCAGGAGAAGAGAGAAAAGAAAATGTTATGGAAAATAAAACAGTAATTAACTGTGAATTTGTTGACAATTTAAATAATAATAAATTATGGACCAGAACAAATGAGAAGGTTAAAATCATTTATGGATCAATATTATTGTTCTTTATCAAATTGTTCACGCAACATAACCAAATGACAACAAGCCTCAAAGAAATTTCATTTAAAATGGGATTGTAAACAAAGTGTTGACTTAAACACTCATAACATTTAATCAAGATGAACAAATTTTTACTGATAAGTGTTAAAAATAAACTGTTCAGTTTTTATGTTTTTACTGTTGAGTGTTAACAGTTTTCTTGTTACATGTTAAATTTAAAAATACTTCAAATTTTAAAAATGAATTTATAAGATTGTTTGTTTCCTTCATGAGTTTTAAACACAATTTTCTGTGTGCTTGAAAAAGAGTTTAAAGCTCAAATAACATGATGATATAAGACAATAAAAGTGTTTATATTAATCATAGTTATGTGAAATTTATTATTGTTTAAATATCAAATACAATAAGCATTTATGATTTTATTGTCATGATCAACATCAGCCTTATATTGATCTGAATTTTTTTTTTAATTAACTAATCTAAAAATTTTCACAAATTTTTTGAAAAAAAATTATCCAAGAATAAAAAAAATTATATGTCTGTTTTATATTTACATTAAAGAAACATCTATAAACCAATGGTATGTGATTTATAATAAAATCTAATACATATATGGACCTTTTCATGGTTGATACTTGTGTGATTCTGCTGCATGCAATTCTACATCATAATTTCTCAAGAATTATGTTTTGAATATGTTATATTAAAATTTTTAAAAATGAAATAATTTACTTGGTTTATACTCATAGTTATAAATATATATGATATATTTAAATAATATCATGAAAATCAAATTTAATAAATAACCTAATATATAAAAATAAATAAATATATATATATATATATATATATCGCATCCGGTCAAAACAGCTACTGTCAAAATAGTGACTGTATCAAAACATCGACTTTTTTCTTTTCCTTGTGATAATGCAGGTTTTTTGTAAAGAAAGGACGGTATAAAATTAAATACAATCAACTCGAGGTGTTTCTAAATAAATGTTGGTGTTTTAAAGAGTGCATACACAGTGTCAGCTCATATGGGCCCAGCGGCTTGAACGATATCGTCCGCAATGCGGTGTTAGTAACTATTTAATATAGTAACTTTATATGCTGACAACTTTGTTATTACAATTCAGTTTTTTATGCTAGGTAGGTCTACACAAGAAAGAGAAGTGAATGAAAGGGCGCAGGTTTGTGGTGGTTACAGTGCCTGCGAGGTTCGCCATTCATGTCAACACCTGAATAACAATTTTTTTTATTTTTTTTTTTATTTCATCATTTGATTTTGATTTTACGATGAAAAGCGTAAAACGACTGGAAGAAAATATTTTTTAAAAACCAATGATAAATGTGGTCCTTTCTAAATATGTTTGGCATGAGAGTGGAGGGAAGATTGACCTTTATGTTATAACGTAATGTATACCTAGGGTTATGGCGATTGTTATGGGAAAGGTAAATAATGGAATGAGAGGCAGAATGAATTTAGGTACCTTTACAAAAAACTAACTGACCACGTGGCATTTTTTACTGTCCTATTACATCGCCACTTAGATCAAGGTGGAGAGATCGATTGAAGTCTACCGAGACCAGCCACTGTTCGTTGGCTGGCCCATGTTACATCCGGACATGTTACGAGGGCTAGATTCAGCGATAACCACAGGTCAACCTTTGCTGGCGAGATTTATGGGAAATGTAAATAAAATTACTGGGGGTAGAGTGAATCTACATACCTTTATCTGACCACGTGACGTTTTTATTGCCCGTTTACATCGGATCGGGAGTGCTTAGCTGGACGTTGACAAGGATACCGGGTATATATGCATGCTCGCAAACAACAGACTGTTGATGATTTACTAAATATGAATTACCAAGCCACATACACACGTCATCATTTAAGTGGCGTAGCTAGGGGGCCGGTGGGGGTGGTCCGCCCCGGGCGGCACTCATTCCAAGGGTGGCGTTTGTGAGCATTTGAACAATAAATCCAGCCATGTCTAAAAACATTCCCTTTTCTTTTGAAGGGGGAAAACCATAGCAAAATAAAAAGAATAACAATTTTGAGTTTAAATTAACGGATTCGTGCAACATTTGTTTGATTACATAGTGGTTGTTATAACTAACGCCGAGCAATTTTAAAAATTTAAAATTGCTCAAAAAGGGAACTAATTGTTTGCAAATTTAAGCGGTATACGTCCCAGATGGCGCTTATACAAGAAAACTGCACAATAAAAAAAAAAACACATTACCGCTAGTCCAAATGTATGTAATATTAATATCCCACGACAGTTTTAGCGTTGAGTTTAGACATTCGCAGAATGATGCGCTAACAAGTACCTATATGACATAGTGGTTCAAATGTTGTGTTTAAATTGCAAGTATTAAATTATATTACTGTTTCACATTTTTTAAAATTGTTGTAAGGTAGCTTATTTAAAATTAAATTTACTTTGTTTTTATTGCATTAAAGTAACACATACAGGTTGTATTTTTCATTAATATACGGCTATTCATTAATTAACACCACAATAACAAATAATTCTGAAAAAGACATACAGAAAATTCAGTGGCTTATCTACAGAGGACGGTATGCCCCGTGCGGCACACATTTTGTGGGCAGTTAAAAGTACAGCAATTTCCGACAACCGCACACTAATTTTTGAAGGGGTAAAAGCAAGGTGATACAAAAAATATTCATAATATCGAGTCTTAATTAAAGCGTCGCACAACATTTCCTTTGATTGCATATTGGTTGTTATAACTAACGAAAACTTGTTAATAAATTTAATATTGCTCAATGAAAGGTATTCATTTGTTTCGAAAATCAATCGTTATACGTCTCAGATGACGCTTTTATATGAAAACTACACAAAAATGCACGCCATCGTTGGGCCGAAAGTTATGTGCTATTAATATCTCTACGATAAATTATGCGTGGAAAATTCTACATGCGTAGAATGGTTCGCGAACAAGTAACTACATGTCATGGTGGTTCAAATTTTTTGTTTAAATTTAATTTCAAAGTAGCAAATTATGTTACTGCTTAAGTTTTCATAAAAAGTATTGTAAGGGAATCACTAAAAATTAAATTTAGTTTGTTTTTCTTTCATTAAAGTAGCACAAATTACAATTCTGTTATTTATTAAAATTTTACGCCTATCCAATCAAAGTAATATGCAAATAATTTGAATTATGACAAAAATATAAAAATTTTCAAATTTACCCGTTCATTAACATTATAATAGTCATAAATAACTAAAGAAGACATTTGAAGAAGTAACTATTATGGGGGTGTCCGGCCATCTGTGACATCACAGTGTTTTATGTTAAATTTTTTTATTATTTTTTTTTTGTAAATAAAAATATTTTTGTGTGCTAAAGTATGACGTACTTCACAGGGGGGAGGTGTCAGAGATTTATGACAGGGTGGAGTTAAAAATGGTCAAAAATAGCGTGACGGCCCCTAAACGGAGATCAGATGCTGGAATTATACTTGATTCAATGCAAACTTTTACTCTTGTATGTTTTTATTATCTCAATTTGTGGGAACTCTTTATAAAAAAAAATACAGCAAACCTATTTTATTGAACAAAGCGATAAGCTAATACAAAACGCTGTTAATTCAGCCAAAACAATTATTGAAGAAATATGAGTGGTGAACATTTAGAAGACGTCGCTATATCTTTAGAAGGTAAGCGAGAATTGTTTTTATCAATGGATCATATTTAAAATAAATAAAAGAACAATTTGATTAGGTGCATTTCCTGTCAAGAAAATATTCGTATATAATACCATATAGATCTAATACCTTGTAAAAAACTAAATGAAGAATTTGTACATCAAATAAATTACTGTTTATTGACATTGACAAAGAAAATTTCAATATTGAAAGAAAAGGGACCTCACTTTTTATTGCTGGACCTTCCCTACTAGAAAGGGCATTATGTTAGAAAAACGAGGGAAATACCCTTTCATTTGTTAAAATTTATTCATCTATATTGATTGGAAAATTATGTACCCTTAAATTAAAATTGTAATTTTGAAAAGGATTTTCTCAACAATTGCTATCAGTGTTGCTAGTTGTGAAAGGAGCTTCATCAAACTGAAGTTGATTTTGTTTTATTTTTTAAATGTAAAAACAAAGTTTTTGACTATATTCCCTTGTATATGAGACAGACATAAAATTATTGATTTCATTCAAAATAATATGCACCGTGAGACTAACAAATATTTACAGAATGAACGTGACTGAACTCTCTTGGTGTAAACAGTGGACGTTTGGGGTGGGGTGTGGTTACCGATGGTTGGACTGAAATCTAGCAAAGACGTGGATTTCAACAACAACAGACGGCAACCATAGATTTATAGAGAGATAAACGTGCATTTATTTACTTACGGTAGATTCGATAGATCTGAAATTTTAATTAAACGCTCTGTTTGGTAACACGAATCTATGTGCAAAATGTGAGCTGAATAGCACTACGGGAAGTGGGTAATTTTTAAAACTTTTGTTTATACAAAATTAAAGCATATTAAATGGTTAATGTTATTTGGAATATGTATTGTGCATTGGGGGAGGGGATTATGGACATGTGATCTCAGTAACTTTCTTGTACCCTTTAAAAAAAGTATCTTGTATTTCTATATAATTATGTTCTTATAGTTATGCGGCTTCTTTTATTACAGCTTACATAAATATGGCATGCAATTTAAAAAGTGTTTCTCGCCTTTAACTTCGCTTCAATCACAATTATTTATTCATGTTTATTCACTTATAAAAATCCATCATATGATTGACTTAGGGGGCCATTCATAAATGACTTCATGCCTGATTTTTACTCTTCCCCTCGTCACAAATCGTCATAAAAACCTATCTTTTTCCCATATGCCGTCACGAAGCTTTCGTTACCCCCACCCCTCATAAAACCGTATTTTCTATTTGAAAATGAGCCTGTTTTAAATAAATTTTTGTCATTTAAGTATGTTTTTAGTGTAAGACCGCACTATAATATCGTAACACACGAGAAGCCATGTAATCACTCATTAAATAAAGTGTCATTAATCAGATATTTAAGTGGAACGTTAACGTTAAGTTGCGCGTTTTTATGTGACGTCATATTTATTTAACACTTTCCCTCTTCACAAATGTGTGAATATTATGCCGCCCCACGATGCGTGACGTCATTTATGGATGACCTATAAAAAGGGCAGAAAATTGGAGACCGCCCCGGGTGGGAAAAGTTCTAGCTACGCACTGCATCATTTCACTGACTACTAGCTAACGAGAGAAAACTAAATGCATATATCAGTCATGTTCAAACCACAGTTTAGACAATGAAATGGAGTCTATGTGTTAAAAAAGTTTAGAACCACTGTGTTATGTTTACGGTTGGACCAGAATAGCTTTGCGGTGAAGTCGCTGTTTTAATACAGTCGCTGTTTTGATACAGTCGCTGTTTTGAAGTCGCTGTTTTGACTGTCGCTGTTTTGACACAGTCGCTGTTTTGAACCCGTGCCATATATATATATGCATTATTTGAAACTGTTAATATACTGAGAAATAGCTATTGCTATTATATAGATAGTTAATAATACTTTGTGACTTAACTATAATCAAAATTTGAAAATCTTTTTTTTTTTTTGACAATAGATAAAGTATGCAGCATGCACTAACACTTAGGTATACCTGTTCGATAATTTAAATTGATTCAAAATTTGATAAAAAGCACTGAACAGTATCTAAAGAATATTGGCTCTAAGTCATCACTGATAATGGTAAACTCAGTTTTACAAGAAATCTTCCTAGTTCCCCCTATCCCACAACCCAATTTAATTATTATTTACATAAATTATTTATAAAACAGCATCTCATCAAAAGCAAAAAATATTTTATTTGCTGATGATTATTTAAGCTATAAAACGATTAAGTCTGAAGAGTATTCGGGCGTGGAATGGGTTGCCTGAAGAAACCAGGAAAGCCACCACTTTATCATCTTTTAAAACTCTAGTAAGAATACATGACTAAACACAAACCATAGAAATACGTAGGACGCAATAATCTTCTGTACAGAAGGAGCGTCTGTAACATATAAGATAAGATAAGATAAGTTAAAGTACACCTAAATTAAGATGAATAACAAAAGTAGAAACGCATGATTTAATCTACTTAAGAGTAATGAGCAATTGTAATTATAAGACAAATGATGGAACAATATTAGCCCTGAATCTCCAAATAACTAAATTAAGTATAAGTTTTTCAGGGCCAAGTATACTTGAAGTTGTAAATTTCAACTGTTTCACCATGAGTATGGATAGATTATATATTCCCATTAAGGATATTTCATCTCTAGTAAATACATATAATACATGTATGGAGGTTTTGTATTTGTTCCAGGTAGCTCTTTTGGTTGAGGGTAAGAGGAAGTGAGAAAGAATCCTTATTTTATATTACATATATGATCCTGTAAACTTCTCATAGTCTATAGGCTTACTATAAGCTCCGTAATCCACACTTTAAAATAATATTTGGTGTTCACCAAGTCTTGAAGTTCAACTTTAGGAATAATATAAGGACATTGTAATTGTAATGTTTTAATAAAGATTATTTGGGGCACTTGATGAAGACATGCTTGCCTTTGTCACCAACACCGTTCGGATAATCCCATAGCTGCACAACCCGGGGAAGGGGCTGACCTCTACGTGGTCCCCGGGACGATCAGGGTATGCGAAACCCAAAACTAACAGTCCCGACCTGGAAGGTCGAAGACCGGTTAGGTCTAGCTAAGGAGTTAGACAGATGATTACAGCCGCTGGGCTAGCTAGGGAGTAAGACAGATGATTACAGCCGCTGTACGGATCGTAGACGGAGGTAGCCACTGTGGAGCTTACCTCTGTCGATGATGAAAACCATTGTACCAGTTGAAGGTCGGGTCGTCCGAGGCGGCCGTTTCGTCCCCTTTTGTAGGTAAAATCAGTGAATGGGTCTGTTTAGGTCAAGAAGGGCCAATAAAATACAAGAAAAATTGTCGTGAAGAACTTTCGTCGGACGTCAACTCTGAGGAAACCTTCCCGATAAGGGGGTGTCCTTACCCAACACTATGTTGTTTGTTACTGCAGTTGCCCGCACCCCTCGGGAGGGCTACAAAGATGATCCCCTATCTTGTGACAGTCCTAGGTAATTAGACCTGTAATTTGCGTTGTGGTGGCGCCGCAGAAATGGTGGGCCGAAGTAGGTCAAATCCACAAACTCCCCTGGGAGGTAATACCATGAGAGGCCATAAGTTAGATTTTGAGCCAAACCAACCTTGCTCAGACGGCCTTCTCTTATAGGGGACCGGGTTGGGTGTGCCCCCGTCAGATACGCCTCTTGGTGGAGAGGTGGGAGTTTCCGGGAGATTCCCCAAATAGACCATAAGAGTTCTAGTAACTCAAGGCCATTGATGTCTTCTAATAGCTGCTCAAAGTTTGGCAATCTATCTCTAAAATTATTGCTCTATTTGGGTAAGGCATATATTTATCAGCAAATCACTGCCAAACAGATCAGGTCTCACAAATTTTTTTAAATTGTTAATTGGTTATTCTATAAATAAAAGGGCAAGTCCTAAGTCTGTTGATAGGGCTCTGAAAAAACATAAGTATAATTGATTTATTATTTAAAACAAATATTGCAGAAAAAGCAAACTATTACTGTGTAAAAACGTATAATCTGTATGAATATCAAAATCACCCTAATATTAATATAATATATATTAAAATGTGTAAGATAAATGAAAAAAAAAAGCATATTGATTTAAATATTATCTACAATTATCTAATATTTTGTAGACAACTCAGCAACAAACTAAAATTTTAAAATAAAAAAATAATCTGCTATCTTCAATACAGCCCTGTATTTTAAAATTAATTACAATTGCATTCTTAATTTAATTTAAAAAAATATATATCAAACCATTAAAATTATAAAAATGTCACTAACAAAACTTCTACAAATGACTTTGATATTTGTCAAGTTGTTCAAAAAATAGTTAAATAATATTTATTAATTTACTTAATAATTATTAGCCTTATTTAATATTTTTTTAAAAAATAAATTAAACTCAAATTAACTTACCTCTCCTCTGTATGTTAACACAAGGCAGGCCAGTCCTTCTTCGGGAGAAGTTCATTTCCAAAATTAGTGGGAAGGGGAGGGATTCATACGTGGTCTTATTCTCTTTAATTTTTAAACAAATGTTCTAGGTCTCATCCTGATAAAGTCATTAAAATAAAGCTTCTTGGACGACTAACTTCTTCGGTAACTCTATGCTCTAGGCTAGGCACACTTGCGCCAGCGGTTTAAGTAAAATTAGGAAACAATTTTCCGATCGAATTTCGATCTGAATAATCTGATGTATGAAATTCAACACTTTCACTCTCCCTACATGATTTGGGTTTAACAACATGTCAGTTTTTTATGAAATAATGGGGAGAAATTTATTTGATTTTTATCTGTTCTAATTCTGTATGCATATATTACTAATTAATAACAGCAGTAGTTATTAATTTAAATAAATAAAAAAAACTAAAGTAGGCGCTAAGGATAACGGTTAAAAGTTGTTTTCAAGACAAACAATGATAATCGCGCGATATCATCGGAAACAATCGCTTGCAGAGGAAACACCCTAAAAAGTACTTTTCAGATGCGCGTTCGCACGCATACTAGATGAGCGAATTCGCGTGCAGCCTAATGCTTTCACATTTCTAAAAAGTTATTTTAGTGTAAAAAGGTCTTATCACTAATAGAACTAGAACTAGTAGTCATTTTGTAGCGTGAATTTCACATATCTAATGATTTTATGATAAAATATACGTACAACTCCCGTAAGTTTGTGAGTCCAGCAAAGGCTTTGGGTTTGAGACTAGAAATACAGTTGTTCTTCAGGTTGCTGGGGATGAGAAGGAAGAAATACACTTTTTAATGAACCTGCAATTGTGTTATTGATCTCACCATAGTAAAATCTGCTGAATATCATTCCTTGTAAACTAAAATTGAGCTGCAGGAATAGATCTACCAGTCTTCAAGATTTAAACAGATTATTCACATTTTTTACTTTAAGAAAATGTTATTTTAGTTTTTAAAGTAATTGTTTAATTGAAAAAATATTATTATTGATTCTTTACTAAAAATCAAAGCATTGAAAGAAGGTAAAATGAAGATTTAAAAAAAAAATTTAGCGAAGATTTTTTCCATTCCCAAATTTAAATAGTTTGTTATTAATTATAAATATATAGATCTATATAAGACGTGATTAATTGAAAAGTCTTGAATAATCTGTGGGTTTTTTTTTTATTTTTTTATTTTTTTTTTTTTTAATTAAGAAATGAAGTCAAGAGGCACCTGTAACCACTTACAGAATTTCTAAACTGTTGACTCTATCAAACACACCTTCTTCTAAAGTTGTTATTTTGTTGTCATACAGGTTCCTGAAATGGGAATACAAACAACTGTGCGCAAAAGTTCAAAATTATGTTCAAAACTACAGCATTGTGTTTTTCAATATTCTTTTCTTTCCTAAACTAGATACATTCACAGACGGTCACGGGTGGTCATAGGATTATGCCATTAGGTAGGTAATGGAGTGTTCATTGCATTATGTTAGTAATTATGTTAAGTGATTTTTATTAAAAAACTCTTTCAATGATTCAAAAAAGTTTGATGTGTTCAAACATTAAGATGTTTAGTCAGTCGTAGATAATTTTTAAAGTTCATTTTATGAACCATTCCCACCCGCACGCATGTCAGTATGACACAAAGATGACTGTTAGTAAACAAAGGGATCTGGCATAACTAGAGAGAATTCCTGTAACAAACTTTAAGTCCTGTAAGGCTAATTCAAACCCTGTTGACATGTTTTCCATTTAGTAATTTTTAAGCTTGATTGCAGTTTAACACATATATTGTATTTCTGCGCTGCTATGGTTCCCTTGTGAATCATTGGTAAAGGAGCATCTCACAAACACGTGAGAGCCATTGGTCCCTTAAATATGTGGCTTACCTCCCTCCAAGATAATGACAGTTGTATTCCCCATTTAGACCATATTACAACAAAACTTTGCCTCAACATGACAGTTGCATCCGGTCCCTTTTATTTCCTTAACATATTTAAGGTCTAGCCCCCATGTTATCTGTTTCGATATCAACAATTGATTACTCTAGACTCTTGCATCGATTAGTTTAAAAACCCTCGCGTCATTTCCAGTATGTTGTAGCTTACAATTGTTTGAGAACATTAGCCTGGTCCAAGTCGCCTTTCTTGAGCTTGGTGATCCCATTTCTCATCAGATTCCTGAAGGTAGACAAGTTAAAGGATTTATCTCCCTTGTCACAACAACCACACTCATCATGGGAGGCATGCACAACAATACAAGGTACTGGGTCGAAATTATCTTTAACTATGTTATGGATGCACTACTTCTGCAACTTAATAATAATAATAATAATAATAAAATGATAATTTATATAGCGCTGTATCCCAGCAAGGAGCCAGGCTCACAGCGCTTTACATGGAAACAACAATACATATATAAATAAAAAAGAAACATTCATAGCATATTAACTACATAATATTAATCTGATTACTTGTTATATTTTAAAAAAAATAAGTTATAGATTTAGCCCATTACAAGTGTATTTTCTCTAATATAAGTTATCAAGAAATTGTCTAAATACAAAAGTCTCATTGCCCGGGGATGTCAATGACAGAAATAAGCAGCCACATTTAGTTGATATAAAATGACTATAGAAACATGACAATCATGATGTTATACTCACAGCTCTAACAGGTTTGGCATCAAGTGAAATGGAAGCGTAGAGATATCACGAATGTTGTTTCCAACCAGGTCACTGTTGACAAACAATACAGGCTTTATATCACATTCCTATATTCCAACAATATGATTTGAGGGGGCGAGGTGGCCTAGAAGTAGCGCACATGTCTGGCGTACCGAGACAATAAAGAGAGACAGGCTCAAGTCTTTTCGGTACTGTCAACGTCCCCAAATTCAGCCAGCGACTAGACGGTACCTGATATTAGTTGTGGAAGTAAAGGCGCCAGGGAATTGAGCAAGCCACACAATCCCTTGCTCGTCATCCGCGGCTCAAAGAACGTGTGAACGCTACTTCACTTGCCCAATATAGGCCATTATGGTATGAAAAGGAGACTTCTCACTATTTTTAAGTTTATACACTTATTAAACTATATACAGATAAACAATGAAACTTACTGTGGAAAAAATATTTGAAACAATAGGAAGCGTATCTCAAAAAAAATTAATAATTTTTGTTTAACTTAAATATATCATGTCTTGGATTACATTTAGAATGATAAATAAATACATGATCTTTTATTTTCTATGATTAAATTTGTGTAATGGACATTACAGGATGTGGCATTTGACTTCTACAAAAAAAACATGACAGTTAACACCTAAACAATTATGACAGTAGAGATGATTGATTATGACAGTTGACATTTACATGGTTGTGACATTTGACATCGACATGATTATGACAGTTGATACTTACAGCACTGTTACAGTTGACACATTTTGAAGAATGAAAGAGTTGAGGTTCATAAAACTACAACTCAGGTGAGTCCGCATGTAACACGTGCAGTTGGGTGGGTAGTTGTTCTCCAAGTCTGACAAGAGAAATGATAATACGTTATTTTACACACTAACAGTTGGGTGGGTAGTTGCTCTCCTAGTCTGACAAGAGAAATGATAATACGTTATTGTACACACTAACAGTTGGGTGGGTAGTTGCTCTCCTAGTCTGACAAGAGAAATGATAATACGTTATTGTACACACTAGCTAAAGAGAACAGCAGAGAAGCAGATGTGAATGAAAATTTTCTGGTGCAGGAATGATCACACAGAAAGAGAAACACTGGAGTCATCCTCTAATCAAAATGTGAACGTAGTTGATCATGCGCAGTCAGTAAAATGATTAGGTCAGACTTTCTGAAGTCTGTGAAATTTAAACATGTTATAACTTCTTGGATGGCTTATACTATTTTATTTTATTATAAGTTTAAACTATGATGTCTCATGCCTTGGGAACACGAAAATTCAACAAATTCATAGACGTTTAAAAATATACAGCAAGTTGAGAACCCAAAGTTTGTAGTAACCCCCTCTCAGACAACCACTAAAATCACAACCTCTTAGAACCGAATTCCCCAATTCACTACCAACCCCAATTCACCACCAAAATCCCCCTTTCACCACCAAACCAATTTCACCACCAACCCTATTTCATCACCAACCCCAATTCACCACCAAAATCCCCCTTTCACCACCAACCCTATTACCACCAACCCTATTTCATCACCAACCCCAATTCACCACCAAAATCGCCCTTTCACCACCAATCCTATTTCACCACCAACCCTATTTAACCACCAACCCCAATTCACCACCAAAATCCCCCCTTCACCACCAACCCTATTTCACCACCAATCCTATTTCGCCACCAACCCCAATTCACCACCAAAATCCCCCTTTCACCACCAACCCTATTTCACCACCAATCCTATTTCACCACCAATCCTATTTAACCACCAACCCCAATTCACCACCAAAATCCCCCTTTCACCACCAACCCAATTTCACCACCAACCCTATTACCACCAACCCTATTTCATCACCAACCCCAATTCACCACCAAAATCGCCCTTTCACCACCAACCCTATTTCACCACCAACCCTATTTAACCACCAACCCCAATTCACCACCAAAATCCCCCCTTCACCACCAACCCTATTTCACAACCAATCCTATTTCGCCACCAACCCCAATTCACCACCAAAATCCCCCTTTCACCACCAACCCTATTTCACCACCAATCCTATTTCACCACCAATCCTATTTAACCACCAACCCCAATTCACCACCAAAATCCCCCTTTCACCACCAATCCTATTTCACCACCAAAATCCCCCTTTCACCACCAATCCTATTTAACCACCAACCCCAATTCACCACCAAAATCACCCTTTCACCACCAATCCTATTTCACCACCAATCCTATTTCACCACCAACCCCAATTCACCACCAAAATCCCCCTTTCACCACCAACCCTATTTCACCACCAATCCTATTTCACCACCAACCCCAATTCACCACCAAAATCCCCCTTTCACCACCAACGCTCTTCACCTCTGCTCATCTTCATGTTCGTTTTAATTCTAATCTCCTTATGGCGAGTTCCCACTGTGCAACTTGTAAGATTGATCCTTCGGGGATCTTGCAATTATTTTTACTTGCTGGACGGAAAAAGATTTGATGTAACGAGGAGTTGACAGGGGGACTAAGTACGTATGCCAGCTTGATGACTTGCGTTCGTAGCTTGCAGCAGTTGTAAATAATTTTATTCTTAAAGGTACATCAATGAAATTATACCAACTACGATTTTATATAAGCTACCATAGAAACAAAGAGGCACAAAATTATCGAAAAAATAATTACTAAAAAATAGTAAAAATGAAATATTCAAACTTAAGACATATAAAAACATAAATGCGCGCATTAAAATTAAACAACAGTAAAAATATAAATATTTAATAAGTTTATTTTCTAAAAATCTGAAAACTTATATAGAGCTAAATTAGATGCAACTTAGTAAATTAAGTTGCTCTACAATGAGTTGCATGTGTTTTCAAGCGGAGCATCGACTTTAAATTAATGTTGCTAGGTTCAAAGAAAAAACGTATAAGTCGAGAACAACATAAAGTATTTTAATGAACATTATCTGCCTTTACTAATACATTAAAGGGTAAATACAATAAAGGATCATGCTAAGGTTTCAAGAAACTCTCTTAAATTGTAATTTTTCTTTAAACTTTGTTCTGTTTTCTCTTATTGTAATTTATTTGATTGATAGATAGTTTACTGTGACAGATTTATTTGATACCTAGATAGTTTACCTGTAACTAATTTATTTGATCAAAAGATAGTTTATCCCTAACTAATTTATTTGATCGATATATAATTTATTGTAACTAATTTATTTAATCGATATATAGTTTACTGTAATTAATTTATTTGATCAGTAGATAGTTAACTGTTACTAATTTATTTGATGGATAGATAGTTTACTGTAACTAATTTATTTCATCAATAGATAGATTAATGTAACTAATTTGTTTGATGGATAGATATTTTACTGTATTCAATTTATTTAATCACTATAGAGTTTACTGTAATTAATTTATTTGATCAGTAGATAGTTTACTGTAACTAATTTATTTGATCGATAGATAGTTTAAGTTTACTTTAACTAATTTCTTTGATCGATAGTTTACTGTAATTAAATTATTTAATCGATAGATAGTTTACTGTAACTAATTTAATTGATTGATAAATAGTTTATATTAACTAATTTTTTTGATCGATAGATAGTTTACTGTAACTAATTTATTAGATCGATAGATAGTTTATCCCTAACTAATTTATTTGATAAATAGATAGTTTACTATAACTAATCTATTTGATCGATATATAGTTTACTGTAACTAATTTATTTGATTGATAGATAGTTTACTGTAATTAATTTATTTGGTCGGTAGATACTTTACTGTAACTAATTTATTTGATCGATAGATAGTTTGCATGTAACTAATTTATTTGATCGATAGATAGTTTACTGTAACTAATTTATTTATCGATAGATAGTTTGCCTGTAACTCATTTATTTGATCGATAGATAGTTTACTGTAACTCTTTTATGTGATCGATAGTTAATTTACTGTAACTAATTTACTGGAGAATATTCAAAACTGACAAGAGTAACACCATTAGTTAAATCATTAAACCTTGAAACACTAGAGGATAGAAGAACCAAGAGTAAATTAGTAATTATACATAAGGCAATTAATTCTAATTTAGAAATACAACACAAAGAAAACCTAATACAACCCTAAAATAGACATAAAGACAAAAACACCTTTCTTATTCCATATGCAAGAACAAACACATACAAGTTTTCTTTCTTTCCGTCCGGTATTCGGGCGTGGAATGGGTTGCCTGAAGAAACCAGGAAAGCCACCACTTTATCATCTTTTAAAACTCTAGTAAGAATACAGGACTAAACACAAACCATAGAAATACGTATGACGCAATAATCTTCTGTACAGAAGGAGCGTCTGTAACATATAAGATAAGATAATTGATTGAGAGATAGTTTACAGTAACTAATTTATTTGACCAATTGATAGTTTACTGTAACTTATTTATTTGATCGATAAATAATTTAGTGTAACTAATTGATTTGTTCGATAGTTTAATGTAACTAATTTATTTGATCAATACTTAGTTTACTGTAACTAATTTATTTGATCGGTAGATAGTTTACTGTAACTAACTTAATTGATTGATAGATAGTTTACTGTAACTAATTTATTTGATCGATAGATAGTTTACTGTTACTAATTTATTATATCGATAGATAATTTACAGTAACTTATTTATTTGATCAATAGATAGTTTACTGTAACTAATTTATTAGATCAATAGATAGTTTATCCCTACTAATTAATTTGATCGATAGATAGTTTACTGTAACTAATTTATTTAATCGATAGATAGTTCACTGTAACTAATTTTTTTGATCGGAAGATAGTTTACTGTAACTAACTTAATTGATTGATAGATAGTTTACTGTAACTAATTTATTTGATCGGTAGATAGTTTGCCGTAACTAATTTATGAGATCGATAGATAGTTTAAAATCCCTAACTAATTTATTTGATCGATAGATAGTTTACTGTAACTAATTTATGTGATCAATAGATAACTTACTGTAACTAATTTAATTGATTGATAGATAGTTCACTGTAACTAATTTTTTTTGATCGGAAGATAGTTTACTGTAACTAACTTAATTGATCGATAGATAGTTTACTGTAATTAATTTATTTCATCAGTAGATAGTTTACTGTAACTAATTTAATTGATTGATAGATAGTTTATAGTAACTAATTTATTTGATCGATATATAGTTTACTGTAACTAATTTATTAGATCGATATATAGTTTGTCCCTAACTAATTTATTTGATCGATAGATAGTTCACTGTAACTAATTTATTTGATTGATAGATTGTTTACAGTAACTAATTTATTTGATCGATAGATAGTTTACTGTAACAAATTTATTTAATTGATAGATAGTTTACTGTAACTAATTTATTTGATCAGTAGATATTTTACTGTATCTAATTTATTTAATTGATATATAGTTTACTGTAATTAATTTATTTGATCGGTATATACTTTACTGTAACTAATTTATTTGATCGATAGATAGTTTGCATGTAACCAGTGGCGTAGCTAGAGCTTTTGCCGCCCGGGGCGGTCTCCATTATGCCGCCCTTTTTGGGGGCCGGCCATAAATGACGTCACGCACGGGGGGGGGGGAGGAGTCACATTTTTAATGTCATTCAAAACGCGCAACTTTAAATAAAAGCTTCACTGAAATATTTAATTACCCAATTTTTATTCACTGACGATTTACGTAATTTCACGCGGCAACCTTAAACTGAAAACATATTTAAATGACCAAACCAACAATTATTTTAAGCATGCTCATTTTCAAATACAAAATACCGCCTGTATGGGGGGGGGGGGGCTTTGTCAAGTCACAATGAGGAATAGGTCCAAGTTTTCGTTTCTTTACGCCGCGTGACGAGGGGGCAGGGGGTGAAAAATTAGCCGAAATCACGTGACGTTATTAATGGATGGCCTCTTAATTAAGTTAATCATATGATCTTTTTTATAAATTAAGAAGCATGAATAAATAATTGTAAATGAATCGAAGTACATTGTAAATGGTTGGGAACAATTTTACCATTTCATGCCCTATTTATGTAAGCAGTAATAAAAGAGGCCACATAAGATGACAAAGCTATAAATACACATTATAAAAATACAAAAAAACAAGATAATTGTTTTGAAGGCCACAAGAAAGTTATAGGTACACAGGTCCCCCACCACCACCACCTTAAAATGAGACAAAACATATTCCAAATTTACAACCCAAAAACAATAACAATTATAATGCTTTTATTTTTTATTTATAAATAGATCTGTATGATTTTTTAGAATGAAGAAATTGTATACATCAGCATGTAGATCTAAACATATTTTTAAACATTATTTATTAATTTACTTACTCGCCTAACTTTCATAGTTGAAAAATCATTTATTTTGTTATCAAAATTTATATTATTTGTAATATCTTGTTTATGGAAAATATTACAAGACTTTACAGTCTTAAATCGTTTATTGTGGAGCAAACAAAAATAAAATTCAACTTCAGTTTGGAGAAGCTCCTTGCACAACTAGATATACTAATTGCAATTGTTGAAAAAAATTCTTAGCAAAATTGTAATGTTGGATAAAGAATTTTCAAATAGTTACTGTTAAATATATTTTAATAGATCAAGGGGGTAATTCCCCCCTTTTTTTAAAAACATAATGCCTCTTCTTATAGTGTAATTACAGCCAGGGCTGGTCTTCGGTTCCTTCAGCCTATGCTGTCGTAGTGGGCCCAGCGCTTTCATAGGCCCAACCTATCTTAATTTTCCCTTATTATCCTTATTAATACCTTATCACTTCCCAAACTGGGGCCCACGTAATCAGTTTCGCATACAAAGCTGCATAGGGCCCCGCAATAGCTAAGACCGGCCCCATGTACTGCCATAAAAACATGGATCCTTTCTCTTTCAATCTCGAACATTTCTCTATCAATGTAAATAAAGAAATTTAATTGGTGTTCAAATTCTTCATTTAGAATCCTAGATGGTATAGTAGTATACACGAATATTTTCTAGCAAGGACATGCAACTCATCACATCGTTCTTTTATTTTCTTTTATAGTTACATTTATGGATAAAAACATTTCTCGTTGTACTTCTTGCTCTAAAGATACAACCACGTCTTCTGAATTTTCCCCACTCATAATTTTCTCCTTTTAACTTGGTATCTAGTCGATATTTCCAACTCTCTGTAACAGCGTTCTGTAATAGCATATATCTTTATTTCATCAAATGAGTTTACATAGTTTGTATTAACTTAAAAACGACGGGCTCCCAAAAATTGAAATACCATAGAAAAGTAAAAGATTGCCATGAACTGAGTTAAATTCCAGCATCTGATCTCGTTTTAGTCGTCACTTCAGATATTAATTTTCCATGAACGCTTGAACTTTTTAAGTATGTCATTTCATGAGTTATTTATGTTATTGTGGTGTTTATTAACGGAGAAATGAAAAATCGTTCATTTTCAATGAATAACTGTATATTAATGAAAAATACAAAGTATATGCGTTAATTTAATGCAATAAAAACAAAGTAAATTTAATTTTAAATAAGTTCACTTACAATAATTTTATAAAACCTGAAACATTAATATATTTTACTATTTTCAATTTAAACACAGTATTTGAACCACTATGTCATGTAGGTACTTGTTAGCGCATCATTCTGTGAGTGTCGAAATTCCACGCTAGAACTGTCGTGCGATATTAATACTACATATATTCGGACCAACGGTGATGGTTTTTTTTCTTATAAAAGCGCCATCTGTGACGTATACTGCTTAATTTTGCAAACAAATACTTACTTTTTTAAAGCGATATTAAATTTTTAAACTATTCTGCATTAGTTATAACAACCGATATACGTAATCAAACAACTGTTGCACAAATCCGTTAATTTTAACTCAAAATTTAGATTCTTTTTGTTTCACTATGGTTTTTACCCTTCAAAAGAAAAGCGGCGGTTTTCGGAAATTCCTGGGTTTATTTTTCAAATGCCCAAAAATGCCGCCCTCTGAATGAGTGCCGCCCGGGGCGGACCGCCCCCTCCGCCCACCCCCTAGCTACGCCACTGCATGTAACTAATTTATTTGATCGATAGATAGTTTACTGTAACTAATTTATTTCATAGAATAATAGTTTGCGTGTAACTAATTTATTTGATCGATTGATAGTTTACTGTAACTAATTTTTTTTTGATCGATAGATACTTTACTGTAACTAATTTAATTGATTGATATATAGTTTACAGTAACTATTTTTTTTGACCAATTGATAGTTTACTGTAACTAATTGATTTGATCGATAGTTTACTGTAACTAATTTATTTGATCGATAGATAGTTTGCATGTAACTAATTGATTTGATCGATAGATAGTTTACTGTTACTAATTTATTTCATAGAATAATAGTTTGCCTGTAACTAATTTATTAAATCGATAGATAGTTTACTGTAACTAATTTATTTGATCGGTAGATAGTTTACTGTAACTAATTTATTTGATCGGTAGATAGTTTACTGTAACTAACTTAATTGATTGAAAGATAGTTTACAGTAACTAATTTAATTGATCAGTTGATAGTTTGCTGTAACTAATTTAATAGATCGATAGATTGTTTATCCCTAACTAATTTTTTTGATTGATAGATAGTTTACTGTTACTAATTGATTTGATAAATAGATAATTTACAGTAACTAATTTATTTGATCGATAGATAGTTTACTGTTACTATTTTATTTGATCGGTAGGTAGTTTACTGTAACTAACTTAATTGATTGATAGATAGTTTACAGTAACTAATTTATTTGATCGATAGAAAGTTTACTGTTACTAATTTATTTGATCGATAGATAATTTACAGTAACTTATTTATTTGATCGATAGATAGTTTACTGTAACTAATTTATTAGATCGATAGATAGTTTATCCCTAACTAATTTATTTGATCAATAGATTTTACTGTTACTAATTTATTTGAGCGGTAGATAGTTTACTGTAACTAATTTATTTGATCGATAAATAGTTTACTGTAAGTAATTTATTTGATCGGTAGATAATTTACTGTAACTAATTTATTTGATCTGTAGATAGTTTACTGTAACTAATTTATTTGATTGATAGATAGTTTACATGAAACTAATTTATTTGATTGATAGATAGTTTACATGTAACTAATTTATTTCTTATTCATTATGAAACATTTTAATAGGAACTGATTGAGGAACAGTGACATGCTGAACTATGACGTTGACAGGCGTGACTGTGAAGTTGACAGGCCTGACTGTGACGTTGACAGTCCTGACTGTGACGTTGACAGGCTGGGCTGTGACGTCGACAGGCCTGACTGTGACGTTTACAGGCCTTACTGTGAAGTTTGACAGGCCTTGTTGTGACATTGACAGGCCTTATTGTGACGTTTGACAGGCCTGACTGTGACATTGACAGGCCTGACTGTGACGTTGGTGGGCCTGACTTTGACGTTGACAGACCTGACTTTGATGTTGACTGACTGTGACGTTTTCTTTTAACGATTAAAATAATTACGTTTAGGACTGGCGTCTCTCAAATCTAGAAAACCTACATAAAAAATTCATGATTACATTAAAATGCTCTAAAACATGAACAAATGCAAACAGAGATAAATATCAGAAATTAATCGTACGTTTAAGGTCGATAAAATAAATTAAGACTAAAGGGTTAATAAAGACCACACAAGAAAACCCATCCTTTCAAAACACTTTTCTCCTCGCAAAAAAACTTTTTGTTAAAAAAAGATTTAGAATGCACACATTTTCATTCAGCTGCAACTATAAATAAGTCGTTCTGCAACTATAAATAAGTCGTGGTGCAACTATAAATAAGTCGTGCTGCATCTATAAAAAAGTTGTTCTGCAACTATAAATAAGTCGTTCTGCGACTATAAATAAGTCGTTCTGCAACTATAAATAAATCGTGCTGCAACTAAAATAAGTCGCTCTGCAACTCTAAATAAGTCGTTCCGCAACTATAAATAAGTCATGCTACAACTATAAATAAATCGTGCTGCAACTATAAATAAGTCGTTCTGCGACTAAAATAAGTCGCTCAGCAACTATAAATAAGTCGTTCTGCAACTAAAATAAGTCGCTCTGCAACTATAAATAAGTCTATCCGCAATTATAAAAAAGTCGTGGTGCAACTATAAATAAGTCGTGGTGCAACTAAAATAAGTCGTTCAGCAATTTTAAATAAGTCGTTCTGCAACTATAAATAAGTCGTGCTACAACTATAAATAAGTCTTTCTGCACTTATAAATAAGTCGTTCTGCAACTATAAATAAGTCGTTTTGCAACTATAAATAAGTCTTTCTGCAACTATAAATAAGTCGTTCTGCAACAATAAATAAATCGTTTTCAACTATAAATAAGTCGTTCTTCAACTATAAATAAGCCGTTCTGCAACTATAAATAAGTCTTGCTGCAACGCTAAATAAATCGTTTTGCAACTATAAATAAGTCGTTCTGCGACTATAAATAAGTCGTTCTGCAACTATAAATAAATCGTGCTGCAACTAAAATAAGTCGCTCTGCAACTCTAAATAAGTCGTTTTGAAACTGTAAATAAGTCATGCTACAACTATAAATAAGTCGTTCTGCGACTAAAATAAGTCGCTCAGCAACTATAAATAAGTCGTTTTGCAACTAAAATAAGTCGCTCTGCAACTATAAATAAGTCTATCCGCAATTATAAATAAGTCGTGGTGCAACTATAAATAAGTCGTGGTGCAACTAAAATAAGTCGTTCAGCAATTTTAAATAAGTCGTTCTGCAACTATAAAAATAATCGTGCTACAACTATAAATAAGTCGTTCTGCAACTATAAATAAGTCGTTCTGCAACTATAAATATGTCGTTTTACAACTATAAATAAGTCTTTCTGCAACTATAAATAAGTCGTTCTGCAACTATAAATAAATCGTTTTTCAACTATAAATAAGTCGTTCTGCAACTATAAATAAGTCGTTCTGCAACTATAAATAAGTCTTGCTGCAACGATAAATAAATCGTTTTGCAACTATAAATAAGTCGTTCTGCAACTATAAATAAGTCGTTCTGCAACTATAAATAAGTCGTTCTGCAACTATAAATAAGTCGTTTTGCAACTATAAATAAGTCGTTCTGCAACTATAAATAAGTCTTGCTGCAACGATAAATAAATCGTTTTGCAACTATAAATAAGTCGTTCTGCAACTATAAATAAATCGTTTTGCAACTATAAATAAGTTGTTCTGTAACTATAAATAAGTCGTTCTGCAACTATAAATAAGTCTTGCTGCTAATATAAATAAGCCGTGCTGCAACTATAAACCCCCTGTCCATTTCACCCCTCCTGACCACTGTACACAGTACTAATATAATAAGAGTGGTCATCGTCGACGACGACCGACCAAAAAATAAAATAACTAGGTAGACTTTTTTAAACTTCTCAACCCAGCCTGAAGTTGTCTTTCCTGAGTTCTCTCATTTTATTTATATTCTCCGTTGGAGGGATTGTTGCCGTGGATATAATGTGAAATATATGAATCCTGGTCATTTCATACTGTAATGTCATTTACAATGCTGGCCTACACACAGTTTTTACCATGAAACTAGCTGAGCAAGAGAATAGCAAGTGTGTGCAAGAGAGTATCACTTTGTTTTTAAAGATGACACAAATCTGAGCACAGTTGCAAGTTTTTATACTTAGTACAATTTGAGCAAAAGGTAAAAAGTTAATTTACTCACCACATATATAGGCATGCTCAGAGTTTTCGAGATTGTGCTCTTTCCTCTTTTTGTAAATGTAATCATATGCGTTCACTAGGTATTTGTTACCTGATGAGAAACCAAACTTAATTTTAGGTGATCTGGGGAAAAAAACACCGACGTTTTGTTGATCTGAAACTAAATAGCTAGTAAGGTAGTCTCAAAACACCAATTTCTTGATCTGAAACAATACATAAGATAAATTTGTGATGAAAAGTGTGTATAAAAAGGAAAAGATCTCTTGCTAAATGTTAGTTGTCTAATCTCTAAACCAATGGTGGCGTCTACCCTTTTGGAGACATCGTGCCAAATATTAAATCAAAGCCAACTTATTTATAACAAAGGGCATAGACTCTAATAAAACCCCAAAAAATGGGGATTTTGCTAATCTGGTTTGATTTAAGAAGTTATATATTAGTCACGTGCCAGGTAATGCGGTTCTGCGTGACAACTGTCACACGCTTGCCAGAGGTTTGCCATAACTGGCCGAAACTAATGCTTCAAATGAATTTAAAAAGCAGAAATAATAATTTTTATAATATTTTCTCCAAGTTTAACACTGTTAAGAGAATTGCACAATTTCATAAATGTAGATTCGACGGAGACCTTCACCCTTGAATCACAGAATGTATTGGAAGTAAATAAAAAGACTACCAACCTCATATCCAAATACGCATTAAGAGTAACAAAATAAATTCCAAACCTCATATCACAGTGAGTATTGAAAGTAACTACATAGACTACCATCCTCATATCCAAGTCAGTATTAAAAGTAAACAAATAGACTCCCAACCTCATATCCCGGTGGGTATTCAAAGTAACCAAGTAGACTTCCAACCTCATATCCCAGTGGTATTGAAAGTAACCAAATAGACTACCAACCTCATTTCCCGGTGGTATTGAAAGTAACTAAGTAGACTCCCAACCTCATATCCCAGCGAGTATTGAAAGTAACTAAACAGACACCCAACCTCATATCCCTGCGAGTATTGAAAGTAACTAAACAGACACCCAACCTCATATCCCAGCGAGTATTGAAAGTAACCAAATAGACGCCCAACCTCATATCCCGGTGGGTATTGAAAGTAACTAAACAGATCTAACAAGTACGTAGCAAGCATTAAAGTTACGCCCAGTTTTAAAATAAAAAAAAAACAGTTATCACACCTGTCAGAAGACATTTCGTTGTTCGTGGTTTTGGCTTTGTGTTTAGTAGTGCAGACAGGGGAGGTCATTATTATAAAAGTCTGAATTTTTAGTTAAAAAGCAGGCCTTATGGGCCTCGATGTTTCAGTCTAGATTCTATAACAATAATACAACGCAACTGTAAATGTATAGTTCTCCATTTAGTATTGTATGTGTCTTCACTACGTTGTCGTTTACCAGTGACTATTGATTGAGTGATAACTATTTATAGATATGAACTGATCCAGTTTATTGCGCCCTACGCCTATGTATGTTTTTGTGTTTAGCCCTTTATTCTTATTAGAGTTTTAAATGATGATAAAGTGTTGGTTTTCCTAGTTTCTTCGGACAATTCATGCCGCGCCCTAATTCCGAACGGGAAGAAAGAACACTTGTATGTGTTTGTTCTTGCATACGAAATAAGAATTGCGATTTCATCCTTATGTCTATCTGAGGGTTGTATTAAGTTATCTTTGTGTTGTATTTCTAAATTAGAATTAATTGCTTTATGTATTATTACTAATTTACTCTTTTTGTTTTTCTATCCTCTAGTGATTCGAGGTTTAATGATTTAACTATTGGTTCTGTTCTTGTAATACACCTAAGCCCACTATATTAAATTTAATTCAACAGTCATACTCTGTATGGGATAAAGAGAAGTACATTGTAAACGACCTAAGTAAACCTATAATACACTTAATAAAATCTTACCCGGTTATGTCGACGGCCTACGGGTTTGCCAAAAAGCGTAGAGGATAATCGACAATATGGTTGGCGAGGTAACCGAGGTCGAGATAAGTGGGCCCGAATGTAATGTCATCTAATAACTATTTATTACCCAGCCTACGAAAAGCCACCAGCAAACTCAGAGATAGTATTCACTACTACTTTGCAAAGTGAAGAAAGTAAAACATTTAAATAATCAATTTAAATTTAACCACCATGCCTGATGGGTTTAACCACCATGCCTGATGGGTTTAAACGCCATGCCTGATAAGTTTAACACCGTCTCATTCATCAATGTCTTAGCTGGGGATTGAACTCGTGACCTCCACGTGTTAGGCAAATGAAATAACCACTACACTACGAAATACATTTGTTTGTTTTTTTGTTCTCAATTGACCTCAATTTAACGAATTGTTGGTTTCAATGCCCCTCACGCTGTATACTATCTTTTCTTGCAATCTGATTGGTCGGTGGGCTCAGACAGCTTACTACTTGCCACTTGCTTTGTGCCCAGTAATTTTGGACCATGTTGAGAAGTATATATATAGAGAGATATTGTGCTCTTAATGTTTCTACAGAGAAATCTTATGACCCTGTGGGTACTCAATAATTTAACTTGTTTTCTTAATGCTTCTACAGACTTCGCATTTCTGTTAAGGGCGTTTAGTTGAGTGTTCAGACAGTGGAATCGGAGTCAATGCTTTGAATATCTCATTTACTTCGGAATTTTAACTACTTCGAATAAGTATAATGATTTTTTTTTTTTTATAAATATAAGTTTAAGTACAACTTGAATAAACAGTATATCATCAATAATAGTACTGGACTTTTTTTTTATGAAATAAATTTAATGACGAATACTAATGAGTGTATAATTTTTTTTAAAATATGAAACGAAATACCTTTTATGCCTCTATATATCATTGATTTCATACTTTATACTTTTATTTTTTATAACATTTTAAAAAATAAAATTAAAAGTATTTATAGTTATTCTATTGTGACGGTAAAAAATTAGGGCTGTTATCGATTAATTAAAATTTAATCGTTAACTTTTGAAAAATTGCCGAATAATTAATCGATAATCTTGATTATGCTAAAAATAAGAATATGAAGCCATAAAACTGAAAATTTCCAGGGAAGTAACAAAAACAGTCAATTAACATTTTTTTAATATAAATATAATAACTTATTTTAAAGGTTTGACTTTTTTTTTAAAAAAATATTTAATGGAGAAGTTTTTACGTTATAAAAACAAACTATTATTAATTATTTATAATTAATTATTGATTAATAAATCGGAAAAGTTATTTTAAAAACCCTCTTCAATTTAATCACTTTTTTATAGATTAAAGTTTTTTATCGATAAAAAAAAAATTTAATCGATAAATTTTACCAATTTATCGAGAAATTAATCGTTAATTTTGCAGCCCTATAAAAAAAATATTTTTATAGAGTTAAATCTTACGTTTTTTTTTCACACATACAAAACGAAAAAAAAATCCTACTACTCAAGAACATAAGTTTTTTTTTTTTTTTTTTTTTAGTTTTAAAAATAATTTTAATAAACTAGTAAATTCTTGTCTGAAGATCAAAAACTTATTAGTGAGTTCTGCGTCACGGTATAAATATATTTTCCTGCAACAGGCTGAGGTTATCATTTAAAGCTCATGGGCTTTAACAACGTAAGCTCAAGTCCACGCTAGCCAATGGGTTTTGGATCAATGTGAGATAGTTTTGAATATAAATATTTTATATACAAAATTAATTTACATTCTTGAAAGTGTTTTATAGTTAGTTTGATTGCTTTTCAATTTTCCTATAATAATAGAATTAGGAAGCGTGTACAGAACTATTTGTATTAATTTCATGAGCAATGTAATATTTAAACGCGGGTCCATGAAGAATAATTATACGCTTTATTCCGTAATTTAATATATGTATAAAAATTGTTTTTATAGGGAAAGGAACTGTTTTTTTTTATATTTCAAATACTTTGTACGTCATTTACTGCTTTTATGTTTCGGGTGCTTGGTGGAAAGAATACGCTTTGTTGTGTTGTAGGGCTAGGAAGATGCTTAGGAGTTAGTCTGGATATTTACGCTATTTTTTTATTTTCATCTCTCTCTCTCTCTCTCTATCTCTCCGTCTGTCTCTCTCTATCTCTCCGTCTCTCTATCTCTATCTCTCCGTCTCTCTCTCTTTATCTCTCCGTCTCTCTCTCTATCTCTCCGTCTCTCTCTCTCTATCTCTCCATCTCTCTATCTCTATCTCTCCGTCTCTCTCTCTATCTCTCCGTCTCTCTCTCTCTCCGTCTCTCTCTCCGTCTCTCTCTCTCTCTCTCCGTCTCTCTCTCCGTCTCTCTCTCTCCATCTCTCTCTCTCTCTCCGTCTCTCTCTCTCTCTC
>MUZC01000074.1:228508-268539 GCA_002072015.1 Radix auricularia
TATATGTATAATGTGTCTTGCTCCGGCAAATCCCGAATCCGGCCATTTTTACAAATCCGGCTCAGGTCAGATTAAATGTTTTAATCAGGTACCCCCCCCCCCTAGTTACGATGCAAAATAGATTGCAGACTTACACTAAATACATATTTAAATTTAAAAAAAGTTATTTAAAACATGTTTATTTTCAATTAGACAATACAGTTCGTGGCGGGGGGTGGTGGTGGGGGAGGTCAAAGCTTTGTGACGTAATATTGGAAGGGATGTCTAAGTTTTTGTGAAGAAATGTGACGAGCGGGGAGGGAGGGTAAAAATAAGCCAAAATCGCGTGACGTCATTTTTGGACGGCCCCTACATGCTCACAACGATCCATATTGCAATATACGAGTGTAATTATTTTGAAAAGTTTTGTCTTGCTCCATTTAGGTCGTCATGGCCTTTATATTCTTTAGTGATACAAGCTTTAAAGTTATTATTTTATTCAAGCAATCGCACTGATAATTTAATAAATTGTTTTATTACATTGGCAATAAAAAATACAATTATTTTTTTGTGGCCATTGTCCTTAATGTTGTTTTCTTTTTTATTGTATAAATACAACACAAAGATAACTTAATACAATCCTCAGATAGACATAAAGATACAAACACCTTTCTTATTCCATACACAAGAAAAAACACATACAAAGTTTTCTTAAATTCCGTCGGGTATTCGGGCGTGGGTGGGTTGCCTGAAGAAACCAGAAAAGCCAACACTTAATAACCATTTTAAACTCTACTAAGAATGAAGGACTACACACAAATCAATTGAAATATGTAGGACGCAATAATCTTCTGTACAGAAGGAGCGTCAGTAACATATAAGATAAGATAATATAAGCTTATTAAAATATTTTTTATTGATCATTTGTTACGAAACTTGGACTTATTTTAACACACTTCCGCTAAGGTTTATTGCAGAACTGTTTTTAAAATATACCCCTTCATTGTCTTCTTTAAATTTATTCCGATTTACTAAGATCATTGCATCGCATAAGTGGTTTTCAGATAAGGATTATTTAGTCTTCATGCGCTGGTTATTAATCGGGGTCGGGCAGTGTTTTTTGAAAATAGTTAAAATCCATTTCTGTGAAATACCCAGCTGTGTGGCAGTATCAACAAGTTACCGGTAGCTGCGTAAGGGTTCCCTGTTGACCCCTTTAGCCCGCCCAAGAAATCCCTCTTGACCCCTTTAGCCCACCCAAGGGTTCCCTGTTGACCCCTTTAGCCCGCCCAAGGGTTCCCTGTTGACACCTTTAGCCCGCCAAAGGGTTCCCTGTTGACCCCTTTAATCCACAACAAACGCCCACTGAACTTATGTCTTCAAATTTCAAAAAAAACAAAACAAATAACTTACCCGCCAGCAAAGACAAGACCATCGACAAATATGGATGCACAAATCCCATCATCCCAGCTGGTGTCCTGCGATGAACTTGAAAAATTCCAACACCTTAGCCAATATAATCCAAAGGAAACGCTCGGATGAATATGAAAACAATAACAGTCACAAGTTGAAAATCACGTCATGAGATTGTGGTCAGGTCAGCTGTTTCTTTCTGCTGATGTAAATGTCTTTAGAAAAAATAATAATTGTACAAACCAACAAAAAAAAAAAACGTAATGACAATTTCTAATGACTAACAAGCAGATGTTTGATCAAACTGACCGTTATTTTTATTAACTCATTAGAGGGTATGTGTATGAAATGACTAGTCAGTGATGTCAATAATGGCCTAGATGTGTTAGGTGTAATATTATAGAGAACAGCGTGCGGGTCCTAAACCCAGGTCACCAACTGGACAGGTCTAAGGCGATCTCACTGAGATTTTATTTCAAATTTTGGGGGGCAAGACAATGGAATAACCGGACGTGTCGTGTTTATGTACAGGAAGCGGAAAAATTCACAAGGGGAAAGTTGTACCTTGAGGGAACAAGGGTCTAAGTCGGAATAGAAACAGTAATGTATTTCAGCGACCTGAATAACTTATTGGGGAAGTGTGTAGATTATTTTAAACTAAGTAACTCTCAACCAATCAGAAACTCGCATGGTCATTTATAACTTCGCGGGATACGCGTCTGGGCCAGCCAGGAATGTTGGGGTTAAATACAGGGTAAGAAACGTGGAAAATATAAGGGCATGTAATTGTCAGACCAGTTATAAGCCAGGGAGCCACGATATACTAAGCCAGGGAGCCACGATATACTAAACCAGGGAGCCATCGAGTCGAAGCGTGGGTGCCGAGTAGGAAAGGCCTGTCTGAACGTAGTACGGAAAGATAGACTGAGTACTAAGAACGTAATACGGATAGAGAGACTAAGCACTAAAAACGTAAGGACAGAAAGACTAGGCACTAAAAATGTAGTAAGGACAGAAAGACTGGGCACTAAAAACGTAGTAAGGACAAAGAGACTGTGCACTAAGAACGTAGTACGGACAAAGAGACTGTGCACTAAAAACGTAGTAAGGAAAAAGAGACTGTGCACTAAGAACGTAGTACGGACAGAGAGACTGTGCACTGAGAATGTAGTACGGACAGAGAGACTGTGCACTAAGGACGTAGTACGGACAGACAGACTGTGCACTGAGAATGTAGTACGGACAGAGAGACTGTGCACTAAGAACGTAGTAAGGACAAAGAGACTGTGCACTAAGAGCGTAGTACGGACAGAGAGACTGTGCACTGAGAATGTAGTACGGACAGAGAGACTGTGCACTAAGAAAGTAGTACGGACAGAGAGACTGTGCACTAAGGACGTAGTACGGACAGAGAGACTGTGCACTAATGACGTAGTACGGACAGAAGGACTGAGCACTAAGAACATAGTGACGGCAAGAAGAGAAAGTTTTGCACTAAATAAAAGAACACTTTTGCTCAGTGATGTGTTGCTGTTATTGCTTTATATGAGGGCAGTAGTGGAATTAGGTGGAACCTCGACACAGATCTTCTACAATATTTATTTACTTACGAGCTTTAATAGTATAAGCTATTGATTTGGTTCGACTGCTCAATAAATTGCCGTCAAGTACAATTACATTTATTCGTTTTATTTATTTTTTTGCATGTGTTAAAATAAATTGTTTTACACATTAAAAAAAACTAATTTTATAGACGCGCTTTCACCTCTATTAAAAACAACGATAACTCTTGCCTAACAAAGAGCGTAAAGACAAGGTTAGGTAGTACAAGGTACTTACGAGGTATCTTGATGAAACTATGGCTGCTGAAGCTACCGATTAATTTCTCGATTAATCGGTTAAATTTTAATCGATTAATTTTTTGAATCAATAAAATAGCGATTACAATTGTAGAGAATGTTTTGAAATAACACTACGATTTATTAATAAACTATTAAGTGTAAAAAATTAATAATAGTTAGCTTTTTCACGTACAAACTTCTCCACTAAAAACATTTTTTGAAGTGTAAACTATAAAATAAGCCGTTTTTATAACGAAAATGATATTGAATAAAAATTGAACATTGTTTTTACTTATTTAATGAAAACAAAATTTAAATTAATTGACATAACGAGCTACTTATATTCCCATTTAAAAAATTCACTTGCCTGTTTTTGTTACGTCCCTTAAAATTTTTAATTTAATGACGTCATACATCTTATTTTGAACTTTAATCCAAATTGTCGATTAAATATTCGGTAATTTTCAAAAGTTAACTATTAAATTTAATTTAATCGATAACAGCCCTCGATGAAAAAATTCTGTTGATATTTAAAATAAAAAATTAAAAAACGACATTTTTTCGAGTTAATACTAAAAAATGTCCTCTAGGGATACTATGATAAATGACATCCATCTTCTAGATTTTTCAAATGCCATCGTTTTCAGCCGAAACAAAAGTAAACATTCATAAAGACTAGGGCTGTTATCGATTAATTTAAATTTAATCGTTAACTTTTGAAAAATTACCGAATAATTAATCGATAATTTTTATTAAAAGCTAAAAATTAAGATTTATTTAGTACTTAAACTGACAACTTCAAGGCAAGTAACAAGACATTTTTTAAAAATTTAAATATAAGTAGTTCAATACAATGTCAATGAATTAAGATTTTGTTTTTGATAATTAAGTAAAAACAATGTTTAATTTTTATATCCTTTTCTTTATAAACCGGTTTATTTTAAAGTTTACACATTCAAAATCTTTTAATATGGAGAAGTTGGTACGTAAAAAAGCAAACTATTATTCTATATCGTAAGTTTTGGTTAAATCGTTTTCCAGGGGCGGATTAAGACTGCACGGGGCCCCTGGCTGCAATCAAAGGGGGGCCCTATCCAACCAGCGTCCTTTAAAATATGATTGCTAACAGCTAATATAAGACTGTAACTAAATATTATTATTGAAAAAGGAAACGAACACGAAGAAATAACTGTTTAAAATGTTCGCCGGTGTGTTAAAAATTGAGTGTGAAAAGAAAAACTTTTACATTCTACCGCTGGAAATCAAACTCGCCATCTTTTGCATCACAAGCCTATGCCCTTTCCACACGACCACCGGAGCTGGGCTAAATTCAGAAATTTTAAAAATATAAACTATATTTTATACTATATTCTCTAAGTGAGCCAAGTTTTAAGGATTATTAAGACTGTCAGGTCTGAATCGTGCAGTGTTAAGAAGTCGTAAGAAATATCCCGAATCGTGTTTTTTTTTAGCCAAACTTTTTAAAATGGGAATTTAGGAATGTATAAGGATTTTGTCTAACATATGGGAATTTTTTAGATTGACAATTTAAAAGAAAATCATGTTAAGCCTGGTCCCTTTTTGGACTCAGGACGTGTTAGCGCATTTTCGTATTATGTATCAGTACTTATGTTAGATATCAGCTTTATGTAGTTATCAGTAATTGTGTTTAGATTTTAGAAGTATTAGTTCTTTTTGTTGACGTCATTAGAATATGTGTAAAAGTTTAGAGAGTTTTACGTCATCATTTGTGGTGACTTCAATCAAGATCTTAGCGGCCCAGGGGCAGAAATTGAAAACTTTTTCGAAACAATCTACAACATTCAACTACTTTCAACAAGATTGGCAACCACGATCTATCAAACAATTGACGGAGTATTTGGGCGATTAGCTGATTACAATTTAGAATGTTTCATTTATGACTCCTATTTCAGTGACCACAAACCACTTGTAGTTAGATTAAAGAGAAAATAAAAAATTAAAAAATGTAAAGAAATGACTTTTAAATATTTTTTTTTCAGGTATATTCATTACACAAGAAAATTCATAAATATATGTCTAAAATCTAAACGCAAATACTGATAACTACATAATGCTGATATCTAACATAAGTACTGATACATAATACGAAAATGCGCTAACACGTCCTGAGTCCAAAAAGGGACCAGGCTTAACATAATATTTTTTTTCGGATCTAGTTTTTTTTCCTGACGTTTTTGCGTAGTTTTTCCCAACATTGTCACCGACAGTAGACTGCAGACAGTTTACAGTCAGATTGTGTAAATGTTTTACTATTACATAGTATAATTAATTAGTCTTAGCCCGAATCATGATAAAATGTTTGTTACATATAAAGGACCAAATCATTAATAATATGTAAACATATAACAATCTTTGTGACAGTAACCATGTATGATTGATTCATTATAAATAAATTTCAAAACATTTCTTTTGAAAAATATTTTTAACAATCACAGATTTAAATTACATGAGTATCCAAATAACTTTTTTAAACTTCATATGTTAAATTTTAAAAGTATAATCTATATTTTGGCTTTGTAGCCAAGTTGTCAAAAAAACCGTACAGATTAAATAAATATTGAAAGTACCCTATTTAAAATTGCCTTAAAAAAGCTTAAATATTTACTATTTTTTAATTTGTAAGTCAAAAGTCATTAAAATGAATGCGAAAGCATTTAATTGAAGTTGCCACTTTTTAGATTTTCCCCCAAATTTTTAATGCATTTCGGAATTTTTAGCCCCATTTGGGAATTTTTTTTACTCCTGGCTGGGAAAATCTGGCACTTAAGACTTCGCAACTCTGGGACGTAATCCGTTTAATAGATAATGTTTATAAATTTATTTAATTTATTATATTTTCAATGGTTCGTGCAAACATTTGTACACTTTTATTATACAATATAAAAAGTTAGGTGGCCCCAAATCCTCGGGGGCCCGTGGCTTTAGCCCGCTCAGCCCCCCCCCTTAATCCGCCATAGTCGTTTTCCTACTTTTTAAGCAACATGCAGACAGCTAATATTACGTAAATCGATACACAAATTTACTTATTAACCGAGAAATTAATAGATATTTTCCGCAGCCCTAATAAAGACCAATTAAGTTGGTTGTTGTTGTTAATTTTTTTTTTTAAATTTCTTTTTTAATCTTTACAATTTTTTACGTCGTTCTTATATTTGTGTTTAGTTCTGCATACGAGCAGGTTACTAACTTTTTAAACTATTGACGCCCAAGAGAAGGTGATCAATTTATAGAACGAGTATGTAAAGTACATCATTGAGGCCTGCTACATTGATCATATCAAACAATCACTTTAAACACTGCTACCTGTCACATTAATCATGTCAATCTATATCTTTAAACACTGCCACCTGTCACGTTTTTCATGTCAATCAATCACTTTAAACACTGCCACCTGTCACGTTAAACATGTCAATCTATCACTTTAAACACTGCCACCTGTCACGTTTTTCATGTCAATCAATCACTTTAAACACTGCCACCTGTCACGTTTTTCATGTCAATCTATCACTTTAAACACTGCCATCTGTCGTGTTAAACATGTAATTTAAACACTGCCACCTGTCGCGTTAAACATGTCAATCTATAACTGTAAACACTGCCACCTTTCGCGTTAAACATGTCAATCTATCACTTTAAACACTGCAACCTGTCGTGTTAAACATGTCAATCTATAACTGTAAACACTGCCACCTGTCGCGTTAAACATGTCAATCTATCACTTTAAACACTGCCACCTGTCACGTTTTTCATGTCAATCTATCACTTTAAACACTGCCACCTGTCGCGTTAAACATGTCAATCTATAACTGTAAACACTGCCACCTGTCGCGTTAAACATGTCAATCTATAACTGTAAACACTGCCACCTGTCACGTTAATCATGCCAATCTATCACTTTAAACACTGCCACCTGTCGCGTTAAACATGTAAATCAATCACTTTAAACACTGGCACCTGTCACGTTAATCATGTCAATCTATCACTTTAAACACTGGAACCGTTTACGTTAATCTTTACAGCCATTTAGATGAGTATTTTTATATTTTAAAAAAAAAACTTACAGTAGAAGTCCCCTAGTCTGGAATTTCCGATTTTATGGCATCGCTTCGTAAAATTTTAAAAAGTTTTATTTTCTCCAAAGGTGTTTCTTCAAAGCCAATAAAAAAGCAAGAGAGCTATTCGGAAGTTTCCCGAAAGCGCTCTGCATTGTTCGGAAACAATTAGCGGCCGTCTAATCTCAGCCTGTCATAACCGATACAGGTGCAGTGCAGCAGAGTTAATTAATCACAAAGCGTCTTCGTTACTTCTAAAGTTTATTTCTTTTACTGAGGCTAGTACTAGCTACAGTGCTTAAGAAAGTAATGATTTCCTTATGTTAAGAAATACATTTTATACTAAACGTAAAAAAGTCACGAAAACAAAATGACATTTGTGAATTTTTAAAATTTAAGTGAAATATGTTTTACAGCACATGTACATACGTCATATGAAATGTAAAATAAACTTAGTTGTATTTGCAAACTGTATTTGTAGTTTAATTATTAACCTAATTGTAATTTTAATTACGATTTATGTTTGTATGTAGTTTTAAAAAAGAGCATTTGTTTTATGGCAGAGCCTACACTAAAAAAAAGGGGCATCGACTGATGGGCCGGAATTTTTTATAGTCCGGATTATCGGACTTCTACTGTATTTTGTAATCGATTATCTTTATTGCAGCCTTGAAGAAATTTACTTTGAAAAGATTCGACCCGCCTCGCCACAGATTTGCTCATAGTGCTAAAATGGCGGGGGGGGGGGGGAGAGAGAACGAAAACAAACTAGAGTATGACGCTACATTGACTGAAGACGGCACATGGCTCGATTAAAAATAGTGAATATAAGACCTCAGACGGGCAACGGTCGTCTGTCATAGCAGACCTGATAGTCGTGGTCACAGGTCCGTGTCAGTTCCATTGAGAACGGTCTCTTGTAGTCATAGAATCAAGACAGGAATCACCCAGCAGACCAAGTCACATTCAGATAAGAGAATCATCATGAATTTTCTTTGGGTAAAGTTCCAAGTCCTTTTCGATATATATATTTTTTTAATTTTTAGATAATTATTAGGTGTATTTTTGTGTAAACACTCGTTCAACATTTCAATCCAATTTCTGATTAACGTAGTTATTCCAATAACCGGTTTGGACAATTATCTCTACTTGCCAGGTTCTAATTTTAGTTGTAGATTTTGAATTGTAGTTCTCAAATTGTTTTTCTAATCAAGGATCGCAAAGTAAGCCGTCAAGAGAATACAATAAGCTGTATCAACTGGACTAGAGTAATATAATTCTCATTGTAACATGCACACTAAGTAAGGGAAATCATAATTACAATATCAAATGACAAATAATATAGGGAATTTATAATGTAAATATATTATGTCCATTAAGTAAGGGAAATCCATAATTCCAATTTCCTCATCCACTAAGACTGGGAACCTATCATACCAATATTGTATGTCTGCTAAGACATCAAACTCATAATGTCCTTAGGACAAGGAACTCATTATGTCAATATCAATTCTACTACGACAGGGATCTCATAATTCCAATATCTAATATAACCTAAGAGAGGTAACTCATAATAAAAATACAATACAAATTAAAATAAATAAGATGTCTAGAAGAACAGTCTATCTTTGAAATAAATGTAATTTAATAAAATTACACCAATCAGCGGCTACCTTTCAACAAAATTTCTTTAGTAAATTCAGCGCAGATAGCCCAGTAGAAGAAATTTGGAAAGATATAAAAACATATTTAATAACTATATTATAAATCAAAATGTTCCACAAAAACTAATATAAAAAAGAATTAACAAACGTAGGTACATTTCTACATTTAAAAGCTATACAAACAAAAAGAGAACTTATTAAAGAAATTTAGTAATTTAGGAAGGATACAGATAAAATACTTTAAAATTAAAAAATGGACACAAAACCTTAGTAAAACCTCCAAAATAAATATATAAGCAAAGTAATTTCTACAGATAACAATTAAAACGTATGGTCCATCTCCAAATCCAAAATAGGAGCCTACCGGTATAGCCACACTAAAAGGCTCTAATAATAAAACCTAAAATGATAATGAGGCTATAGCTATTATCCTTAACACTTAATTTTCATCCTCATTTTCTGCCTCAGGTGACAAGGAAGTCTTAAATTTTAATAAAATGGATGAAATATATTACATAACTGTAGACGAGATGGGTATACATTTGATCCTAAAAAATTTAAAAAGAAACAAATCTACTGGCCCAGATGAATTGCCTGCAAATTTACAAAAAGAATTAAGCAATTAACTGTCCCCAATTCTTGTAGTTCTTTTTCAACCTCTCTTAACCAGGGCAAAGTGCCCCAGGATTGGAAATTAGCCAACGCAGCGCCACTCTTTAAGAAAGGTGATCAATCAGACCCAAGTAATTTAGACCGTAACACTTACTAGTATTACTTGTAACTTACTAAAACACATAATATATAATAGAATAAATAACCATCTTGACAAATAGTGCCTTATGACAATATCAACACAGCTTTTGAAAAAAACAGATCATGTGAAACACAATTGATAGGTCTATTAAAAGGCATAGACAATAATGATCAAATAGATACAATATTACTAGACTTCTTAAAAGCATTTACAAAGTTCACCACCTTAGTTTACTTAAAAAATTTAAATACGTTGGTATCTTATGTCCTTAACATCAACGGATCCAAGACTTCCTATTGGGTAAGGAGCAAACTGTCATAATTAAATGACTTCCACAAGGAAATGTGCTTGGACCCTTACTCTTTTTAATTTATATAAATGATTTACCCAACAATATTTCAACAGGAACTTAAGTTAGGTTATTTGCTGATGATTGTAAAATGTATAGAACAATTAAGTCAGAACAAGGTAGCAAAATCATACAAAGAGACTTAGATGAATTAATAAAATGCGAAACTAACTGGAGTATGTCTTTCCACCCAGAAATATGTCAACAGCTGAGAGTAAAAAAGAAACAAATAATTTCAAAATATTTAATTGAAGAACATTTAGGAGTCACAGTAAATACGAAGCCATCCTGGAATCCTCATGTCAAAGCATTCATTGAAAAAATCAAACAAAACCTTGGGCCTTATAAAGAGAAACTTTTACAAATGTAATAAAGATATAAAACTAAAATTCTGTTTTACCATGGTGAGTCCTATACTAGAATATGTATCTTTTGTTTGAGGCCCATTCACCAAAGTAAACATTAATAAACTGGAAGAAATTTTAAAAAGAGCTGCTAGATTCATTACAGGAGAATATTCAAAACCCACAAGAGTAACCCCATTAATTAAATCGTTAAACCTTGAAACACTAGAGGATACAACAACCAGGAGTAAATTAGTAATTTTACATAAGGCAATTAATTCTAATTTAGAAATACAACACAGAGAAAACTTAATAAAAGCCTCAGATAGACATAAAGATAAAAACACCTTTCTAATTCCGTTTGCAAAAAGAAACACAAGTTTTCTTTCTTCCCGTCCGGAATTCGGGCTTGTATGTTTCGCCTCAAGAGACCAGGAAAGCCAACACTTTATCATTATTTAAAACTCCAAATAGAGCGCAGGATAAACACAAACCATAGCTAAACGTAGGACGCAATAATCTACTGTATAGAAGAAGCGTCTGTAACAGATAAGATAAGACACCAATATAATCTGTGCACTAACACAGGAAACTCCTAATACCAATATCCTATGTGCACTAACATAAGGAACTCATAATATATATACTAATAAAAGGGAAAGCCCTCACTGTTTAACTGACTGATTCATCACTAATTCTCTAACTTCCCGTGTAGATAGGAGCATGAAACTTTGGGGAATGGATAATTAAACTTTCACGATGGTAGCAGATGAAAAAAAAAATCTCTAAATGGGGGTGAGGGGGTCAAAAGTAGTTTTTTTCCTAACATTAACTATATAAAAATTGAACATCAATAATTCTCCCTTTCCCCATGTTGGTAGAAGCATGAAACTTTGGAAAGATGTTGAGTACAATCTCCCGATAAAAGTTGGCGAAAGGGAATGGTAAATTTCCACTCAATGCACACTCATGAGGGCCGAGGCCGAAAAAATATGTTTTTTCTTTATATGTGCTATATAAAAATTGAAAATCACTAATTATCTCATTTCCCGAATAGGTAAACGCGTGAAAATTTTGGGTTTGTTAAATACACTTCCACGATGGTAGCAGGTGAATAATTATTTAAAATATCCCTTACTGGGGGCTGGGGGCCCAAATGTAGTATTTTTCTAAAAATTAACTATATAAAAAGTAAACATCACTAATTCTCCCATTCCCATGTAGGCAGAAGCATAAAACTTTTGGAAGTTGTTTTGTACACTCTCACGACGAAAAGTGGGGTAATATAATTTTAACATTCACACTCATTGGGGCTGCGGTCTCAAAAACGATTTTTTCCGAATATGTGCTATTTACAAATTGAAAAGCAGTATTTTTCCTATTTCCTAAATAGGTAAACTCATGTAACTTTAGGGGTATGTTAAATACACTTCCATGATGGCAGCTGGGGAAATAATATTTAATATATCTTTTGCTGGGGACCCAAAAATAGTTTTTTAATGTACTCACTCACTTATCACTGATTCTCCAACTTCCCGCAGCAACGCGCGGGGAAATCGCTAGTCAATATCATATGTGCTCTAACACCGGGAACTCACCGGGAAGTCACAATACCAATATCCGTGTGCACTAAGTGGCCGTCCATGAAGTACGTCACGCTATTTTTGACCATTTTAAACTCCCACCCCATCCCCGGTCACAAATATTGGAACCCGCCCCCTTCCCCCACAAGTACGTCACACTTTCGACCCAAATTTGTTTTTATTAACAGAATAATTAAAATTTAACAGAAAACAGTGCCGGCCAACATGGCCGGACTCCCCCTCCCCTGTCACAAACTGTCAGAACTTTCTTAACCCCCCCCCCCTCACACACTTTTGGAGAGTGACGTACTTCATGGATGGCCCCTATCACAGGGAACTCATTATATCAAAAAGCCTATGTGCCTTGACACAGGGAACTTATAATACCAATATGCTATGTGCCCTGACACAGGGAACTTATAAAACCAATATCTTATGTGCCTTGACACAGGGAACTTATAATACCAATATTCTATGTGCCTTGACACAGGGAACTTATAATACCAATATGCTATGTGCCCTGACACAGGGAACTTATAATACCAATATCCTATGTGCCCTGACACAGGGAACTTATAATACCAATATCCTATGTGCCCTGACAAAGGGAACTTATAATACCAATATCCTATGTGCCCTGACACAGGGAACTTATAATACCAATATTCTATGTGCCCTGACATAGGGAACTTATAATACCAATATTCTATGTGCCTTGACACAGGGAACTTATAATACCAATATCCTATGTGCCCTGACACAGGGAACTTATAATACCAATATTCTATGTGCCTTGACACAGGTAACTTATAATACCAATATGCTATGTGTTCTGACACAGGGAACTTATAATACCAATATGATATGTGCCCTGACACAGGGAACTTATAATACCGATATCCTATGTGCCCTAACACAGGGAACTTATAATACCAATATTCTATGTGCCCTGACACAGGAATCACATAAACCATTATCCTAATTGATATCGATATACAATAGACGTCTTGTCAGTGCTATTGAAAACAATTATCAAAATTTCCAAAATGAGATTTCCGGAGACAAACATTGCCGTCTATGTTACACTCTTCACGGGAATGGATAATCCGTAATGATGAGCACAACGGAAGATATTAGTTGGGAATAATTTGTTGTTTTGATTAAGATTTACAGCAAACACTTTTAACCAATTTAGTAAAACTATCAATATTAAAATCGTTACATTTTTTACATAGGCGTTACTCAATGTGTGACATAGGAGGGTGGTTGCCGGAAACATTTGAATCTCTGTTCTTGCGTTATCAAATCATTGATCAATCATTGGTACAGCGGGATACTAAAGAAGAAGAGGGAGGGGATCCATTTTTCTGGCCTTAACCTGGTAACCATTCTACCTTATGACGGCCCTGCTCTTATGTTTAAAAATAACGATCTCTAGAGAACACAAATTTATTCTGTTGTTGCTAAGAATGCGCTGATTATGTATTCTTGAGTTGATCGAGCGGAACACTAGAGTATATTAGAATGTGTCTGTATCTGTTGTTTGGTGTTTTAAGCCTGTCTTGTTCACAAAACTATGAAAGACATAAATGAATAGCTCTTACCACTTGAAATTAGCGCTGCGGAAATTAGCGATGAATCGCGAGAATCTGTAATTGATTAAAATTATTTTAACCGATAAAAGGGCGATTAAAATTCAAGAAATGGTTGTTTTTGTTTGTTTTTTTTGTCTATTTTTAAATTCGATTTATTAATAAATAATTAATTATTAATTATTATTAAAAATAACAATTGTTTATTTTACGTACAAATTTTTCTATTAAATTTTTTTTAGTGTAAACTTTAAAATAAGCTATTTTACAGAGAAAATGATATTTCAACAAATTAAACATCATTTTTACTTCATTAATAATAACAAAATTTACGAGCTATTAACACTTGAAATAGACATCACTGTACTTATTCCTACCACATTATTCAATTATGTTCTCAACAGTATCATGCCTATGATTCACAAACATTTTTAAATTATGCTACATCCAATTCCGTGGATCAAACTAGTTTAGAGGGGTTGGGGGTTGTGTGGGGTTCAGGGGGCATTTTCCAACCAAAAAATTTCGCTCAAAGACAAAGGGAAATAATCCATTGATATAATACAGAAATGGAAGACATGTTTAATAGACTACAATTAACTTGGTGGTCGAGAGGTAGCGCTCTCGACTGTCTTCCCTATGATCACGAGTTCGAATCCACACGAAGGTGAGGATTTGATCTCGGGGCCTGAAAAATCCCCGAGTCACCCAGCTCCGAATGGGTACCTAACTAGACAATAGTTAGGCGGCTGGGGTAATGCGTGAAACCCCTATAGCCGTGGCCTGTGACCGCTGCATCACTTGCCAACAGATCATCTCTCATGGTCTGTGGACGCAATAATCTTCTGCATAGAAGGAGCGTCTGTATATGTAAGATAAGATAACGTTTAGAAAAATAGTCACCGGAAATAAAAACATGAAAATTATTCACTGCTGACATTGAACGTATGGATGTGTTAGCAAGGATTTATAGAAAGAGAATGAAAACGATTGGGGGTAGAAAATAATGATATTTGTATATCAATTAAATTCTTTGACAAAAATCTCAAAATCTTGTTTAAAAAACTATATAAAAATAGTCCTTTTTTTAAAGTCCCATAACCTACTTTTTTTTTTTGTTGTAAGGGATTCTAATATTTCCATTGGAACATTCTGGGGCTTCGTAGACACTGTCGGCGCCCATCTCTCTCCAGGTCTGCGGAGGACTTTCTTAGCGTTAGTCATCTCTAAACATTTTTATTGTGGCTTTTCGTGGACTCGAACCCACGCCCCTCAGCTTGTGAGGCGAGCTACCCAGCTAATAATAAAATGAACATGTCAATATAGACTTGACGTGCTACCACGATGTATCTGTGATGTGTTGTCTTTACTTGCTTTTCAGTATGTTCTCAATGGGTTTTTATGCTATTCTTACTTTGCTATGTTGAGTGATGATTTGCCTATCTGTTTAATAGGATGTACATAAATTTTTGAGGTTTGCGGATTTAAAGAGATTATGGGACAGATTATACGGTAATATGCTTTTGTCGTTGCGTTCAAATTTGCAATTATTTTGAGAAAGATAAATGAAGAAATGACAATCAAAATATAATATGTCATTATGGACCAAACAAAAAGCCTTTCCTGTAAAAGTATTCCAAATTCTTAAAGAGAAGAAAGGGAAGAGAGAGTTATTTTTAATATCCTTTTTTTAAAAAAAAAATAATTTATTAAATTCTCAACAATAATTTGTTGATCAGAATGTAAATTTAAATTCTTTCGCTTGGAGCTTCAAATCCAATGCATCACTTGAACTTTGAGACCTCTGATTTCTGATTTCTAATTTCTGATTCCTAAATTCTTATTCTGATTCCTGATTTCTGATTCCTGATTTCTGATTCCTGATTTCTTATTCCTGATATCTTTTATGATACAAATTGTGTCCCTAACTAGATAGATATGCCATCTGTGGTGAAATAAAGATATCGTTTTTTCTGAAGGATCACGAACTCCTGTAATATAAAGTGGTAGTCGGACAATTCAACACCGGACGATTCGACCATATGTCATTTCGAAACCAGGACGTTGAGACCCCGGTTAGTTCGACCACAAGATTGTCCCACCCCAGGACGGTCCGACCAGTTATGTTGTGTGGTAGGGGGTGGGTATCCCCGGGAGACACTATAAAGTGTTGGCACCAACGTCTAAAATTGTACGGCATTCGATTTTATGTCAGAAACAAAAGAAGACCCAATTCTTTTAATTTAAAAGATATAAGTTAAGTTGCAATAATAAAACAGTTCCAACACACAAACAACATAAATATAAACGTCATGTTCTCTTGATCCAATCCCCACTCCATCATTTGTTGAGTCATTAGATCTTTTACTCCCAACAATAACACATATAGTAAATGAGAGTCTAACATCTGGTACTTTTCCAATGGTATGTAAATCTGCTGTAATAAAACCCTTGCTGAAAAAGTAAGGGTTAGATCAAAATAATTTAAACAACTATCGACCAGTATCAAATATTTCATTTGTGTCTAAGGTCATTGAAAAATTGTCTTAAAGCAACTTTTGACTTATCTTAACGACAACACTATTCTAAGTCCAAATCAGTCGGCCTACAGACCTTCTCATAGCACAGAGACCACCCTGTTAAAAGTAACAAATGATCTCCTACTCGCACTAGACATTGGAAAAATCTCTGTATTGGTCCTCTTAGATCTTAGTGCCGCTTTTGACACCGTGGACCATCAAACATTGCTAAAAACCCTGCAAAATTATTTTGGGATTTCTGGTTCAATTTTGGCTTGGTTTCAATCATACATATCTAACAGATCACAAGTAGTATAAGTAGATGACTGTATCTCTTACAGAGCTGACTTGGTTTATGGTGTGCCTCAAGGCTCCGTTTTGGGTCCGCTACTTTTCTTGCTGTATACAAGGCCACTACTTCTACTACTCGAAAAGCATTTAGTTAAAAGCCAATCATTTGCAGATGATACTCAACTTTACACTCACACTGATCCGTCTGATATTGGCTTTACTGTCCAATTGATGCAGGAGTGCATTGGTGAGGTAAAGTCTTGGATGACTCTAAGCAAGCTCAAACTGAATGATAATAAAACAGAAGCACTGCTATTCTGTAACAATAAATCCCGCAGTACTTTGACTTTTCCGAATTCCATTCAGTCGGCTAGTTCTGATATACTGTTCACAACATCGACTAGGAATCTTGGCTACATTATTTCTGACAACATGTCTACCAACAACTTCATCAATCACATTTGTCGCTCTGCCTATACTGCCATTCGTCAGATCAGTTCAATCCGTCATTATTTAACAGATAGTGCAACAAAAACTCTAGTCTGTTCTCTTGTACTAGCTCGTATGGATTACTGCAATTCTTTTCTGTCAGGTGCGCCAAAACAATGCATTGAAAAACTACAGAGAGTTCAAAATTCAGCTGCCAGATTAGTTTTCTAAAGGCAAAAAAACATGACCATGTTACTCCGCTACTTTACTCACTTCATTGGCTACCCATACAAGCCAGAATTGATTACAAACTGGCCGTTCTGTGTCATAACTTCTTTTCTGACTCATGCCCTTCATATCTTACTGAACTTTTGTCAGTCTACTCACCAAGTCGTCAGCTACGCTCCTCTGCAGATACACGCATTCTCTGTGTCCCTAAGACAAGAACTAAAACATTTGGCGAAAGGTCATTCTCCTTTTGTGCAGCCAAACAATTGAATTCTCTTCCATTACATATTCGTAACATTTCAACTATTAAGTCATTTAAAACTGCACTTAAGACACATCTTTTTAAAATTTATTTTCAAAATTAATAAAACAACATTTCGTTAAATTATTAATGTAGATGAATTATTGAGTATAGCGTATTGTTAACATGATATGAATGTTTCTTTTTATTGATATATGTATCGTTATTTCCATGTAAAGCGCAGTGAGCCTGGGTCCTTGCTGGGATACAGCGCTATATAAATTACCATTTTATTATTTTTATTATTATTAAATATTATTACATATTTAAGTGATAAGAATTGATTGCAAATACTAATAGGTTTAGTAAATTTAATGATATTGAATAGAATAGTAACACCGTAGATTATATTTTAACTTGATTTTTCTGAGTAATGAGTTATTTCAATTACCGTTAATTATTTTATACTATACTAACACTATTACTAATACTATTAAATATTACAATTAATTATTAGTAGCAGTATAATGCTAGTTCCACACAGCTACTTACCTTAGAATTAATAGTAATAATGATAATGTAATACTTTTATTTGAAATTTAATGTTTTTTTCTTAAAATAATTTTTGTTAAATCTCACTTTCTTCTTTTCACAAAGATGAGGACATAGACATTTGAAAAACATTAAAATTAAAGTAATTAAAATAAATCAATCTAAATAATAAAAATTAAATAATATAACCAAGTAAATTTGGCACAGGAAGAGTTACAGCGGTAAAAAAGAATATGCAGAACTCGGAATATCTTCAATTGCCACATATTTTATGACAATTTGCATACAATAATAATAATACAAGCTATTTACTCAGAAATTCACAGGCAAAATATTCTTGTTATTATTTAAAGCTTTAATGAAATGAGTTACTAAAATCTTCACATACTTTTTATATTTAATTTTAATTTAAAATTTCAGTAATCCTTCATCAAAGGTGTGGCGTATTTCCACAAATAATTTATTGTAACTTGCATTCAGTTTTATTTTAAGAGTCCAATACTTACCATTCAAACATTTAATTATTGTTATTGAATTAAATTTACAATATAAATAATAAAAAATACATTAGGCATGCAGCTGTTTGTACTGTTTTGAATTTATATATATATATATATATATAAACAATAATTTTCGCCCTTGATTTTCTTTAACAAACCTTCAGTTACATGAAATGTTATTTTAGACCTGAGACACCACACTGTGGTGAAATGTTACTTTAGATCTGATACACCACACTGTTGTGAAATGTAACTTTCGACCTGAGACACCAGACTGTGGTGAAATGTTACTTTAGACCTGAGATACCACAATGTGGTGAAATGTTACTTTAGACCTGAGACACCACACTACGGTTAAATGTTACTTTAGACCTGAGACACCACACTGTGGTGAAATGTTACTTTAGACCTGAGATACCACACTGTGGTGAAATGTTACTTTAGACCTGAGGAGCAACACTGTTGTGACATGTTACTTTAGACCTGAGACACCACACTGTTGTGAAATGTTACTTTAGACCTGAAAGACAACACTGTGGCGAAATGTTATTTTAGGCCTCAGGGATTACAATGTGGTGAAATGTTATTTTAAGCCTGAAGATATACCTTAAAGATATAACTCGTTGAGATCCCTTGATGATATACCTTAAAGATATAACTTGTTGAGATCCCTCGATGAATATACTTTAAAGATATAACTTGTTGGTATCCCTTGATGATATACCTTAAAGATATAATTTGTTGAGATCCCTTGATGGTGTACCTTAAAGATATAACTTGTTGAGATCCCTTGTTGATATACCTTAAAGAAATAATTTGTTGAGATCCCTTGATGATATACCTTAAAGATTAAACTTTCAGTTTTACATGGACGATATACATTAAAGATACATCGTGTGGGTATTCCTGGAAGATACACCTATGAGATTTAGGAGTAGGAGATCTCTGGAGGGGGTTGATGTACCTTGAAATGTTTACACTGGAATCAACTGAAACTGAAAGCATAGGCTCAGGTCTGACAAATGGCCTCGTAGAAGCCCCATGAGAACAACGGACAATGAACAACGGATAGTAAACATCAGACAGTGAACAGCTGACAAATAATTTGAAATCGGAACACATATTATTTTTCGGAACAAACTTAAACTCCACTCAGCACTGTAGATCTAGAATCTATATACTTGTAGATAACACGTTGTAATGATGGCTTCACAAAAACAATAGGAGTTTTAACGTCCACTATGAAATTGTAATTGAAAAAATTTCCTAATCATGTTATCAATAATCAATTATTACCATAGGCTCAATTTTGTTTTACTAATAAGTAATAATAGAAACGGCTGCGGGAAAATTACAATACTTTATAAGGAGAGGGAAGACTGATTTTTTTAAAAAGTGAAATAAGCTGACACAAATTTGAAACAATAGTTTACATTCCCTACTTCGCACATTTCCGCCATTTTGCGATATTTTAATTGAAGAGTTTCCCAAAATTTTGACTGCGCTCATAGGCAAATTTATTTGGATACGCTACAAAATGAGTTATGCCAATATTTTAATTGCACTGATTTTGATCAAAATTATATATTTCTAAATTTGCAAAAGTTATCCGACCTCTGTAAAAGTTCTTTTTCCTTTAAAATAAATCTTCATTTTTTTTTCAATTTGGTCAATATTATTAAAGCTTAGACTCACCCCCCCCCCCCCCCCGGAAGGTTGCGTTGTCCATTACGTTTCTGTCTAAAAACTGCACCATAGACTTTCTCGATGGTGGATGTCACACTACCGACTTGCTAGATGGTGGATGCCACACTACCGACTTGCTAGATGGTGGATGTCACACTACCGACTTGATAGATGGTGGATGCCACACTACCGACTTGCTAGATGGTGGATGTCACACTACCGACTTGCTAGATGGTGGATGCCACACTACCGACTTGCTAGATGGTGGATGCCACACTACTGACTTGCTAGATGGTGGATGCCACACTACCAACTTGCTAGATGGTGGATGTCACACTACCGACTTGCTAGATGGTGGATGCCACACTACCGACTTGCTAGATGGTGGATGCCACACTACTGACTTGCTAGATGGTGGATGCCACACTACCAACTTGCTAGATGGTGGATGCCACACTACCGACTTGTTAGATGGTGGATGTCAAACTACCGACTTGTTAGATGGTGGATGTCACACTACTGACTTGCTAGATGGTGGATGCCACACTACCGACTTGCTAGATGGTGGATGCCACACTACCGACTTGCTAGATGGTGGATTGCGGTACAATGGACTTTCTTGATGAAAGATTCTGTACTATTGATATGCTAGATGGTAAAGGCTGCACATTTGACTTCCTATATGACTGATGCTGTACTATGGACTTGTCGGATGTGGCATCGATATCAACGGAAGATAGCGGTCGAGCAAGACGGGCTGGTTGAGCCGCTCTTGCATAACGGCACTATGTACAAGCATGGAGTCAGGCGTCTTATCAAGATGAGCTGCGTCCATTGTCATACATGTATTAGTATTAAGTATCTGCTGTATCATTGTAGTTTGTGTTTTAGAATTTTTTTTGTTGTTTTGCTATATTTACACCTTTTCTTTATATTAATTTTATGTAATTTAGCACTGTCCCTGTTGTGGACAGAGGTGTTTTGGGCATTATCCAAGTGTCTAAATATAATATGCTTAGTTTATAGTTTATGTATTTTTCGTTTTTAGGACTTATTGTCAAGATAAATTAAAAGACTTACAATCATGACATGAGACACAAAGAGGAAGACGTAAGATAGAGGGTTCTTGTCCCAAAGTCAGTTTTATAGATAATAATCCATGACTTAACAAGTAAATGTAAAAAATTCGATATAGAGCTGTTTATCTCATGGAGATTAAGAATTTTCTGATTAATTGATTGACAATTGTTTTGACGTAATTTGACCATTATTTCTGGGTAGCAGACCAATGCTTTCTAGATAATACAACTATAACCAGTGATTTAGTTAGTTCGACAAATAATTCGTTTGTAATTTGACCATTATTTCTAAGTAGCAGACCAATGCTTTCTAGATAATACAACTATAACCAGTGATTTAGGTAGTTCGAAAAATAATTCGTTTGTAATTTGACCATTATTTCTGGGTAGCAGACCAATGCTTTCTAGACAATACATCTATAACCAGTGATTTAGGTAGTTCGACAAATAATTTGTTTGTAATTTGACAATTGTTTTGTACGCAGTTTAACCGATATTTTGTAAGTATTTTTACCAATAATTTGTAGGTAGATTGAACAATGTTTTGCAGGTAGTTTGAGTTCTGATTTTAATTACCTAGACACTTACTTTTAGGTAGTTGGACCAATTAGTTGTATTTAGTTTAACCCATGGTGTGTAGCATGTTTGACAAACGTTTTGTAGGTTGTTATACCAATGTTTTGTGGGTAGTTTGATCAATGTTTTTTAGGTTGTTTGAAAAATGTTTTGTAGGTTGTGTGATCAATAATGTGTAAGTTATTTGACCAATCGGTTCTTATTCCAATGTTTTGTAGGTTGTTTGACCAATGTTTTGTACGTTGTTTGACTAATGTTTTGTAGGTTGTTTGACCAAAGTTTTGTAGGTTATTTTACCAATGTTTTGTAGGTTGTTTGACCAAAGTTTTGTAGGTTATTTTACCAATGTTTTGTAGGTTGTTTGACCAATGTTTTGTAGATTGTTTGACCAATGTTTTGTAGGTTGTTTGACCAATCGATTGTTATTCCAATGTTTTTTTAGGTTATTTGACCTATCGGTTGTTATACCAATGCTTTTTAGGTTGTTGGACCAAAGTTTTGTAGGTTGTTTGACCAATGTTTTGTAGGTTGTTTGACCAATCGTTTGTTATACCAATGTTTTGTAGGTTGTTTAACAATTATTTTGTAGGTTGTTATACAAAGGTTTTGTAGGTTGTTTTTAGGATGTTTGACCTATGTTTTGTAAGTTGTTCGACCAATGTTTTGTAGGTTGTTTTACAAATGTTTTGTAGGTTGTTTGACCAATCGTTTGTTATACCAATGTTTGGAGGTTGTTTAACCAATCGGTTGTTATACTAATGTTTTGTAGGTTGTTTGACCAATGTATTCCAGGTTGTTTGACCAATGTTTTATAGTTTGTTTGACAAATGTTTTGTACGTTGTTTGACCAATGTTTTTAGGATGTTTGACCAATGTTTTGTAGGTTGTTTGACCAATATTTGTAGGTTGTTTGACCAATGTTTTTTAGGTTGTTTGACCAATGTTTTGTAGGTTGTTTGACCAATATTTGTAGGTTGTTTGACCAATGTTTTTTAGGTTGTTTTACCAATGTTTTGTAGGTTGTTTTACCAATTTTTTGTAGGTTGTTTGACCAATCTTTTGTAGGTTGTTATACTAATGTTTTGTAAGTAATTTAACCAACATTTTATAGGTTGTTTGACCAATGTTTTGTAGGTAGTTTAATCAATGTTTAGTAGGGTGTTTGACCAATGTTTTTTGTAGGTTGTTTTACCAATGTTTTTTTAGGTTTTTTACCAATCTTGTACCTATTTTTCTATCATTAATTAAGAAAGGGTATCATTAAGAAGGGAAACAAATTTATTAGCTCTTAACTTAACCCGCTAAGAGACGCAGATAAACGTAGACCACGATTTGACATTTCCCAAATACTGTCGTCATCGGTCAAAGATCAATCGCAAAGGGTTAATGAGTTGCTTACATCTATTTGATAACCAATTAATGATCTTTAGAGCTGTCTTTAAGCAGGTCAGTAGCCATCTTGGCGTCACGGTATGACATATTTTCACAAACTTTTTAACAATGTAAGCTTTAGACAAGTTGTCGTTCTAAACCACGAATTTAGTGATTCTTGAACTTGAACTTGAATATTCCCGTAAGCCTTTTTTTTTGTCATTGGGGCGCCATTTTGAAGTGCACACTATCTCATGCCATGTGTCACGGTCCTGTGCTGCCTTCTATGAGTCGCTAAATGACAGGCCGGTCCACTCTTTGGTATCGTACTTCTATATCTTCCTTGGTTGGGCTCTTTTTCTTCATCCCTGGTCTGAGCCTTGCAATATGGTCTTTGAGAGACTTCCAGATTCACCAACATGTAATGTGATGAAAGGGATGAAAAAACTCTTTTAAGAAATATCTACTTTTGATTACATGATTTTTTTTAATTTTTGGTTTGTGTATTCGAAAATATAATCTTTGTTTAGGCTTTTTATTTAGAGGTGTTTTAAAGATTATGTAATCTTCAAATGAAGTTATCTACTTTTGCTTTAAGGATTGTATAATCATGAGTTGGTGGTCATCTAATGTTAAATTGATTATTTGTTTTTTCTTCCAAACTCTCTTAAATGATTAAAACGCAATTGCTTAAAATATATTTCCAAATTATTAACATTTTTGTTCGTGTTTACGTAATCTCGATATTTTGGATTTTCCTTTTTAAAAATTGAAACCAAATCTTAAACGCAAGATTTGTAACAGTTCATATCCTTTAATCTAAGAAAATTACTTTTTTTTTCAATCTTTAATATTTCAATTTGTGAATACACAGTGCTACTCTTAACACCTATACTGGAATAAATAGGTAACATAACTGTAGACGAGTTANTTTTTTTTTGTTTTTTTTTTTTGTTGTTGTTGTTGTTGTTAGACGAGTTAAAGGAGCTTTTCAACTTTAGAATAAAAATTCATCGTTTTCCTTGGGGGACGAGCGAGTAGTTGTATGTACAAGAGTTGTTCATTCTCGCACTGTGCCTGTGATGTGTGGTGCAGTATTCTCCGTACTCCTCCCACGCGCAGGCCTTAAGGATACAGCACTCGTTCAGGAGATAAATGGTTACATTTTACGTAATCTCGATATTTTGGATTTTCCTTTTTAAAAATTGAAACCAAATCTTAAACGCAAGATTTGTAACAGTTCATATCCTTTAATCTAAGAAAATTACTTTTTTTTTCAATCTTTAATATTTCAATTTGTGAATACACAGTGCTACTCTTAACACCTATACTGGAATAAATAGGTAACATAACTGTAGACGAGTTAGGTATAGATTCACTCCTAAAAAACGTAAAAATTAACTAAGCTACTGATCCTGAAGAATTGCCTGCAAGGTTATTAAAAGAACTAAGCAATGAATTGTACCCAATCCTTGTAGTTCTTTTGTTACGTTCCTCTAAACAAGGGTGAGAAGCCACAGGATTGGAGATTAGCCAACGTAACAAACAGTCTTTCAAAAAAGGGGATAAATCAGACACTGGTAATTACAGACCTGTATCACTTACTAGTATATCTTGTAAATTACTAGTTCACATAATATAGTAGTATAATTAACCATTTGACTAATTTAAATCCATATGCCCACACCAACATGGCTTTAGAAAAAAAAACAGATCATGTGAAGCACAACTAAGAGGTCTAATACTAATAGATGACCTACCAAAAGACTTAGACAATAATGATCAAATAGATAAAATATTACGAGAACCATCAAAGGCATTTGACAAAGATCAACACCCAAGTTTAATTTTTAAAAAAATAAACTATTTTGAAATCTCAGATCCCTTAAATCACTTGATCCAAGACTTCCTATTTTGGTAGGGAGAAAACTCTAATAATGGATCTAAATCTGCACCAATAAAGGTTATTGAACACAATGGCGATGATACTGCAATTAGGCCTATAAATTAGAAAATGAAAAACATGTAAACAGTGTATAAAACAGCCTGACACGATTTAACAAAACAGGGAACATTTCGCAAAGAACCTTTATCAACGAACAAATTATAAACAAATGAAACGAATATAAAGAAATGACAAATAAAAAACAAAATGCGTCTCAATTCAAAGTCAATGAAAGCAATCCCTATTATTATTAAACCTGTTGAAAGATTAGCATAACTACACATATTTCTTATAGGAATGAGTGGCACATGATGAAAGTTAAATGACATAAAACGAACAATGTTGTAGTCGATTTTTATTACCAAGCATCTCACTCTCTTTGTCAAAGTTGAAATAAACACAAACAACAAACTTGTTTTGGTGTCTGTTTGCGTGCTGGTTGAGGGGGGGGGGTCGAGGGTACAACTATAACTGAGAAAGATCAAATAAAATCAGATAAATTGTTTTTACGGGGGTTTTTTTTGTTGTTTGATTTGTTTGTTTTTTTTTTGTTTTTTTGTTTTTTTTTTGTTTTTTTTTTTTTTTTTTTTTTTTCTTTTTTTTTTTTTGTTGTTGTTGTTCTTGTTGTTAAACGAGTTAAAGGAGTTTTTCAACTTTTGCAAAAAAATTCATCGTTTTCCTTGGGGGACGAGCGAGTAGTTGTATGTACAAGAGTTGTTCATTGTCGTCCTGTACCTGTGATGTGTGGTGCAGTATTCTCCGTACTCCTCCCACGCGCAGGCCTTAAGGATACAGCACTCGTTTATGAGATAAGTGGTATTGTTATTCCTGCGGAATGGAATTGGTGACTGTCGTTTGGTCCGGAGAAAGGAATGTGCCGAGCGTTTGTCGAGGAATGGCCAGAGGACTGGAAAATTGTAAACAACAATTTGTTATCCATTTAGCTTGACATTGGGATTTTAAAAATGCCTTTGGTTAAAGTGATCTATTCTAGTGCGTACATATCAACCGTTAGCTCAATTAAGATCTTAATGATCTTTTATTGTCTGTTAATTAACTTCTATTTTGACAGTTACATTTAGACAAAATACAAAATATTTTATTTTTACATTACCTTAGAGGCAGCCCATATAAAATATTACTAGCCAATGATTGTTTATGTGCAGGCCAATGAAAAATAACTAGCCAATGATTGTTTATGTGCAGGCCAATGAAAATATAACTAGCCAATGATTGTATGCAAAGTTTTGTAATTTGCAGCAATTGTTTGAAGGCGTCAGTTATAAAATTTGTAGAAATTTGTGGAAGCCCCAGTTCTCTAGTTTTTACACTTGATGTCTGGTGTATCGTTATTGTTTCAACAATTCTGGAGATTTTTATTTGGTCAAAAGTGTGTTTGAAAGGAAGGTTTTTTCAACATATGAGATATATATATAAGTGATAGGTTGTCATTTTCATTCTCTTAAAAGAAATATTTCGGGAGGATGAATAGGACGTTGACATTTCTGACCGGAAAATATAAATACAACAGCTTCTACGTCGACAGGGTATTTTAATTTTTGGGGTTGAACATTTGAACTTTCTGGGGACGTGGTAGACTTGTTGGCACACATCTCTCTTCCAAGTTTATATTAGAGTTGGATTCTTTTTAGCTATACTAATTAATCAAGATATTTAATGTGGCTTAATTGAGGTTAAATCCCAAGCACCTCAGCTTGTTAGGCGAGCGCACAAATTACTTCGCTGTCCAGCCACCTATTCTATTTTTAGAAACTCATTAACGTATTTACAATAATTAAACACAATTATCACTGAAACATACGCTAGCTATTAACAATTATCTTTATTTTATTTACGTATTTTACAATAAGTTCACGGTAGTTGAAAGTTATACAATAGATAGTGTGGTTAGAAGAAGCTGGTCTAATTCAAAATAAACGTTAAAAAACAAAATTTTACAAGTTCTAAACGTCAGAACTGCGAAGGCTAAAAGATAATTGTTGGAAACAACAGAAAGACTTGTAAAACGCCTATATATATCTATCAAGGGCTTTAGACCTGGTCAGCCGCAAGAGTCTGCTGTGTATACATATAAAATTAGGTTTCCGCCTCAGCTCCACAAAATCATTGAGTCTTTCCACACCTACATGAAAATCACAGTGCACTTCAATGGTATCATCTCAGAATACTTCCTAATTCGTAATGGGCTCAAAAAGTGTTGCGTACTGTCACCAAGACTTATATTTCTCTCGTTGCTACTCCAACATGCCTTTGTTGACTTCTCTGAGGGTGCGGACATACATACATAGGGTATATGAAAGTCTACATAACATAAGGCTGTCCGTGCAATGAATAAAGTGTCTTGTTCAGAGAGTGGTTCCCTACCTCACATACAGAGTTAGGACTCCAACAACAACAACTGGTTGATAATTTCTCGGAGTTGTGCTTGAAATTTTTCATAAAATAAGCCTAAAAAGAAACAACATTAGGAGAAAAGGCACATACTAGATAATTCAAGTCTCCATTAAGAGAAAATCCTCATATATTGTCGAGGATTACACATACCCTGGCATAAAAATCACTGGAAAAGGAAAAAGAAACCATAATCGATAAGGCTGCAAAGTTAAAGTCAACGCTAAGCCAAACAGTGTGTAACAATGCGCAGCTCACGGATAGTATGAAAAGAGGTGGTCAGAGAACAAAGTGTGCCCTTGCCTGCATTACAAGGAGGTATACAAGAAAGAAATGTCCCAGGCGTGAATCGACACCTAAAACGTGGGAGGTCATTGCTGAGGAGCGAACCCTCTGGTATCCAAATGTATATGAGGCCATTGCTGAAGAGCGAACACTCTGGTGATCATAGATATGTGAGGCTATTGCTGAGGAGCGAAACCCCTGGTGATCAAAGGTATGTGAGGCCATTACCGAGGAGGGAACCCTCTGGTGATAAAAGGTATGTGAGGCCATTACCGAGGAGGGAACCCTCGGGTGATAAAGGTATGTGAGGCCATTACCGAGGAGGGAACCCTCGGGTGATAAAGGTATGTGAGGCCATTACCGAGGAGCGAACCCTCGGGTGATAAAGGTATGTGAGGCCATTACCGAGGAGGGAACCCTCTGGTGATCAAAGGTATGTGAGGCCATTACCGAGGAGCGAACCCTCGGGTGATAAAGGTATGTGAGGCCATTATCGAGGAGGGAACCCTCTGGTGATAAAGGTATGTGAGGCCATTACCGAGGAGCGAACCCTCTGGCGATCAAAGGTATCTGAGGCCATTACCCAGGAGTGAACCCTCTGGCGATCAAAGGTATGTGAGGCCATTACCGAGGAGTGAACCCTCTGCAACAAGATCTGGCAGACAGGAGAATGGCCAACACCCTGGACTCAATCGCTGGTTATAACGCTCCCAAAGAAAGGTAATCTACATTTGTGTCAGAACTAGCGTACAATTAGCCTGATTAGTCACCCCAGCAAAGTCATGCTCATGGTAATACTAAACAGACTGAAACCACAAGCATAGCAGATCATTGCAGAAGAACAAGCAGGCTTCAGAGCAGGAAGGAGCACAGCAGAGCAGATCTTTAACTTGCGAGTGCTCTGTGAAAAACATCTGCAACACCAGAGAGACCTCTTTCATGTCTTCATAGACTTTAAAAAGGCGTTTGACAGAGTGTGGCATGCAGCACTGTGGGCAACCATGCACAATTTCAATATTAATGCTAACCTCATTGTTGTGATCAAGAATCTGTACAACAGAGCATCCAGCGCAGTACTCTACAACAGCAGGCTGGGATATTGGTTCAAGACCACTGTTGGTGTCATACAAGGGTGTTTACTCTCCCCATCCTCTTCAACCTCTTCCTAGAAAGAATTATGACTGATGTGCTCGAAAACCATGTCGTAACGGTCAGCATCGGAGGAAGGATTATAACTAACTTACGCTTCGCCGATGACATAGGTGGCCTAGCTGGCAGCGAAAACGAGCTAAAAGAATTCCTTGCAAAGCAAGAGAAGACGTCGAAGGCGTATGGCATGGAAATCAATGCAGAGAAGACCAAGGTCACGGCAAATAAGAATTTCACAAGTGAAATACGGACAAGCGGGCAAAAACTCGAGGAGGTCCCTACCTTCAAATATCTAGGGGCTATAATATCCGATAAAGGCTCAAAGCCAGAAATTCTCGCCAGAACGGCCCAAACAACTGCAGCACTAAGTAAACTGAAAAACATCTGGCAAAGCAAGAAGCTCTCCCTGAGATCAAAGATTCGACTAATGCGCTCACTGGCGATGTCAATCTTCCTTTATGGTTGTGAGGCTTGGACGCTCACCGCAAACCTCCAAATAAGAATTAATGCGCTTGAGATGAGATGTTTTCGAAAGGTATTAAACATCACCTACACGGCGCAGATCACGAACGAAGCGGTCCGCGACAAAATAAGTGCTGTCAAGTGCTTCTTACGAGGACCTTCTCACCTCAGTTAAAAAGAGGAAATTACGATGGTACGGACACGTGACAAGATCTGGAGGTCTCTCAAATACGATATTGCAAGGCACAGTCATGGGAATAAGGAAAAGACGCACACCAAGAAAGAGTTGGGAGGACAATATCAAAGAGTGGATCGGCCTTTCATTTAGCGATTTCCAGAAGGCAGCTCAGAACCGTGATACTTGGCATGAGATAGTGCGCAGCTCAAAATGCTGCCCCAACGACCCAGCGTCGGGTTAAGGGATGGTTTAGTTCAGTTCAGTTCAGAACCCTCTGGCGATCAAAGGTATGTTAGGCCACTCAGGCTGTGGAAGCCTATATATAGCCAGAAGTGAAGTGAAAAACGCAAGGAGTAAGGTAGGGAGAGTAGCAGGAGACGATGCTATACAGAGGAGTAAGGTAGGGAGAGGAGCAGGAGACAATGCTATACAGAGGAGTAAGGTAGGGAGAGGAGCAGGAGACGATGCTATACAGAGGAGTAAGGTAGGGAGAGGAGCAGGAGACGATGCTATACAGAGGAGTAAGGTAGGGAGAGGAGCAGGAAACAATGCTATACAGTACGTATAGAAATGAAAATTTTATCGATGGGGGATCTGCGAGTTTGCTAGTTTTATTATGTTTTTTTTTCTTTTTACCGATACGGGAAAACTTAGAATTAAAAGGAATTTACTTGTTAGCATATAAATATACAGGTGGTCTAATAGGGCTATTATCAAACATTTTGTTTAGATCTTTCACTTTAATCCTGATGGCATAGTAAATTTTTTGGTTCTGTTTAGTGTTAACGGGCTCTTTTCCATTAATATCCTTTAGTTGTAATGGGCAATAATAATATATTTCGGACTGTTTTCTGGTTTTGTTTTAGTTTAATATATGTTAAAAAAATCATTTTACTAAAATAACTTCTGTCAGGGGTATGGGAATCAGTGTGTGTGTAAGGTGGTTTGTCTGGGTGAATACTAGGATACTGAGTGATTTGTTGTGAGCGAAGGGCACGAGGAACGTGATGGGAGAACAGTGTGTATGCAAGGACCAATGGAGACCAGGTAGAAAGTTGAGGTGTGTTGTGCGAAAGAAAAAACGTTAGAAAGGCAATGGAACGGAGCCGACGTAAAAATGCTCTTGGTCAGTGGGTTGGATTGGATGCATCAGATATGGTAGCGCTTGATACAGTTGTGCATATGTGACAAGTGGACACTCACGCCGAAAAAAGATTGGTTTAGTAAAAGGATTTGTGTTCATTTACTGTACGCCAATTTGGTGTGTGAGCCTCGGACCTGCACCCCTAGACAACGATACCTGACAACTGCCCAAACAAAAAAATCTTTAAAATAATTTTATAGGGGGGGGGTAATATAATCAAATAATACAATTCAATTTTACAATCCTAACGTTGTTAGTTTTAACGTATTAGTTATTAATAGCAAAAGATATTCCTCTAATTATTTCAAACGTGTACAAGTGAAAGATGACGTCATACCTGATCCATGGTCCACCGCTCGGACAGACCTGCCTGTGTTGGGTCTTAGTCCTACAGCCCGATGAGGCCCTCTATTAGTCATGGAGTGAAACAATTATCCACGACATTAGTGCTTTAAAAAATCGGAGCGTTTTTAAATTTGGGATTCGGTTGATAAGCTTAAAGAATTTTTTTTTAAATCTTTATTATTATGATTTATTATTCTTGGTTTCTTTTATTGTGACGATAGTTTTACACTTGAAATGATAAAATATATTGAACGAAACCTAGAATTAATTTTTACACGGGAAAAAAAATAAATTTCAAAATGGGACTGAATAACGGAATGGGAGTGTGCACAGCATAAAATCAAATAGAAAACTGCAGTGCTAATGAATTAACTTAAAAGTAAGTGACACAATGGCCCAGGTAATAATACCTGAAACACAAACGAACCACTAACCTGTAGGGATCATTTTCACAAGCTATATTGACATGCTCTGGAAGGGCATAGAAACATTTCCTGTGACACTCGTTGTGCCAGATGCGAAGACGTTGGCTTCTTGTAGCCGTTCTAAATCTATGTGACAAACGGAAAGAAATAAGTGAGTTAGTAGTTGACATATGTGATAATATGATAGGCAGAAGCTTGTATATGTGATATGTGTTGAAAATACAGGACAAATTATTGAGTTAGTAGTAGGCATATGTGATAATATGAGAGGCAGAAGCATGTATATGTGATATGTGTTCAACATACAGGACAAATAAGTGAGTTAGTAGTAGACATTCCAGCGGCTGAAGTAAAGTGACACTCAGCGGACGTAATAAAGAGAACCTTTCAAAAATATCAAGGGACGGCGCCATCAGCTGGGGGTAAATTTTACTAGCTTTATTGTTTGACCTTACTCCCACCAGGTTCTGTTTGAAACATTTATTGGGAGTTATACATCTTTGTTGACCTGCTCGCGCATGAATGCAATTTAAGAATATTGAAAACCTTTAGGTTTTGTGACGTCACACATAGGCCACAACAGCTTTAAAAAAAAACTTTAAAAGTCTAGATTTTAATTTCACAATAATAATCCACATGCTTTCGTTCCGAGAATTCATTTCCATCGATGTGAAATTTGTACAAAAATGTTAGTCAGATTTCAGTGGTGTTATGAAAATGTTAGCTTCACTGGATGACACAGAGGTTGAATGAGTGCAATAATATTTCTTTTAGTTTTGTTTATTATTTATTTTACTAATGTGACAGCGCAAAACTAACTCTTGAAATTAAAGTCCCTTATAAACACCTGATTTCTCTATTCTAGGACTTATCTATACTAATAAAAGGGAAAGCCCTCACTGACTGACTGACTGATTCATCACTAATTCTCCAACTTCCCGTGTACATAGGAGCATTACACTTTAGGAAGTTGTTGGGTAAATCTAACGACAAAAATTGGCGAAAAAAAATTGAAATTCAGTCATGCGGACCGGGGCTACGAAACGTTTTTTGCCTTATATATGCTATATACTAATTAAAAATTAATACTTCTTCTATTTCCTGTGCAAGTAGATGTATGAAACTTTGGAAATTTTTTGAGTACATGATTCCGGCGATAACTGGTAAAATATAATATTTAATTTCCCACTCATAAAGGCTGGGACTTTTTTCTTAATTATATGAGCTACATAAAAATTGAAAATTACCAATACTCCTATTTCCCGAGCAGGTAGTCATCAAACGTTGGGGAGTTGATAAATACACTTTCGCGATGCTAGCAGGTGAAATAAGTTTTTTTTTAATATCTCTTACCGGGGGCAAAATTTAAAAATTAAAAATCACTAATTCTCACATTCCCTTTTGGAAGTTGTTGAGTACAATCTCCCGATGATAATTGGCGAAAGAAAATGTTAAATTTCCACTCATGAGGGTACAGGATCCAAAAATAATGGGGCCTCAAAAAGTTTTTTTCCCCTTATATGATCTATTTAAAAATTGCAAATCTTTAATCCTCCTATTTCTCGTATATTAAGAAGCATGAAACTTTGAAAAAAAAATATTCATTGCTTCCAATGATAATTGGCAAAAGAGAGTGTTAAATTTCCAATAAATGGGGGCTGGGGCCCAAAAAAATTTTTTTTTCTTATATGAGCTACATAAAAATTGAAAATCACTTATTATCATATTTCCCATATACGTAGAAGCATGAAACTGGAAACATTTCGAGTACAAGCTCCCGACAATTGGCAAAAAGACAGCTAGAATTCCATCTAATTGGGAAAAGGGGGGCCCAAAGATATTTTTTCTTATATTAAAATCCGACTTATTACTAATTATTGAATTTTCCGTGTAGTTAGGAACATAAAACTTTGGGTAATTGTTAAGTACCCTCTCAGGACAAATGTTGGTGTGAAATAATTTTGAAATACACACTCTTGACGTGTCCAAGCGAATGGGGGCATCTTTGGCTTAGTATGGCTCGAATGCTGCCCATCCCTGCTTGGGCCAGGAACTCTGTGTTGGGGACTTTCACTTGTCATGTGATGTAATGGATGCGGCGCAGGCATCTATTGAGCCTCCTATCATGCCTGGTATAAGTGGTTCATGAATCACATCTATAGAGGGTGTTATTAGTATTTTATAATGTCACCATATTGGTATACATTATGACCTTGTGAATGTAACCCTATTCCCAGCAGAGAGTCAGAAGGTCGTGCAAAGGTTGTAGTAAAGCTGTCAATGCTAATCTTTAGAGCTTTTTTTGGTATGTCATCATTCCCAAGGGCTTTTCCACAAGCTAGGAAGTCAATTTCTTTCTTAATCGACATCAAGTTCTTCCATGGGTGGCATTGCGGGTATGTTATCTAGAGTGGTGCTGGAGGCAGTGATAACTGTTACATTAATTCCAGATAATGATCAACCCACCATTTTAGCATACAGTCAGCTGCAGACTTGGTAAATACAAAAGCAATGTAATAAAATAGCAATAAGCTAACTGGTCCTTTGACATCCAAAGTTGCCCTTCTAAAGATTAAGTGTGGAGAAATTGTAGGTTTAATAGATGAACTACCAAAAGTTTTAAACAATAATTATCAACTAAATTCAATATTACTAAACTTCTGAAAAGAATTTTAAAAAGTTCACCACTTGAATTTACTTTAAAAACTTAACTTATTTGGACTCTCGGGTTCCTTATATCACTTGATCCAAGACTTCCTTTTGGGTAAGTATGAAACTAATAAATAATGGATCTAAACGTGAAACTTTAAGTTTAACTCGGCAGTTCCACAAAGAATTGTGCTAGGTCCCTTAATCTTTTTAATTTATATAAATGATTTACCCTACAGCATTTCAAATGAAACAAAAGTTACGTTATTTGAGGATGATTGCATAATATATAGAACAATTATATCTGAATAAGATAGCAACATTTTACCAAAAAAAACTTGGATGAATTTATAAAATGAGGAACTAACTGGAGAATGTGTTTCCACTTAGGAAAGTTTAAACTTTAGCAGTCACAAATAAAAAGAAACGAATATATTACAAATATTTCATTCATGGACAACAACGATTTCAAACTTAAATGCAAAATACTTAGGAGTAATAAAAAATGAAAACCTATCATCGAATCCGTATGCCCTATTTCAATGAAGTTTTTTAAATATCAAACAAAACCTTCGCTTCATAAAAAGTTGGGTTTTTTTTTCAAATGATATAAAAATAGTAAAACTAAAACGCTACCATCCACCAAAGAAAGCCTTGATAAACTAGAGCAATTTTTTTTTTAAAAAGAGCTGCCAGGTTCATTACAGTAGAATATTAAAAACTGACAAAAATAACACCATAAGTTTCATCATTTAACCTTGAACAAATACAGGATAGAAGAAGAAAGAGTAAAATAGTAATTATACACAAAGTAATTAAACATAATTTAAAAATACAAACAAAATATCAAATTAATACAACCCTGAAAGAGACAAACGGATAAAAACCTATCTTATTCGGTATGCAAGAACCAGAGGCGTCGCTAAGGTTGGTGTCAGCCGGGCTGGTAGCTCATGATGTCACCCCTTCACGACTTAAGGGGCGTCCATAAATGACGTCACGCGAAGTTGCCGATTTTACCCCCCTCCCCCGTGTCATACTTTGTCTCAGAAGCCTAGAACCCAACCCATTTTTTCCATAATACGTCACAAAACTTTGACCCTAACCACCCACACCCACCCACACAAATAAAATACCCCGTATCTTCTAATTGAAAATTATCATGTGGCAAATTATTTATTTATTTATAGTTGCGCGTTTTGAGGTGATTTCACTTATTTTTAAACACACCCCTCCCTCTTGTCACATATCGTCACAGATGCGTGACATCCTCTCCCTTAGAAACGCGACGTCATTTATGCATGGCTCCTAATCCACAGAACTCCTCCTAGTCTTCCAGTCCCAAATAAAGGGAATATAAATATTTATTTTTTTTAAATTATATTTTATTTTTTTGTCACCCGGTGAGATCAGTACCTCTCGCTTCTCACTAGTGAATTATGTTTAAAAGAGAAAACAATTCCTTATCAAATGAAAAAAAAAATTGAAATATAAAGCAGTAGAGAGAGAGAGAGAGAGAGAGAGAGAGAGAGAGAGAGAACGAGAGAGAAAGAGAGAGAGATGTGTAAATAACCAAAGTAGCGTAAATATCCAGACTAAGCAGACTAACTCCTAAGCATTATCCTCGCCTTACAACACAACAGAGCGTATTCTTTCCACCACGCCCCCGAAACATAAAAGCAGTTAATGACATACAAATAATTTCAAATATAGAAAACAATTCCTTACCCCATGAAATTTTGTTTAAATATTGAATAACGCGTTTTATTATTCTTTTGTTTAGGCACAAAACGGCGAAGTGGGGATCATTTTTCTCTCTAGGGTTTGACGGTTGTTGTGCTTAATTAAAAAATGTCGAGTGCAAAGTTTAACAGTTTACCATTTTTTGGCACCTTACAAAAATACATGCATCATTTAGATCGAGATACATTGAGCGAAAAAAAAACGTTGATAAAAAGAATATTTCAGATAATAATTAAATAAACAAGAATTATAAATGTATACTCCTTTTCCACTGAACAGAAATGTTCATTTATATAAGTTCATCAAGTAATTAAATGCTAACATTCCCATATCCCGCTAATCTATTCTGGGACACTCTGGTGGCTGTCTGTCAACAAGTTCCATAATTATAGACTTTGTTAAAGTAGATTTGATGTCCGTCATTCTGACAAAATTTAATCCTCATAAGCAAGTCTAAAAGTAACTCTTACAACATATTTCGAGATAATACATCTCTAGATTTCATTAGGCTAAAGCCACGTTCGCATTCAGCGCTCGATGCAAGAAACGTAGCACAAATATCCAACAGGATGGCAATGTCGCTGAATCATTCTTCGGTCATGAAAAACTGAATCACCTCATCGAAAGTCTGAATCAAATCAATACACGTTTTATTTTTTTCTTCGAACACAAATCTTAAATGACGATAGTGGTCCATACATTTCTCCACAATGTCTTCATAGCTTTGAAGAATACTTTGTATTTAGAAACTAGGGCAAAAAGCTTTGCTTCTTCAAAATTAAAATTTGACGTGTCGACTAACGCTTACAACTTAAATATTCACTAAAGTATCAATTAGCGACCTCTGCAGACCAATTAACATTGTCACCAAGGTGATGTCCTCTTGGGGTATTGATCCTTCCATTATACAAACTGGTATGCCTTTCTAGTCATTAGATTTTTCCTTTGTAACAGTAACATCTTGGTTAATTTGTAAAGTTCTCCCAATACTTTATTAATGACACTAAGGAACAGTCCGAAACTGTGGGTCTCTGCGCTTCTTTAAACAATATTTTTGACTGGGTCATAATACAAACGTGCCAGCTCTTCACAGTATTCAGTCAGGTCTTGATTGTAATTTTCAACAATGCTTGTAAAGCAAAGTGGCGTGAAAGCCATCTGACTTTTGTAACATCTAAAAAAAAATCCTGCTCTTGGTGTCCAGGGCAAACTGAGTTGTTATTTCAAAACACTCCTTTCCCCAACACGACTCCCGTTGGTTTGATTAAATTATTACACCGGCTTGTTCGTGACATCCAAGTTTGTTTTTTTTTTTTTTTTTTTTTTTTGTAGTTGGCGAGGGATATCAAAATCTTTGTTCTGCTCCAAGGCTAGTCACCAATAGTCAACTATTTTTATTATTTGAAAGGAAGTCAGACATTTTTCTTGTATTATCGTTAGACGAATCAAATGAAAGATGTGGCTCAAGTCTGTATGCTTTGTGTGAGAGATGAGATATACATTCTAGACATTTTATACTTGGTTTCTATAATTGAATTTTAACAGAGGCTGCGATTGAGTTTGAGGTAAACAAGAACAAAAGCCGCTACTAACTTTTCTGACAAAGAAATTCAAATTTTTAACTATTAAATTTTTCTGAGTGGTAACTCAAAACTTAAAGGGATGGGACTTACGAACCAGACTATACCTATATATAGACATGCATATCTATGCTTGCACGCCTTTAACAAAATTTTTTAAAAAGAAAATATTAACTCAAAGACATTAAATTCATAATTTTCCTCTAAAACTAAAAATAACAACAACAAAGAACCCTCCCCCCCCCCAAACACACTTTTTAAAATAAAAAAATCGAAATAAGCCGTAACCCCTCGTGGTGGAGGGAAGGGGGTGGGATTCGTCCACGATGTCATCACTTCAACACTTCAAAGCTCAGCTAGCTTGGTATGTTTAAAAACATAACACACCACTTCTTTGATGTCCAGCGATTTGGGCGATTTCCCGCTAGCTTGGTATGTTTAAAAACATAACACACCACTTCTTTGATGTCCAGCGATTTGGGCGATTTCCCGCTAGCTTGGTACGTTTACAAATATAACACATGGCTTCTTTGATGTCCAGTGATTTGGGCGATTTCACGCTAGCTTGGTATGTTTAAAAACATAACACACCGCTTCTTTGATGTCCAGTGATTTGGGCGATTTCCCGCTAGCTTGGTATGTTTAAAAACAAAACACACCGCTACTTTGATGTCCAGTGATTTGGGCGATTTCCCGCTAGCTTGGTATGTTTAAAAACATAACACACCACTTCTTTGATGTCCAGTGATTTGGGCGATTTCCCGCTAGCTTGGTATGTTTAAAAACATAACACACCACTTCTTTGATGTCCAGCGATTTGGGCGATTTCCCGCTAGCTTGGTATGTTTACAAATATAACACACCGCTTCTTTGATGTCCAGTGATTTGGGCGATTTCCCGCTAGCTTGGTATGTTTAAAAACATAACACACCGCTTCTTTGATGTCCAGCGATTTGGGCGATTTCCCGCTAGCTTGGTACGTTTACAAACATAACACACCGCTTCTTTGATGTCCAGTGATTTGGGCGATTTCCTGCTAGCTTGGTATGTGTAAAAACATAACACAACGCTTCTTTGATGTCCAGCGATTTGGGAGATTTCCCGCTAGCGTGGTACGTTTACAAACATAACACACCACTTCTTTGATGTCCATCGATTTGGGCAATTTCCCGCTAGCTTGGTACGTTTACAAACATAACACACCACTTCTTTTATGTCCAGTGATTTGGGCGATTTCCCGCTAGCTTGGTACGTTTACAAACATAACACACCGCTTCTTTGATGTCCAGTGATTTGGGCGATTTCCCGCTAGCTTGGTATGTGTAAAAACATAACACAACGCTTCTTTGATGTCCAGCGATTTGGGAGATTTCCCGCTAGCGTGGTACGTTTACAAACATAACACACCGCTTCTTTGATGTCCATCGATTTGGGCAATTTCCCGCTAGCTTGTACGTTTACAAACATAACACACCACTTCTTTTATGTCCAGTGATTAGGGCGATTTCCCGCTAGCTTGGTATGTGTAAAAACATAACACAACGCTTCTTTGATGTCCAGTGATTTGGGCGATTTCCCGCTAGCGTGGTACGTTTACAAACATAACACACCGCTTCTTTGATGTCCATCGATTTGGGCAATTTCCCGCTAGCTTGGTACGTTTACAAACATAACACACCGCTTCTTGTATGTCCAGTGATTTGGACGATTTCCCAACTGCAATGTTTCTTTTTTTTTTTCTTTTCATAATTAGTTTTATTTAGTTTGTGTTATAAGACTTACAAGTTAACTGATATTTTTTTAATTAAATGGTTTCGCTTTAAAAGTATTTTCATTGTATTTTTTTCTAGATGAAGAACATGTGAGTCCTTTTTTTTTCTTACATAACATCAACACAGTAAAAATTTTAGACTTTATTGTCACCCCCTAATAGCGTCACCCGGGGCGGCCCACTAGCGACGCCACTGGCAAGAACAAACACATAAAAATGTTCGTTCTTCCTGTCCAGATTTTGGGCATGGATGGGTTGCTTGAAAAAAAAAACTGGACGGAAAACATTTTATCAACACTTAAGCATTAATAAGAATGCAGGACAAACACAATTGAACTATTAATTTCTAGATCAATTGGTTTTTAAAAATATCGATTAAAATTAATATATTCGAGAAAATAGCGATTAGAATTAAAGATAATATTTTAAACAATTTTTTTGGATTTAGATCTAATTATTAATAATTGATAATAGATTTTTCTTTATGTAAAAACTTCTCCATTTAAAAAAAAAGACTCTTCAAGGGTAAACTTTTAAATAAGCAGTCTTTATAATGAATATGATAAAATAATCACATTGTTTTTACTTAATTAACAATAAACAACTTCAAATTCATTGACATTAAATTGAACTACTTGACTTATATTTAAAAATATCACCTCATTTTTTTAATGAAATACTTCAGATATGGGCATTATATGAAATTTTCAGTATAATGACGTCATATATCTTCTTTCAGCTTTACTAAAAATTATCGATGAATTATTCGGTAATTTCTCAAAAGTTAACGATTAAATTTAAATTAATCGATAGCAGCCTTAATATATATATATACATGTAGGCCTATATATATATATA
>MUZC01000074.1:291306-302091 GCA_002072015.1 Radix auricularia
CTGAAAAAAGGGAAAGCCCTCACTGACTGACTGACTGATTCATCACTTATTCTTCAACTTTCCGTGTAGGTAGGAGACTGAAACTTTGGGATGTTGTTGGGTATTCTCTCACTACGACAATTGGCGAAAAAGAATTTTAAAAATCTCACTCTTGTGGGGCCGGGGGCCCAAAAGCTTTTATTTTTTACATCTTTAATTCTCCAACATTCCGCGTAGGTAGAAGCATTAAACTTTGTGAAGTTGTTAAGTATCCCCTTACAACAAGAACAGGCGAAAAAGAACTTTGAAATTCACACTCAACGGGGCCGAAGCCCCCCCCCCCTCCATTTTTTTCCTTATATAAAATATATAATAATTTAAAATCAATAATTCTTCTATTTCCCGTGTAGGTAGATGCATGAAACGTTAGAAATTTTTAGTATATGCTTCCGACGTTAATTGGCAGAAGAGAATGTTAAATTTCCAACTAATGGGGGCCGAATACCCCGAAAACGTTATTTTTTCCTTATATGAGCTTTATAAAAATTGAAAATAACTAATACTCCTATTTCAAATATAGGTAGATGCATGAAATTTCGGAAATTTATCGAGTAGAAGGTCGGCCAAAAATATGCAAAAAGAATGTTAGATTTCCCACTAATTGGTAACCAGGGGCCCAAATATATTTTTTCTTATTTTAAAAACCGACTTATCACTAATTCTACAATTTTCCGTGTAGGTAGAAGCATGAAACTTTGGGTAATTGTTAAGTACCCTCTCACGACGAATTTCGGTGTAAAAGAATTTTGAAATACACACTTATGGGGGCCGGGGTCAAAAAAAAAACTTTTGTTTTCTTATATGATGTTTATAAAAATTGAAAATTACTAATTATCCTATTTCTCGAGTAGGTAGACTCATGAAACGTTGGGGAATAGATAATTAAACTTTCACGATGGTAGTAGGTGAAAAAATATGTACAGTATCTCTAAATGAGGGCTTTGGGGGGGGGGGAGTAGTTTTTTTCCTGATATAAACTATATAAAAAATTAAACATCAATAATTCTCCCTTTCCCCATGTAGTTTGAAGCATGAAACTTTGGAGAGATGTTGAGTACAATCTCCCAATAAAAGTTGGCGGAAGGGAATGGTACATTTCCACTTAATGCACACTAATGAGGGCCGAGGCCGAAAAAATATGTTTTTTCTTTATATGTGCTAAATAAAAATTGAAAATCACTAATTATCTCATTTTCCGAGTAGGCACACGCATGGAAATTTTGGGTTTGTTAAATACACTTCCACAATGGTAGCAGGTGAATATTTTTTTAAAATATCCCCTACTGGGGGTTCGGGGTGCCAAATGTAGTTTTTTTCCTAATATTAACTATATAAAAAGTAAAAATCACTAATTCTCCCATTCCCATGTAGGTAGAAGCATAAAACTTTAGGAAGTTGTTGGATACCCTCTCACTACGAAAAGTGGGGTAATATAATTTTAAAATTCACACTCATTTGGGCTGAGGCCTCAAAAACGTGTTGTTGTTTTTAGCGCATTTTCGAGATGTCGAAATCGCTATTGCACCCGTTTTGTCCGTCTGTCATCACCCTGATCACAGGATCCATAAGTCCTAGACCCATGATGTATATATGTTTTTTGTATGTCCTGACCTGCCATTGGTGCATCAACACTCAGTTACTCTATCCGTTAAAAAACCCCGTTAAAACTACCAAAAAACTTTGCGAATCGAGTGTTAACACTGGCACAGGGAACGGCCGCCATTGCCGGAAGTCGAATAGAGCATTTTTCAAGCATTCAAGAGTGGTGCGAAGGCGTGCAAAAGAATTAGTTGTTTTTTTTAGTTGACGTCATTAGAATATGTGTAAAGGTTTAGAGACTTTTACGTCATCATTTGTGGTGACTTGTAGTTAGATTAAAGAGAAAATAAAAAATTTTAAAATGTAAAGAAATGACTTTTAAATTTAAAAATGTCAGGTATATTCATTACACAAGAAAATTCATAACAATATGTCTAAAATCTAAACACAATTACTGATAACTACATAATGCTGATATCTAACATAAGTACTGATACATAATACGAAAATGCGCTAACACGTCCTGAGTTCCAAAAGGGACCAGGCTTAACATGATTTTTTTTTTGCTAATATGTGCTATTTACAAATTGAAAAACAGTAATTTTCCTATTTCCTAAAAAGGTAAACTCGTGTACCTTTTGGGGTATGTTATATACACTTCCGTGATGGCAGCAGGTGAAATAATCTTTAAAATATCTTTTGCTGGGCACCGGGGACCCAAATATAGTTTTTTTTATGCACTCACTCACTCATCACTAATTCTCCAACTTCCCGCAGCAAATCACAGGGAAATCGCTAGTATACATATATTTATATAAATATTTCTTTACTAATAAGTGCCAAAGCCCTCACTGACTCATCACTAATTAGAATTTTATTTGTTTTTATTTTTTACATTCCTTTAGATTTATATTGTTTTTATTTTTGTAAAAAATAAGTTTCCTATCCACCTTCCCCTAATCCCATTATTTACAAGTTAAGATAGCCTCGTTTAGCGCTATTTTACAATACGCTCTACTTTGATGGTACGTATTCCCCTCGTTAAGCGGAGTCTTGCTATATATATAGCACCCACTTTTTTCAAAAGCACTTGCAACTTATCCTTATTTGATAAATGCGAAATATTAAATTTCCTGAAAAGTACACACAGTATTTTATTATTATAAATACTCAAACCTTTTTTTTACATCATTACCGTTTTACAAAATTAAAATACAACTTCAAAAATGACGTCATAAATTATTTTTCTGCAAGATACACTACACGCTTTTTTAACTGCTATGGACTGTTTTACCATGTCCCTCAGCGTTACAAAGTTAGACATTGAGTGAGTTTCTTGGGCTTTTATAGTGTTTACTATATATATATTGACAATTCCATAGCCAATAGCCATAGCCCAAGTCATTGTCATACAAACTTTACACATAAAACAATTAATTAACTTCTGGATACCTTCATTACAATGAAATTACATAATAAATATGAAATAATATATATTTACATCACGATGATGTCAAAAAGCGAACAAATTGTATTGTTTACATAAGTCTGTATAAAATATAAAATACAAATTTAAAAAAAAAATAAAAACATAAAGTTATAGGCAATTATTTCTGCCAAATTTTTAAGATGTCGGATGGCAAAAATTAATTACATTTTTTTTCTTTAGCTAACTCAATTGGTAATGTGGCGTCGCGTTCTAAAAAAATCATGTTAAGCCTGGTCCCTTTTGGAACTCAGGACGTGTTAGCGCATTTTCGTATTATGTATCAGTACTTATGTTAGATATCAGCATTATGTAGTTATCAGTAATTGTGTTTAGATTTTAGACATATTTTTATGAATTTTCTTGTGTAATGAATATACCTGACATTTTTAAATTTAAAAGTCATTTCTTTACATTTTAAAATTTTTTATTTTCTCTTTAACCTAACTACAAGTCACCACAAATGATGAAGTAAAACTCTCTAAACTTTTACACATATTTTAATGACGTCAACTAAAAAAAACACTAATTAATTCTTTTGCACGATTTCACACCACTCTTGAATGCTTGAAAAACTATGTATTCGACTTCCGGCAATGGCGCCCGTTCCTTGTGCCAGTGTTAACTCTCGATTCGCAAAGTTTTTTGGTAGTTTTAACGGGGTTTTTTAACGGATCGAGTAACTGAGTGTTGATGCACCAATGGCAGGTCAGGACATACAAAAAACATATATACATCATGGGTCTAGGACTTATGGATCCTGTGATCATGGTGATGACAGACAGACGGACAAAACGGGGGCAATAGCGATTTCGACATCTCGAAAATGCGCTAAAAATGTATTGCCTGACTAAAAAATGTTATAGTTTAACTTTTTATTGATCGGTTATTGCTATATTTAAACACTTTTAATTTAATTTAAAATACGAGGTAGAAATTGTATTCTATTAATTTGCAATAATTTGTCAGGTTTCAGTAAGTTCTAATGATTAAATAAGATATTTATAAAATGAAGAAAATCATGATAGCCTGTCCCAATAGTTTCCACAAAATATCACCCTCAACCGATCCTGTCTTAGCAATACCGGGGCCCTATGCGGCTTAGTATGCAAAACTGATTGCACGATGCCCACTTTAGGTAAACATAGGAAATTAACAAAGAAAATAAGTCAAGATTAAGATAAGCGTAGGCGAGGCCTATGAAATTGTGGGATCAACTGCAGCCGCAAAGGTCCCCTGACTCTATACAATAAAATAATAAAATTTTTAGGAAAAAAAAAATAATGTTTTAAAATGTCAGACAGTCTTTAAGCGTGTCATTTTAGTTCCGTATTTAATGCGATCCCCACGTATTTAATGCGATCCCCACGTATTTAATGCAATCCCCACGTATTTAATCCGATCCCTACATATTTTTACTTCCCTCATTGTTTATAGTTTGGACGCTGCTGTTCTAAAAGCAATTCAATGAAGTATTTACATATATAATTTCAATAGGCGTTAATTGGGTATATAATTGTAAATTTAGAAATGTCATTTCATTCGGAATATGGATCTAACCTGTTATTTAACAAGCTACATAAATGTTGCTCTAAGCTGTAAACGAAATATCGGCCCACGCCGGGTCTATAGGCTATGATATTTTTTCGATGATTTAGTTCAATTAAACTAGTATCCAATAGGAATGAAAACAATGTTTTTTTATTTCCAAAGATATCTATATCTCATTCTTGAAGTTCCTTCCCATCAGATAATGACTTTCATCGTATGTATACTTACGGTCTTATTTTCGTTGAATGCTTGCATAAAGCTAATTAAACAGATTGGTTAAAGCACAACCAACGCGTTCGACTGACCAATGCAGAAGATAAATATTTCCTTAATAATTTAGACTTTTTTAACTCACTTTGAAAAGACTTACTCGTTTATCTTTATATAAATGTTCATATAATGCTGCGGCTAAAAAAAAATTGTATTTCGTAAGTTAGGGATAGCTTACTCAACATCGTGCTGGGACTGTATAGTCGGCCCTGATGGTAGTTTCTATTTAAACATAGACTACGAGGATTACAAGCCAAGTGTGTTAGTACGAAAAAACTACAGCAATGAGAAATTTGGACATGAAGTATTTATGTTTTAAATAATGACACTAAATAATGTTTGGCTCAGACTACAGTGATTAAAAATATGTTCATTTTAAAACAAGATTATACGTTGCACTGTAGACTATAGACTTCAGCTATAAATTATTATTTTGGTTCAAAGTTAAAAAATGCAAAGCCATGTTAACTTTATTCGCTATGTTATACTGTCTCACATACATTCTTTAATTATGTAAAATTTTAATCGCTTCTGTTTTCTTTCCCTTTTCATGGAAACAAGTGCATGTATCTATATTTCTGTCTCATTCTGTTGACACACAATTGTATTTTTAATTCTGTATACGTGTACTTATATGGATGATTCTGTATACGTGTACTTATATGGATGATTCTGTATACGTGTACTTATATGGATGATTCTGTATACTTGTACTTATATGGATGATTCTGTATACGTGTACTTATATGGATGATTCTGTATACGTGTACTTATATGGATGATTCTGTATACGTGTACTTATATGGATGATTCTGTATACGTTCACTTATATGGATGATTCTGTATACGTGTACTTATGTGGATGATTCTGTATACGTGTACTTATGTGGATGATTCTGTATACGTTTACTTATATGGATGATTTTGTATACGTGTACTTATATGGATGATTCTGTATACGTGTACTTATATGGATGATTCTTTGTACTTGTACTTATATGGATGAGTCTGTACACAATCCAGCTGTTTCTCGATTTCCTTTTAACGTCTATCAAAAATCCCCATAGACAAAGTTACCTGGAATAGTAATAATGATATTAATGAAATCTTACCACTTTTTTTCATCCTTGTGTGAGACATCTCCTGAGCAATCGTGTCGCTACTATACACAACAGTAACCGTTAAGATCTCTGACAGCAACCACTTCGTTTGATAACTGTTTTATACCCGGACACAACTGCGTAGCGAAGACGTGGCAATTTGCCAAGGGCGGCACATTCCTTGGGATTTATAAATTACTGACAGAAAATTTTATAACAAAGTGGAATTTTTATCGAAACAAAATCATAGCCAACTGAGAAACTAATTTTTTATCGAATTGTTCTCACTCTAGAGTTGTAACATTTGAAACGGTGCGTTATATGGCAGGTTTTATTTATTTTTTTTTTAATTTTTTTTTTTTTAATAAAAGAACTATTCTGAACCATGTGAAAGTTGAAAATGCAAAAACTTCAAAATCTTTTTTGGCTATAATATCTTCTGATAATAATTCTACTTTACAGAAAAACCAGATATGTGTTAATACTAGAACTTAAAACTGATGTTGTTTTAACTTAATTCCAATCATGGGGATTTTTACCTTGGCTTAGAGAGGCTTGAAAAAGAACCACAAGTATTGGGGGCAGTTCGTTTCCTAATTCTTTTAGTAACCTGGCAGGCAATTCATCTGGGCTATTATCTTTGTTTATTTTTAAAGATTTTAGGAGTGAATGTGCACCTATCTTATATACAGTTATGTTACCTATTTCTTCCATTTTATTAAAAATTTATTCAAACTTCCTTGTTGCCTGAGGGAGAAAATGATGATGCAAAATATGTGTTAAGTATATTAGCTTTGGTCTAATTATCATTATAGGTTTTATCATTTGAGCCTTTTAGTGTGGCTATACCTTAAGGCTCCTATTTTTTTTTTTTTTGATTTGATGAAGGGCTAACAATTTTATTGTTTACTTTAGTACCTACATTGTCTTTAAATTCATTATTAAAGGTTTCGACTAAGTTTTTGTGTCAAGTGTTTAATTGTAAAGTATCTTTTGTGTATCCTTTTTAAATTGGTAGCCGTAAATTTAGTGGCGGATTTAGCTATAAGGCAGGGGGGCGGCTTGCCCCCCCCCCCCGCGCCGCTAATGGGTCTAAAATGGCGCCCCCCCTTAAGACGCCCTCAGTGAACACTAAAAAGGTGTCACTAGAGCAGAAAAAAAAGATGGCTAAACACGAAACTTATAATCAACACTTAACTTCAATACGACAGTATTTGCTTGCTAAATATTGTATTTCAAAACTGTAATATATGGTTTGGTCAGTCAGGAGCGCCGTCAAAACTGTAGTATCTGGTTTGGTCAGTCAGGAGCGCCGTCAAAACTGTAGTATCTGGTTTGGTCAGTCAGGAAAAGAATAGAGACGTGCTGAAATGAATTATAGACGTGACGTTGTTTTTAGCAAAACAAAGTTTGCCATTCAGAGGACACGGGGAACATTCTTGCTTTGGTGATGGTAGTTGTAGAAATACTTGAAACTTTCGTGAATTGTTATCTTTATTATCTAAATTAATATGATTTCATTTTAGACAGTCATCTAAAGTTTGAAAAGTTTGAAAATAAAAATGAACTTTATTTAAGATATGATGTGCCAATTGATTTAATTCAATCACTTGCATCTGAACTATAGGAGATAATTAAAAAAAAAAAAGGTAATTCTGTAGAATTCTTTCTTTTGTTATTGATTAAACCGTTGATATATCTAAAATTGATCAGATGTCAGTTTCTTTACGTTCAGTTTTAATATCAGGACATGTGGAAAGATTTATAGGCTTTTATACAGGCCTGGATTAACCATTAGGCAAACAAGACACATTGCCCAGGGCACCAACGTTTGGGGGGCAACTATTTCCGGTCGTTGTTTAGAGGACCGATAATTTACACCTACCCCAGAAACGAGGCGCCATATACACAACATTGTGTTGGCGACCGAGTCCCATAAATCTCTGTCTAATTGAACAGAGGGCCCTTTGTTTGGGTGCGTGGTGAGGGGGGAGCATTTGGGGCGCGGGGACACGGCCATATATATATATATATATATATANGATACAAATTATTTTAATCGATAAAATAGCGATTAGAATTTTTTAAAAATTCTGGGGTTTTTTAAATTCGATTTATTTATAAATAAATATTTTTTAATAATTTATAGTAATTTGTTTACGCAAAAACTTCTCCATTTAAAATTCAAGATTTTAAAAAAGTATATTTTAAAATCAGTTATTTTAAGGAAAACGATATAAAAAAAAATTAACATGGTTTTTACTTAATTGGCAATAACAAAATTTTAATTCATTGACTTTATTTTGAATTACTTATTATTAAATATAGACTATGTGCTTTTTTTAAAATTTAAATTAAATTATTAAGCTGTGAGCATTTTTATAAATTGCCCTAAAAGCATGGGCGTAAGCAGGGGAGCAAGGGGGATTTGCCCCCTCTTTTATTTTAAAAAAATGTAATAAATGTGTTAGAATAAAGCTGAACTAAATTTCCTGCAAGATTTTTACATTAAAGATAGTGTACGAATATTAAATATAAAGAATTATATCTGCAGGTATAACTGCTTACATTACTAATTGTTGTAAATAAAATTTCTGTCCCATTTTTTGCAAAAATACATTAGCATTTATATTTATGTGTCCATGTAGTTTCACATTTCAAACGAACATTGTGATTTAGTATTTTCCACTGAGGCCCAAATGTATTTTTTCCCCTCAAATGAGCTATTATGCCTTGAAAATCACTAAGTCTCCAACATTCCGTGTAGGTAGAAGCATGACACTTTAGACACTAACAGCACATACAGAATCTGGTTTGCAACAACTCGTGTCAAGCTTCTCCAATGCCTGCAAAGAATTCGGTCTGCAAATCAGCTTGAAAAAGACAAACATCATGGCCCAAGACACTCGACCTCCTCCTACCATAAATATCGATAATGAAAACTTAGAGGTTGTGGACAGCTTCACCTACTTAGGATCCAAGGTTTCCAATACTCTGTCCATTGAAGAAGAAATAAACAGCAGAATTGGCAAGGCAGCCGCAACAATGGCTAAACTAAATAAGCGGGTCTGGCAAAACACCAAGCTAACGTAGAAAACCAAACTGTGCGTCTATCAAGCCTGTGTCATCAGTACACTACTATATGGGAGCGAGACATGGACCACTTATACATCACAAGAGCGTAAGCTTAACAGCTTCTATTTGAGATGCTTGCGCCGCATCCTTGGTATTAAATGGCAAGACAAAGTGCCTAATAGTGAGGTCATAACGCGTGCCAATACCCAAAGCATGTTCTCAATTCTTAGTGAAAGACGCCTGAGGTGGCTAGGACATGTCAAAAGAATGAGCCCCGGCCCCATCCCGAAGGACCTCCTATATGGTGAACTTGCTTCAGGAAAGAGGAAAACAGGTCGCCCACGCTTGCGATTTAAAGATGTCTGTCAAAGGGACAATATACAAGGGAAAGCAGACAATATACATACAAGTGACTGGTAGTGTAAGGCAGACGACCGATCTACGTGGCGCACAGTTGTCAAAGAGGGCGTCATATTAGCCGAAGAGCGAAGAATGGAGGAGGCTGCAGACAGAAGAGCTAGGAGAAAGGCCCAAACATTTTGAAGCACAGAACTCGTGTGTAAAAACTGTGGCCAAGACTGTCACTCAAGGATAGGACTGCACAGCCACTCGAGAAAATGAAACCCAACCCAACGGTGATGCACAATCGTCTCGCGAGACGGAAGGATGCCGGATACAGAAATAATTGCGAAAAATATGTTAAATTTCGCTCTTATGAAGGGCCAATTTTTTTTTCCTTTTATGACCTTTATAAAAAGTGCCTCTTCATTAATTCTCAAATTTCCCATGTTCGTGAAAGCATGAACATTTTGGGAAGTTGATGACTACACTCCCGAGATGGTAATATAAAAGAATCACTTACTGGGAGCCGGGGTCCCAAATGTAGTTTTTTTCCAATTACATTAACTATATTAAATAGACTTTTCATTAAATCTTCAACTTTCCGTGTAGGTAGGAGCATAACACTTTGGGAAGGTATTAAGTTCACTCTCACGACGATAACTGGTTAATGTTTTTACAAAGTCCACAAATAGGGAGCCTGGGGCCCAGATGTACTTTTTTCCAGAAAAATAGCGTTTAAAACTTAAAAAATCACACATTTTCCTACTTACCCTGTAGGTAGAAAAAGAAAACATTGGGAAGATTTTAAGTACATTCTCGCGATAGTAACTGGGGAACAAATTATTTAAATTATCACTAACTGGGGGCCGGGGGCCCAACAACTTTTTTTCCTAATATGAATGTTATAAAAATTGAAAATCACTTTATTCTACTATTTTCTAATGAGGTATAAGCATGAAAACTGTGTGTGTGTGGGGGGGGGGGGGGTCGTTATGTACACTTCCGCAATTTTGTATCAGGTGAAACATTATTTAAAATATACCTTACAGGGGGTCTAAATGTAGTTTTTTTCTTATATGAACTAAATAACAACTGAAAATACTCATTCTTATATTTCCTGTATAGGTATAAGCGTTAAACTTCGGGAAGTTGTTGAGTAAACTTTTCCGATGGTAACAGTCGACAAACTATTTAAACTATCACTTACTGTGGGCCGGGGACCAAATGTAGTTTTTATTATATTAAAAACCGACTAATCCCTAATTCTCGAATTTTCCGTCTAGGTAAAACGTTAAACCTTTTGAAGTTATTGAGCACACTCTCCCGACGATAAGTCAAAAAAGTAGTTTAATATTCCCACTCATTGGGGGGGGGGGGGGGGGG
>MUZC01000074.1:306718-324849 GCA_002072015.1 Radix auricularia
TGGATGAGTGTGGTGAGGGGAAGGCTGCAGGGTGTTCTACAGAGATGGTAGAAATGAGCAAGGACAGTAATGAAAATCGACAGGTTGACCATGGGCAGAGTGAGAGGCAAACTGTAGATCAGTTGGTAACGATAGATGAGAGAACAGAGCAGGGAGGAGATACACAAGGGGAGAGAGTTACGGTTGTGATAATGGATGAGTGTGTTGAGGGGAAGGCTGCAACGTGTTCTGCAGAGATTGTGGAAATAAGCACCGACAGTGAGGAAAATAAAAGTAATGAGAACCGCTACAAGGGGGTCACACGGGATTGTGACATGAGCTCAGGGAAAAATTGGGTCGAGTCGATAGAGACAGACAATGTTTGTGAAGGTGGGGCAGACTTTTCTCGTGGCCATGACTGTCTCACGAAAAAGTGCGGGAAGATTGACTGTGTGGGGAAAGGTCGGACCAGAGATAAATGGACCATGGGTGACCAGACCGTGACCGACAGGAACACGCATAGGCGTAACCACCAGTTGGGATTTAGATCGAGGTGCGGAGAGCGTGAAACAGATGGGCTGCGTGCCTGGGCGTTGGGCTAATGATTTGGACGATAGTTGGGGTCGTCATGAAAGCATTTATAAGTGGGAGCGAGGATGAATGGCTCGCCACAAGCATGAACGGGGAAAAAGGCGAATTTGACACCAGTTGGAGTCTAAATATAGCCATGGGTGTAATGCAGTCTATGCTTGCGTTACTACGGATAAGTCTGAACAGTGGTAACTTGGGTCGCCTTTTGTCCAGGAATGGGGACAAAAGATGTATACCACCATTATGGCCAATGGCTATGAATTTTAGCAAATAAGTTTTGGAAGGCTGGAGACCTCGGGACATTTTTTTTTATATGATAGACTTGTCCGATAAGATTAATGATTTGATGAAATGTGGGTTTTGATGACTTTTTGTTGCTATCTCCATGATATTTATGATTTGATGAAATGTGGGTTTGGATTAATTTGTTGCTATCTCCATGAGATTCATGATTTGATGAAATGTGGGGTTTGATGACTTTTTGTTGCTATCTCCATGATATTCATGATTTGATGAAATGTGGGTTTGGATTACTTTTGTTGCTATCTCCATGAGATTCATGATTTGATGAAATGAGGGTTTTGATGACTTGTTGTTTTCCATGAGATACATGATTTGATGAAATGTGGGTTTTCATGACTTTTTGCTGATCATTATGACGTGTATAATGATAATTGTTTAATGTTTGAAATGTTTTGATGATTATGATAATTTGATGTTCAAGATGAAATGTAAAGTTAGGTATGGATGGATCGGAGATCCCCATAAACCCCAGCGTCCCACGCACCATGGGGACATTAAATATACAGGTGAAGTCCCTCTATGGGGACTCTAAAGATTCGTAGGGGAGCAATGACTGCTCCATGCAGGTCCCTCTATGGGGAANGATTATATAAGAGCATGAAGTGCTCCAGTAGGAGGGTCCCACTAGGTGGACAAGCACTATACGTTTTCCCTGATTGCTTAGTGTACTTAAGTTGTAAAATTATTTGTATTGGTTTCCCTGAGATTGTGTATATATATAAGTATATTGTATGAATTATATTAATGTATAAATAAGGATAGTTCTCATGAAGAGTTTGCCATGGGATTATGATACATATATGATTGGAGTTATGATTATGATTTTAAACTCTGGCTATGCATTCACTATGAGAATTTTTTCTTTTAACGAAGTATATAATAATGTATTATGATGTGCAGTGATTCCATACCCTGACTATTTTTGTTGATGTTGTAAATAAAAGATTCTACTGGGAGTAGAATCTAAGGGAAGAGGGGGGATATGTCAGGGGTATGAGAACCACTGCGGTTGTCATTTGGAATATTGCCTGGTCACGGGCTCGTGTTTTGAACTCTGAACGAGTTCACTCGAGTTCATGTCACGAGGGGAGCGTTTGCTCAGGCCACGCAAGGTATGTCCAGAGACCCCGGGTATATAACTCGTGGGTCTCGCTGTGTAAGACAGAGACGGACATGATGTTATGTTGTAGAGAGCGGTGAGGTGTAGACAAGTCACCGGTGTCAGAACACGAGATTACCGCAACTGTTAGAGCTGCCGTGTTAGTCTGTAGGACTGGACAGCGGGGCTAGATGGTAACTGAGAGACTCAGAGATAGGTGTTCGTGAGACGACCAGAAGTGTACATAGTTGACAAGCGTCTTGGAATGTAAATAAAGAAGATTGCTGTTAAAAGGACTTGTGTTACATTGATTGTACAACAGTGTTGGTGTGAACTCCGGGAACAATAAACCCTAGACAACGATACCCGACAGTTGTATTAAGTTATCTTTGTGTTGTATTTCTAAATTAATTTTAATCGCTTTATGTGTTATTACTAATTTACTTTTGGTTCTTCTATCCTCTTGTGTTTCAAGGTTTAATGATATAATTAATGGTGTTACTTTTATCAGTTTTGAATATTCTCCAGTAATGAATCTGGCAGCTCTTTTTTGAGGTGGCATTTTAGTTTTATATCGTTTTATATTTGTAAAAGTTTCTTATTATAAAACCTAAGTTTTTGTTTGATTTTTCAATAACTTCATTGACATGGGGATTCCAAGATAGTTTCTCATTTATTTATGACTCCTAAGTATTTTGAATCTTTAGTTTTGGTTGGTTCTTTTCCATGAATGAAATATTTTCAATTTATTTGTTTCTTTTTCTTTGCTACTCTTAGCAGTTGACGCTTTTCTTGGTGGAAGTATATATTTTAGTTAGTTTCCCATTTTGTTAATTCATTTAAGTCTGTTTGTAAATTTTTGCTATCTTGTTCTGACTTAATTTTTCCATAGATTATACAATCATCAGCAAATAACACAACTTTTTTTTCAATGGCGTAGCGAAGGGGGGCAAGAGGAACAAATGCCCCGGGCGGCATTTTAGCAGGAGCGGCAAATTCCTGGTTGTTAATTAGTGTCTAAGAAAAAAATATAAGAAAGTCTAGTTTTTAATCGAAATAAAAGAAAATAAATAAGAAATTAACAGAAGTAAAAGATCTATGTTAAGGCATGTGAACTTTTCAAACGTCAAAACTTCAAACTCCTTATTGGATAAAAATTCTGCTTAAAATAATGCTACTGTCCTGTAAAATATGTAACTAGTATGATTATGTATCTCTGCAGCAGTGGTATCTTAAATGTTTCTTAAAATTTGACAGCCGCTCCTGCTGTGTACTAAGTGTACATAAAACATAAGCCAAGCTCGGGGCGGCACATCGTGTGTAAAAATGGGGGCGGCTAAATCCTCTCTAAATGTCGTCAAAAATTTAAAGCATTAAAATAAAGTTTATTAAAGTAAAATAAAAGCAAAGGTAAAAAAGATTCAAAGAAATAAAGGAACTATTTTATATTCATGAACATTTCTAATGCCAGAACTTCAAACTCCCTTGCTGAATCTCAAGTCTTCTTATACTAATGTTATTGAAGTGGAAAACAAATGGGTTGAATTAGTGTATGAATATGAAAATATGGTATATATAATTGATTCAAGGTTGATTTTTAAACTACTGGAAAAATTTGTTGGCGTACTAACATGGTTTATTTTACCAAATTATTATTATTTTTATGTCCTTTGATTTCAAACATCAACAAAAATAATGAACAAAATTCTTTATTTAATGAAATTAAAACTGTGCGCTCATATACCAAAATTTAGCCACCCATGAACAAGTGCTCAGAATTTTCCAAAGTTTTTTTTTAAATTTGAAAGGATCAGAAATCGGAATAAAAAGAATTGACAAAGATCAACAATAAGTTGTGAAAAAAAATACAAGTGGCAGGACGTTTTTGTAAACATCTTTGACATTATTAATCTCTGGCAAAAGCAAATATGTTGTTTTTTCGGTCACAGTAAGGACAATACTACTGGAAATAACGGCAATATTCCGGAACCAATACATAGCTTGCCAAGTATCATCGAGCACTCCATGAACAATATATGAAAAAAGGGTTTTAAAAAGTGTCATCTAAAATTTAAACTGAGCTCATTGCAATTTTAAAATACATAGATTGTGAAAAAATCATCCTTTTTCAGGAACATATTGTTCTTTTGTGTTCGATAGATTTTCCTATATTTCACATAATCACCAAACAAGTCCAGTTATCGGATATGTAATGATCGATTGAAAATAAAGAAGTAGCCATTGTAGAATCTTAAAAATATTTCATTGAGGTAAAAGTTACTCTGCTTATAATTTCTGAAATATTTTTCGAAAAATTACGATCTTAAAATAAAGGACTGCAGGGGATCTTCATGTCTTAATATTTCTTTTTTTTATGGCTGGAAAGTATAGATCTACAGGCGTTTAAAAAGGATGCAATAACATAACTCTCACTGTCAAATCATGCTCAAATAGTTAATTATCTTAGATATACAGACGCTCCTTCTATGCAAAAGATAATTGCGTCCACAGACCATGAGAGATGATCTGTTGGCAAGTGATGCAGCGGTCACAGGCCACGGCTATAGGGGTTCCACGCATTACCCCAGCCGCCTAACTATTGTCTAGTTATGTACCCATTCAGAGCTGGGTGACTCGGGGACTCCTCAGGCCCCGGAAACAAATCATCGCCTTCGCGGGAATTCGAACTCGTGACCATCAGTACGACAGTCGAGTGCGCTACCACTCGACCACCACGTTCATTAAATATAATCTGTTAACATGATAATCCAACTGAATCGAATTATCTATTTTAGTAATCTAGAACGTTGTTGTGGATTCTTATTCATGCCCTTAATATCTATTTACTTTTCGAGCAAGGCTTCAGAATACAAAATAGTGAATATACCATAGAGCCATTTTCAGATAATTTTGATAGCTATAGAGAAATTGACAGAGGCAGAAAGAAAAAGCTCATCACACCAACAGAAGCACGAACTTTGCTAGTCACAATAAAATCTTTTTATTTTCGAATCTATGTCAAAGATGCACGATATAATTTATAAATGTATAGTGCTAGAAAAAAATGCTAAGGAGAAGATTTTTACAGATAAATTAATTGGATACTTAAGGCTGCTTTGAAATTTGATACAATTTATGTGGAGACCCCATCCTTTTAATCGAATCTTCAAGTCAAAGTACCAGACAGCAAGTTTTTGGTGGTCCGAAATATGTATCCTTGTTATTTTGGAAAACAGTTGAGAAGAAAGTTCTATTATTCATCAGATGAGTTTACTGTAGAAATTCATGTGAGATTTTGGCAGGTATGTAGAATTTAGAAAACTTATACAATTTTCATACACAAGTCGATCTGCTGGACTGTGAAATGTTTGCTTTAAATTTAAATTGTGTAATTAAATGGCATGTCAAGCAAAGACTATTTTAACTTAAGGGTTAAAAAAGAATTAATGAATGAAAGACCACTTGATTTTTAAAAGTTTATTGAGATATTTAGGCTCCAAGTTACCTTGCCTTATATAATATAATTAATTTGAACATTGCTTACAATAGTCTTATGTAATAATTAGGGCTGCGGAAATTATCGATTAATTTCTCGATTAATCGGTAAAACATTTTATGGATTAAATTTTTTTTAATCGATTAAATAGCGAATAAATTTAAGGGAAATGTTCGAAGCATCTCTTACTATTTATAAATAAAAAGATAATTAATTCTTAATAAGTAACAATAGTTTGCTTTATTTACGTAAAAACCTCTCCATTTAATTTTTAAAAGTGTAAACTTTAAAATCAGCTGTTTTTATAAGGAAAATGATATAAAAAATTAAACATTTTTTTTACTTTATTAACAATAACAAAATTGAAATTCATTGACATTATGTTGAACTATGTATATTGAAATAACAAGATGTCAATTGCCTGTTTTTATTACTTCACTTGTAATTTTCAGTTTGATGACGTCATACATCTTACCTTTAGCTTTAATCAAAATTATCAATTAATTATTCGGTAATTTTTCAAAAAGTTAAAGATTAAATTTAAATTAATTGATAACAGCACTAGTAATGATATGTCTTAAAATAGCCTCTAAAATTAAGTTAATGAAAAATTAATTACAAGCAATACCGATTATGCCAAATTTTCGAATCTATTGCTATTTTATTTTGGTTATTGGGGATGGCAAGGCTGGTACAAATTTATACACGAAAAAAGGCGCAATGTAAATCAGGAAAAACATAATTATTTTAATTCTATTAAAGAAATTAAAGAAATAAAGCATTCCCTTTTTTTACATTGCAGTGTCATTATTACTTTCTAATAAAAACTATCTTTACATTACAGCGTAAACATACTTTTCGGCGCGGGGGGGGGGGGAATTTTGGTTCTGCCCCGGGCGGCACATACGCTCGCTACGCCTTACACAGTTTCTTGTGAAACTCCTGAGTTAACTATAATTGGTGCAGATTTAGATCCATTAATTATTACAATTTATTCTCTAAACAATAGGAAATCTTGGATCAAGTGATATAAGGAACCTGAGACTCCAAAGTATTTAAGTTTGTAGGTAAACTAATGTGGTGAACTTTGTCAAATGCTTTTTAGAAGTCTAGTAATATTGTTTCTATTTTTTTCATTATTGTCTAAGCCTTTTGATAGTTCGTTCATCTATTACACCTATTAATGCTGTTTCACATTATCTATTTTTTTCTAAAACCATGTTGGTGTGGGCATATGTGGTGAAAAGATGTGCAGTATATGTTTTGTCTAGGGTATTATTGGTATTTATACTTTCACACTCACATGGAGGTACATTAGTTATCTCCGCAAATGATGAACAAAAGAACCATTGTACAATATAAATGATTAACGTTTAATTTACACTATATACAATGGCAATATCTCAATATTCATTAATAAATGTGCCCCTAAGATTAAGGTATTTAAAGTCTTATGGCTCGCTAATTATCATCATTACAGCTTGCCTTACGCCAAAGTTTCTATATTTTGAATACTTATATTAAATGGTGTCTGGTTATCCTATGTAGTCTGGTATATTCGCAGGGCGGGCGGGTGTACTGTGTTGACCTCGTCTCTCTGCGATGTGTATGTGAAGGCAGCTTCCGGTGCTGTGCTCCTCCCACAGTGTTGACGATTTGACGTCACAGTCAGCTGGCTCGACTAGGCTTGTGTAAACAATGTTGGTAGCTGTATTATTTTGATCTAGATAGATCATACACAGTAGAGGGGTTCTCACTTCTCTCCACGGGTGTTGTTGATAAGATTTTCAGCTCATATGGTCACACATCTGTGGTGTGGTATGGCTGGCATCAGCTATTACGGTAGTACGTGATGAGCTGAGTAGAAAAGAGCACAGGGCTCTGTGGCGAATGGTGCGCGTCTCCGGTCTACTGTACGGAGGTTCAATCCTACAGTTAGGGCAGATGGTAGCACTTGTGGATTAGCTATCGACCTCAGCTGGCACGGACACTTGGATGTCCCGTGGCAAGGGTAGCGATCCTTTATCGGCAATAATAATAATGGTGGGTGGGACGGCTGTCCGGCTTCCTCACCGTGGCGTACTTCTACTGGTGCAGCTCCCTGGAATTCAGGCGTAGCAGGAACCAGGCTATGAAATAGAAACAAAACTCTGGGGATTTTCTATCGCATAGACTTTTACATCGTCAGAAGGGGATAACAATTTGACATAGTAATATTAATTAATGGTTTATTCTTACTACCATGGGTGTAGGACTATTTGGCGAACACCTTAGACGTGGGTTCAGCAATCAATAAAACGATTTAATTTATTTACTATATAATTTACTTCCACTTTATTTAAATTTATTGAAATTTCCTTGTCGCCTGAGACAGAAAATGATGATGCAAAATATGCGTTAAGGATATTAGCTTTAGTCTCATTATCATTATAGGTTTTATTATTTGAGCCTTTTAGTGTGGCTATACCCGTAGGCTCCATTTTTTTTTTAATTTCATAAAGGACCATACGTTTTTATTGTTATTGTAGAAGATCTGTGCTGGGTTCTAGTTTACTTTCTCCTACTGCTTTCGTTCAAGCAGTAACTCGCAACTCGCAACTCATTTAGTCAATTAATTCTTTATTTACATCAAAACTTCTCATCTGGCGGTCGTTACGTTCTTAGTGCTCTGTCTCTCTGTCCGTACTACGTTCTTAGTGCTCAGACTCCTCCTAGACACCCTCGCTTCGACTCGTTGGCTCCCTGACTTAGTACATCGCGGCTTCCCTGCTTCTCTCTGCTGGTCTAACAAGTCTCCGCCCTTATATTGCTTGCCACCGGTATGTGGGTGATACGTGAGACGCCCTCCTCATTAAAGCCATTAAAACGAAAAACCATTCATAGTTTCCCCAAGCTCACATAAATTACATTTTGCATCTCCCTGGACTATGGTCAGTTTGATCGCACTAAAATCTTTGTTCTGGACACACACTGACGCATATTCGTAACCTATCACCCGCACATTCCGTCGCACTCTTGCCCTGAGAATGGTCGGGTGAATTAAAGGGGGGGGGTGACAGAGGCGGGGTCATGGTGGTCGAGAGGTAGCGCTCTCGACTGTCATACCGATGGTCACGGGTTCGATTCCACACGAAGGTGAGGATTTGTTCTCGCGGCCTGAGGAGTCCCCGAGTCACCCAGCTCCGAATGGGTACCTAACTAGACAATAGTTAGGCGGCTGGGGTAATGCGTGGAACCCCTATAGCCGTGGCCTGTGACCGCTGCATCACTTGTCAACAGATCATCTCTCATGGTCTGTGGACGCAATTATCTTCTGCATAGAAGGAGCGTCTGTATATCTAAGACATAAGACATGACATTTGGCTGGGGTGCACACTTACCCAAACATTTCACCACATTATCTTTAGTAATCACATATATAATCATTTTGGAGGTTACGGCTAAGTTTTTGTGTCAAATGTTTAATTTGTAATTATTGTTTGTGTATCCTTTCTAAATTGGTAGCTTTAAATTTCTTAAATAAGTTCTCCTTTAGTTTGCATAACTTTTTAAATTTAAAATTGAACCAGCATTTATTAATTATATTTGAAGTTATTTTTGTTGGAACATTCTGATCTATTGTGGTTATTAGAATTGTTTTTATTTCCTTCCATATTTCTTCTCCGAACTATCTATACTGAATTGACTTAAGAAATTTTGTTGGAAATTAGAAGCCGATTTGTGTAATCTTATTAGGTTGCATTTATTCCAAAGATATATTGTTCTTCTAGGGTTCTTATTTAATTGGTAGCGCTAGCAACATCCTTTTTATTATCATAAATATTATAATTTTTTATAATTATTATTGTTATTATTACTTTGTTTAATGTCATTAACTTTATTACCCACTTCATAATTTTCATCACGAAGAAATTTAAACGAAAAAAGCAAAGGGATATGTCTAAGTAAATAAACAACTAAGGGAGACTATGCAAATAAATGTGGGGTTTGACTCCCGCAGTGCTGCCAGAGCTAGGTTTTTCAACCTAGATCTAGTGGGGTTTTTTTTACCCTGTCTAGGTTTCTAGATTTTTTATTTAAAAAATAGTCACAAGCTAGGTTTTTTTTTTTTTAAATTGTTTTTTAAAGTAATTATTTGATGTGAAAGAAACAAAATAATTAAATATATGCAATTAACATTCTAAATAATTCTATTTTTCAAAATAAAAGTAGGAACAGTATTTTTAGCCGCTCTATGATTATGACGTGGTGGTCGAGAGGTAGCGCTCTCGACTGTCATACCGATGGTCACGGGCTCGGCTCCACACGAAGTTGAGGATTTGAGGAGTCCCCGAGTCACCCAGCTCTGAATGGGTACCTAACTAGACAATAGTTAGGTGGCTGGGGTAATGCGTGGAACCCCTATAGCCGTGGCCTGTGACCGCTGCATCACTTGCCAACAGATCATCTCTCATGGTCTGTGGACGCAAATTATCTTCTGCATAGAAGGAGCGTCTGTATATCTAAGATATATGTCGTTCCATTAATATACCCAAGGAGGTTTGATTACACGGAGATGTCGTGACGTCAATAGGCTGAAGCCAGACCACGCCCACGGCAGCCTTCTTGGTGTACTCTATTTAATTTACTTTAGAGAGTTTTAAGTCATCATTTGTGGTGACTTGTAGTTGGATTAAAGAGAAATTTTATTTTTTTAAATGTAAAGAAATGACTTTTAAATAAAAAAAATGTCAGGTATATACATTACACAAGAAATTCATAAAAATATGTCTAAAAACTTAACACAATTACTGATAACTACATAATTATGATATCTAACATAAGTACTGATACATAATACGAAAATGCGCTAACACGTCCTGAATTCCAATAGGTACCAGGCTTAACATGATTTTTTTTTTATCGCATAATATTCATTAATATATAGTTATATAGGCATGGCCTTTGTAGGCCGCGATCAGCTCATCGCATAATAAATAACTTTACATACCATACATTATGATACATTACAGCGCTTTAAAATTTATAATTGACCCATTAGAATATCTTGAGCACCAGAAATGAACTAGGGCCTTAGGAGACTTAAGAAAAAAGCGTGATAACAAAATACGAAGTTCATTGGAGTCGTTATCAGTATGAGAAAACTGGTATCCAAATGAAAGCTGGTGGAATGTTTTGAGTACAGCAATATGGCGATAGGCTCCGCCCACTGGCTTCACTCGAGGGCGACCATCTGATAGCAGACGCCAACTCCGTGTGATCAAACCTCCTTGATTATACCTATGGCTCCATGCTACTAAATTCGAAAGGGGCCGTCCATAAATGACGTCACGCACCTAGGAAGGGAGGGGGTCTCACTTTTGTGACGATGCGTGACGTGGGGGAGGGAGGGGGGTTGAAGAAATGTGACGTCACATCGAAACAGTAACTTTAAATAAAACTTCCACTCATTCCACTGAAATATTTGGTCTCTTAAAATTTATTTAAATTTAATGACTTTTTTTTTATTCAGTGCTTCTCAAAGTGCCTGTCGATAGGCCATCAGCCGCCGGTTGGTTTAAGTTATCAAGACATGAAAATTAAATATAATTATACGTTTGAGAATCCACAAGAGAACATACCAAATTGTTACGCTGCGACGTTTGACATTGAAATTAAAGCGTTTGTGATGTCACCAGCTTCTTTTTAGTTCTCTCGTGGCAGGAGTCTGCGAACTTTTTTTTTGTTGGTTATCCCCCCCCCCAACTTCAACTGTATAGTTTAACAAACAGGACACATGTCTAAAAAAAAAAGATCTTGATAGGATTATATGTAGATATTTTAAGTCAAAACGACACGGAATATCCATTTGGTGGGTGGTGGAGGGAAATCTATTTGATACAATTATAAACATTTAAGTTTGATATAATTTTTCGATTGGTTTTTGGTCAAACGCCTCTGACCATTCTAAATATAATGATTAATGTGTTCCTTTAAAATTAGTCAAAAGTATTCATTAACTTTATTGAATGCATCACATTCTCTACATCGCAATTCAAGAGGAGCACAAAATTACTTTCTTCTGAACTCAGTTTTTAAGGCATTAATTCTTAATATGACAGAGAGGATACTTGATACAGTCCAGTCATGTTGATTAAGATTATTGTCACCTGTGTCAACATAAATGAAAGTAGGTTGGATTTAGGTGTCTTCGTATAGTACGTAAATAAGAAATCTACATTGATTACAAATTTAACAAATGCATTTTCTGGAAAGAACCGGTTCAATAGTGGGCAGATGTTACAAGCGTAAATGTACACTTGACGTATTTGAAAATATCTAGTGGAGTGGAGTGGATGTTATATGTCCCAAATGAGTCTGCATTACTCCCTAAAATTCCCTTTTGACCCAAGCCCAAGATGAGGTAATTTACCCCTGTTAGCCGACATCTTTCTTAAGGGATGCCCGTCAGTCAATTGAGCGATTTTTTAATAAAATACATTTTAAAAATATTATTTTAAAATATTTTTTTAAACAAAGAAGTTAACAGTAATGATTTATAGTCAATGTTTAATTTGTATGAATTAAAATAAAATATAATCTAATGACGTTAACACATTTCTTTTTTTTCACGGCCGTTTATCCCCACAATGATTATGATTCAGCATTACCCCCAAGAGTTCCCTTTTTATCCCAAATGAGATAATTTATCGCTGTTAACCGACCCCTTGCTTTAACAGACCGATAGCGGTAGCCATGTATTTTTCATTAGTTTATACATTCCACAAGAGGATGCAACAATTTAAACACTCCTCGTCCATTGGTGACATTATATTTACAACTCGTGTGTGACGTACGTGAAATCCTGAAGAGAAAAGAATTGAAAAAAAAAACAACAACAACAAAACAAACAAACTTGTGAGCTTCGGAGTAAAAAGTTATGATAAGATTGGATATTTTAATAATGCTATAGTAATTTTTCAGTCCTCAACTTGCAGGAATAACTGTATTTACAAGATGGCACTCTACTTTCCTGTACAAATGTGGGGTTCGTACAGTATTGGCTATTTTCCGATTTCCTCTTCCAGTGCATACCTAATAATTTTTTTTAGAAAACATGAGACGTGATACCAATGTGATAATTTTAGGTCAAATGCCTTTGATGTGCATATACTTGGTAAGAAAACTGTCATTAAAAGATTGAAATCAATTGGAGGAATTTTCTTACTTGTATCTATATATTCTAGGTCTGTCAACAATGCAATGATTCTTGTAACATCAACAGTTATGTTCACAAGCTTAATCATGAAGGTTAATCACATCGAATGGTTTTTGACATTACCGCTACATTGTTCATTAGCGTCTTGCAATGCCTTGGAAACTTAACATTTATTTTTAAAAATATAATAAATAAGACAATCTGAATTCATACTTAATCTTATAGGGCTTTAAGTTTTCTAGGGCCTCATTTTGCTATCAAATCAGTACAGAGAAAATCATGTCAAACGGGCAAAAGAATGCATCGGTACCTGGTGAAATGAAAAAATTATTTGCAGTCGTCTGATATGTAAAAGTTTGAGAATCACTGGCTTACAATTTATTTAATGTCTTTTATTTAGCTTCACGCGTGTTACAATATTACATGTAGAAATACATTAAATGAATACTTAAATAACAAAAAAAAGTGATTTTAAATAACAAAAAAAAAAGTGATTTGAAACACTTATTTTGAAAATAAAGTGTTTTTTTCAAAAGGGGGGGGGGGTCAAAGATTTGTGACATACTTTTGGAGAGGGGGTCTACGATTTTGTGACGACGCGTGACGTAGGGGGGAGGGGGTCTAAAGTCGGCAAAAATCGCGTGACGTCATTTATGGACGGCCCCAAAGGTGGCGCCATCTGTCTGAAAAAATCTCGAACAAGATAAAACAACTAACTTGAATGAGCAAAAATATTCAATTTAATTAGACTTTAACTGCTTTAACATTTTCTTCTGTCGGCGATGAGAGAATATACTCTTAAGTTTATGCGGTATTGAGTATATGCTTAAGATAATCTAATATAAGACTCATATAGTCATATTGAATTAATCCAAGAATGCTGATAAGATTGCCAAATGATTTATTAAGATGATGACATAAGTGATTTTAAAAAATTCAGATGTAAGTATTTTTTACAAATAGTTATGTAGAATATATTAATAAATGCCAATGCCAAACCAATTTTGCGGAAGGGGGGAAAGTAGTCACTTTTATGAGATGTGTGACAAGGTGGGGGGGGGGGGCTGTTAAAGAACTGTGACGTCGCTTCAAAAAAAAAGGCGCAACTTTAAATGAAGGCAGTGGCTATTGAGACGCTAGCGTCTCAATAGCCCATAGGCTATTGAGACGCTAGCGTCTTAATAGCCCATAGGCTATTGAGACGCAAACAAAATAATAAGCCAATGAAAACTAAGTAGTCGTCCTTGACTGACATCACGCAACATATTATATGATAACAAATGAAAAGAAATGAAAAGCAAAAAGAAAGAAGGACACAGAATATAGAAAAAATGATGAAGTTTAAGTATCTAAAGTCTAAAGTAACAGTGAAAGCCACAACGGGAAAACGATTTTGCGTATGGATGCGTACGGAGGAAGGGGGAGGGGTGTCTCCACTGAATGGGTACTTACGCTCAACAAATATAATTTGCATAATACCAAGCCTAGTAACGTAAACCGCGCAGACTCTAACGGCATTTGTAACTGACTGACTGAGTCAAGATTGATATGCAATAATGTTTTATAAATTATATTTAATTTAAATGCAAACAAAATTCTGAACTTTTAAATTCAGACCAAACGGAAACGTCCACACATTGCTAAAACTAAAATATATCCATCTGATTTATATTTTTATTTCTTGAAATTAGTAGATGTTTCTCTTTCGCCCAGTGTTTCAGCCGTTAAGTTATATAAACATAACGGGATGGCAATTTCACTGCTTATATCTTTATATTTTATACGTTTTTTTGCCGTCCATGAATGACGCCATACGATTTTTACCCCCTTTTCCCCATTGTCACAAAACGTAGACCCCCCTCTCCACAATACTACGACACAAAGCTCTGATACCCCCCCCCCCCCCAAAAAAAAATAAATAAATAAATTATTAAAAATTACCACGTTTTAATTAGCATATTTGTCATAGAAATATGTAATATGTTTTTAGTTCAAGTCTTCACTCTAAGTCAAATATCGTTAACACACGTGAAGCCATTGAAAATGTAACTAAATAAATTGTGAGCAATAAAATGGAACTTTTATTTCAAATAGCGCATTTTGATTTCTTAAACGTCGCCCTTCCCCCTTGTCTTACATCATCACTAATGTGTTACTCTTCTCCGCCTCCACCCACAGGCGCGTGTTATCAGTCAAGGACGACCCCTAAATAGGCCAACCTTAAATACTTAATTTTCATTGGCTTATTTTGTTTGCGTCTCAATAGCCTGTGGGCTATTAAGACGCTAGCGTCTCGATAGCCTGTGGGCTATTAAGATGTTAGCGTCTCAATAGCCACTGCCTTAAATGAAAGCTCCACTTTAATATTTGATTCCTAACTTTTAGTGAAGTTTAAAATGTCCTCACACCCTTTATGCTTGGATTGCACCTTCCATTTACACTAAATACGTGCTTGAATAAAAATGGACAATAAAAATTATAATTTGAGATATTCTCTATTTCAAATAAAGGGGTGGGTGTGGAGCTTTCAGACGTCATTTTTGTTTCTTTTTAGCGTGTCTAGGTTTTTTCCTTTTTTTCTTTCTTATCTAGGTTTATTTTGACGTGTTTGCTGGGTTTTTCCTAAAATTGTCGCTGGCAGCACTAGACCCCCTTGAACTTTGCCAAGATGTTGTACGTGGGAGCGATGTTAAAACTGTTTGAGTTGGTTCAAATAATTTATCTTTAAGTGAACATTTTTGCTTTACAAATGGAATAAATTTAACATTATTGATGTGATGGCAAATTATTTTTCAAATCATTATCCTCCTCACGGTGTTCCTACACTTATTCCTGAGATTGTTTCGGTCTGCCAAGACGGATATGATTATGATGGAAAATCAGTGCGCGTCGTTGGCCGGTAAGTGGTAAGTCAACAAAGCTGCCGAAGTTGATAAGTTTTAAATCTTCTTTACCTAGTTTAGTCTTACACCAACAAGGACAGATATCTTTAATTTTCCTTTCTCCGTTACGCACCCTGACACTTCCTATCAACTTCCTTCATACCCTTGCCCACGGCCCACACTCACTCACACTCCAGTGCAAATCAGTATGTAAGTAAATAGTTAGGAGTCAGTAACAATCAAAATAAACAAGTTGAAACTGAGGTCACTACACAGTTCTAACACAGGAACATTTGAGGATATTACACCTGATTCCCCTTTTAATTTGCCTATTCTATTTAACTATTGGATGTGGCTAGCGCTACGACAACTTTGTCGTAGCAGCAGATGACTGATGACCCGGCCGAATGTTGCTAGTGTTACGACATGTCGTAGTCAGGAAACTAGTGCTACAACATGTCATAATAGCAGACGATCCGGCGGGATGTTGCTAGCGCTACGACATACGCCACTCTTTGCAGTGGCCACTTGCAAAGAATTAAATCGCAATATCTTAACAAACTCTTCTTTATATTGTATACGACATTAATAGATCCAGGCTTATTTGTGTGTATTATTTCTAAAATCTAAATTAATTTAAATAAATTATTTAAATAGATTTAAAATTAATATAGGTCTACCGATTATAAATATGTCGGCTGATTTTGATATACTATACTATACTTGTGACTTGTGCAAGTGATTCCGATGTCGAGTATTAACATTTAGCATACCGTTAAGTAAAGCAGTAAATGAAAATCCTCACAATCGCAAGAATGTAAAAAAATTTGTTTCGTGTAGAATAATAAAATGTACCGTGTGCAAACTTGTCACTGGAAACCATTCCATTCATCCTTCAAATTCATTTTGACTATGACTATTACTATTGGCGTATTAGTATTGCTTTGTTCTCGTTGATCGTTGTTTCAGTCATAAAGGTTGGCCGTGTGCAAAATTTATTTAACTATTGGTTATAATAAACAATTATTATTGTAAGTCAAAGCCGAAGTTTGATGTGAGTCATAATTATTCATATGTCATCTAGAACTTGTAAACACATCAGTATAAGTATAATTATAAGTATCAAAAACTTCTTTTTGGCAAAAATGAATATCGGTAGACCCCTAAGATTTAAACATCATATCTGCTTTCAGAATAATAACACAAATTATAAGTTCACTTGTTGTGATTTTAATTTTTAAAAATTAATGAAATTAAAACAGAAAAAAATCTTGACGGCAGCGGGATTCGATCCCGCTATCAATAGTGTCATATCATTTACAAACTAACCCGACTATCCTTTAAAATTCATTAATAGGCTTACTTAGTAATCATTATATTGTATTATTAGAACTATAGTTTAGTTTTTAAGTATTAGTATTAGCATAATTGAAATGCAACAAATTGTAACGACATTGTAACAGCAGATATCCGGGAGGGATGTTGCTGGCGTTACGACATGTCGTAGCACCAGCCACATCCCCCCGGGTTGTCTGCCGTTACTTTGTCATAGCATTAGACACTTCGTTAACTATTTAGTTCCATTTGACCCCGTGGACCGCAAGTCAGGGGGGCCAATCATGTCATGTCATCCCAATGACACCAACAATGTCTTTCACTTCAAATTTATAGCCAAATACCTCTTACCCTTCATTTCCCTTGGAGCTGGGTTACTAGGGATACCTGCTCTCAATTTTACTACCTTTGTGGCTGGGTTAATGGCAGTTATAAATTTAAGACAGTTCAGGGTTGCTAAAATCCACATAACATACATAATTGTCCCCCAGGCATTTTGAAAATATCAATATAAAGATTTTATCCTGGTCTCATTTTCTCCAAACTGACCTATGCTTATGCTCTTGCAAGTTTTTTTTTTATATAATCTTTCCAAAGCCATGAGGAACCATTTAAAAAATTAAACAAACATATTTTTTTATTATGTTTGATTTTTTACTGAGCACCTTTAATTGTATTGTCAAAATACATGAAACATTTATGATTGATGTGAGCTTTCTTCATAAAATTATATTAGTATTTTTTAGGGCTGTTATCCATTAAGTTAAATTTAATCGTTAACTTTTGAAAAATTACCGATTAATTAATCGATAATTTTGTTAAGCTAAAAATAAAGATGTATGACGTCATTAAAGTGAAAATTTCAAGGGAAGTAATAAAAATGGGCAATTGATATTTACATTAACTTATTTTTAAAACAGTTAGCACTGAAAACAAGTTAAATAACGTATTAAAGTTCAGGCACTTGAATGAAAATTTCAAATTAATTTTATAAATATAAAAGTAATACAGCTGTATAGAAATTGTTTGATGATTAGTAAAAACATAAAGATCATCTTTTTATCCCAAGTGGTTCGAAAGCTATGATTTTTTTTCTAAGACCTCATAATCTCTTTTTTCACTATTTCGTTTTCCTTCATATTTTGTGCCCTTTTATTGCATTTTTTAAAATGCCCATAACCTAAGTATTTAATTTAATTAAATTTAAAACACGTACTATTGTTAGGGGATATATTTAAAAATAAGTAG
>MUZC01000074.1:325383-358957 GCA_002072015.1 Radix auricularia
TACACATGACGTATTTGAAAATATCTAGTGGAGTGGAGTGGATGTTATATGTCCCAAATGAGTCTGCATTACTCCCAAAAATTCCCTTTTGACCCAAGCCCAAGATGAGGTAATTTACCCCTGTTAGCCGACCTCTTTCTTAAGGGATGACCGTCAGTCAATTGAGCGATTTTTTAATAAAATACATTTTAAAAATATTATTTTTAAATATTTTTTTTAAACAAAGAAGTTAACAGTAATGATTTTAGTCAATGTTTAATTTTGTATGAATTAAAATAAAATATAATCTAATGATGTTAACACATTTCGTTTTTTTCACGGCCGTTTATCCCCACAATGATTATGATTCAGCATTACCCCCAAGAGTTCCCTTTTTACACCAAATGAGATAATTTATCGCTGATAACCGACCCCTTAGTTTACAAAGGCCGATAGCGGTAGCCATGTATTTTTCATTAGTTTATAAATTCCACAAGAGGATGCAACAATTTAAACACTCCTCGTCCATTGGTGACATTATATTTACAACTCTTGTGTAACGTACGTGAAATCCTGAAGAGAAAAGAATTGAAAATAACAAAACAAAACAAACAAACTTGTAACCTTCGGAGTAAAAAGTTATGATAAGATTGGATATTTTAATATTGTTATAGTAATTTTTCAGTCCTCAACTTGCAGGAATAACTGTATTTACAAGATGGCACTCTACTTTCCTGCACAAATGTGGGGTTCGTACAGTATTGTCTATTTTCCGATTTCCTCTTCCAGCGCATATCCAATAATTTTTTTAGATAACATGAGACGTGATACCAATGTGATAATTTTAGGTCAAATGCCTTTGATGTGCATATACTTGGTAGGAAAACTGTCATTAAAAGATTGAAATCAATTGGAGGAATTTTCGTACTTGTATCTATATATTCTAGGTCTGTCAACAATGCAATGATTCTTGTAACATCAACAGTTATATTCACGAGCTTAATCATGAATGTTAATCACATCGAATGGTTTTTGACATTACCGCTGCATTGTTCATTAGCTGTCTTGCAATGCCTTGGAAGCTTAACATTTATTTCAAAAAAATAATAAATAAGACAATCTGAATTCATACTTAATCTTATAGGGCTTTAAGTTTTGTAGGGCCTCATTTTGCTATCAATTCAGTACAGAGAAAATCATGTCAAACGGGCAAAAGAATGCATCGGTACCTGGTGAAATGGAAAAATTCTTTGCGGTCGTCTGATATGTAAAAGTTTTAGAATCACTGGCTTACAGTTTATTTAATGTCATTTACTTAGCTTCACGCGTGTTACAATATTACATTGTAGAAATACATTAAATGAATACTTAAATGACAAAAAAAGTGATTTGAAACACTTATTTTGAAAATAAAGTGTTGTTTTTTTTTAAAGGGGGGGTGGGTCAAAGTTTTGTGACGTACTTTTGGAGGGGGGGTCTACGATTTTGTGACGACGCGTGACGTAGGGGGTAAAAAATCGGCAAAAATCACGTGACGTCATTTATGGATGGCCCCTTANGATTTGAAACACTTATTTTGAAAATAAAGTGTTGTTTTTTTTTAAAGGGGGGGTGGGTCAAAGTTTTGTGACGTACTTTTGGAGGGGGGGTCTACGATTTTGTGACAAAGCGTGACATAGGGGGAGGGGAGCGGGTCAAAAATCGCGTGGCGTCATTTATGGACGGCCCCTAATGGTTCGAAAGCTATGATTTTTTCTAAGACCTCATAATCCCTTTTTTCCCTTTTTCGTTTTCCTTCATATTTTGTGCCCTTTTATTGCATTTTTTAAAAATGCCCATAACCTAAGTATTTAATTTAATTAAATTTAAAACACGTACTATTGTTAGAGTATATATTTAAAAATAAGTAGAATCTAGTTCAATATAATGTCAATGAATTTAAATTTTGTTATTGTTAAATAGTTAAAAACAATATTTTAAAAAAAAATATCATTGTCCTTATAAAACAGGTTTTTTTTAAGTATACCCATTCTGACTTCCCTAAACAGAGAAGTTTGTACGTAAAAAAAAAAAGATAAAATAAAAACTATTATTAATTATTTATTAAAAAAACAAAAACATTTTTCTATTTTTAATCACTATTTTATCGATTAAAATAATTTTAATCAATAAAATAATTTACCGATTAATCGAGAAATTAATCGGTAATTTCCGCAGACCTAGTATTTTTGTATTAGTTAATTTTGTTTTGTTTTAAACTATGTATTCTAATGGTGTTGGAATTTAGTACTTACATTACATGCTTTCATCAATTTTCACTCAATAAAAATAAATTGTATTTATCTTTGAAAAGAATGTATCTTTACTTTAACGTTTTTGGTCAAATTTACACTATAATTATAAGCATTCCAACCCCAAATCACTTTATCCCATTCTCCAAACACCAAGTGTCTAAACCCAGCCGCTGTACTCTGTCAGTGCAGTCACCTCTACTGAACCTTTTTCTCCGATACAATCTTTTTAAGTTTCAAACCAAAACTCAAATTTATCTTCTGATCTGGATCTCACTACTCTCCCCCTCCAAACGACAAAAATATCACATGAAGTAGAGCGGTCCCAAAGTTACATACCCCTGGGCTCCATTTCATGTGTACTTTTAAATTTGATTTCAGCGTTGATCATTATGATGCTTTTCAATCTGCTGCCCTCTTATCTGAGCCCAATAAGCCAGCAAGCTCGTCAGTTAAACTAAGAGTGGACACTCAGCTAACTGACCAAGCTGATTACGTTGTGGGATCTCAAGTCATGCTGATTGGTGAACTGGAGAAGTTTGACCTCTCTGACGACAACATAACAAATAACTACACCAACGTGAGTGGAGGTATTGTACTAAAGGCAAGAGTGTCTAGGTGTGTTGATGGACTAGACTATGCAGTGTATTGTAAAGGAGTTGATATATGGAGGCAATTTAATCCTGATACAAATATGGAACATTCATCATAGCTCTATGACACTCCAGAATGTGCCTACTCATTACAGGACTGAGAAGGGGGAGGGTGTTCAGGAGGTTTAGTCTACACGTGTGTATAAAGAGGGATGAGGCAGGAGCAACATTGAGTAATTTTAATCCATCATTCTTTCACTCTTATACTTTGTAATATGCATGTTATATAATGAATCTCATTTAAATAATGCTGAAGGTGTTCAAATATTAAATTATTACTTTTACTCTCATTATTTAATTATTTTGTTAGTTCAAAATAATTTAATTTACAAACATGTATATTCAATATGTTGGAAAGGCTGGAAATCAATCTGGAAAAATATTCTTGCAAATCATTTCTTCATAATGAAATCATCAAAACAATGCTAAAACAACTTTTTTTCTGTAAATATATAGATTTTAAAAATTATTTATTTATTAACTTGTGTCAGGTGATGTTATAAATTTGATTTAAAGTTTCCTGCCCTTTAAGCCTACAACTGCAATAATAAATTTGAAACTGATTCTTTTCATTAAGGTAATTATAAGCTTGGACACTCACTTAGATTTCAGTAAAAATTTTCAACTGGAACATAAAAAACCCCAACAACTTTTGATAGATAACACAAAACAATAACTCTTTTTTTTTTTCAATATTTATGATTTAAAATAAAATCACCAGAATATTCTTAAATAATCACTACAAATAAGACACATTGTATGTTAATAAAGATCATTCTTAAATGAATAACATTTATATAAGTACTTGCGCACGGATATGGAGAAATATTTTAAGATGATGTTCTTCTGCAAAGTACAAATCTACTTAAAAACAGCAGCTTTCAAACTGTAAAATAATTTTTTTTACAAATTTAAAAACTAGCTTATCAACTTATACCTCAGACTGTATTAATTTTTATAAAAGTAAAATAAACATCATTAAGGAAAACCAAGTTGTAAGGACTAAGTTGTTGTCTGTTTTAACATTTACATTTTTTAAAATATTCTCAAGAGTGTGTGTGCATGGGAGAGAAAAGGATGGTTAACTGGACAGTCTTTCTATTGATCTAAAAGATTCTGTGTCTTGGCTTAAATAAACATGTGCATAATTAAACAATCATAAATTCTTTTCTTTTGCCCCCTTGATACTGATCAAGTACTTAATATATTAAAGCTATAAAGTGCACAGCTTGTCAATTTTTTACGTATGATTTTTGTGTGTGTGTGTTGAGTATTAAAAGTAAATTAAATTACAAAAAAAAAAAAATTATAACACAACATTGAATTGTAACTTTTAAAATATGCACATAACATTTTTTTAAAAAAGCCAAACTGTGAAATGCTCCATGATATTATTAAGGAAACAGTTTTTGAGCTCATAAACCACAGTGCTAATACAGTCTTAGTCAGAAGTATCAAACAAAGAAAGAGCAAAAAAAAAAAAAAGTAAACCTCATTCCACAGCTTTGTTAAAAAAAATGAACAAACAAAAACCACAAAATTATTATGTACCAGGGGTGACGGTTTACAGAATTATGGGATTGGTAATCTAAGTTGCTAGGTCTAACTTAGGAAACTATTTAAACATTTGAAGGGATAAGTCACACAAGATAAGGGGGGGGGGGAGGCGACAGTATAATATTCAACTTTTAATCATAAGCAAAAAACTACCAAAATGTTATTATTTGGATTTTTAAAACATTTATTTATTTTCACCGTTATAAATTTATTTTTCAATTTTAAAGAGACAACTCTCTCATACAAAGCTCACTTCAGGAATTTTGCATTAAAATTAAAGGAAAATTTTATTCAACTACTAAGCCAAAGTTGTTCATATTATTTGTTATCTCCATGAATTAACACATTTGAAAGCAATAACTTAAATAATTGTTTTAAAATTATGGGAATAAAAGCCATCTGAAAAAAAAATCGTACCAAGTTATGACTTTGGTAGTTCTTTGCTACAATATCTACTACATCTAAATCAAATCTCAGCATTGTTTAAACATTAAACCATATGTCAACACATATATTTGGAGTATACATAACATCTCATTCATAGTTTGTGGAAAATCTGGTACGAAATAGTGCTTGTGATTTTCAGATAGCCAGATGCCCTCGTGTTCATAAGTTAAACGCAAACAAAACGGCACATGACCAAAATGTGAGTTGGATGCTGCTACCACTCCACCACACACTGAGCTAAGCCATAAGACAAGAATTCTTTGCTCCCTTACAGATCTGTTGTCATATAAATGTTGCTTAACAACAGAACGATAAATCCATGTTTCCTGGTATATAGTTCCTACCCATTCCATTAAGTAATTTTTAATAAGTGTTGAAAATTAGGCACTTTTTTTCCTACTACTCTTTGTTTTATAAATTTTATTTTTTTTAAAATACAAAAAATTGATTTCCATTACAATCACAATGCACTATTTTAAAAAAGTGATTGAATCAAATATGACAAGCTTATGTTTTCTTTAGTTTCTCACTCTGTCCTCTATTTTTTAATACATAATTTGACATTGAGAAAAACTATAATTATTTTAAACTAAATTCAGAAAATATGACGACTGCCAAAAAATTTAAAGTATATCCAGAACTTGTATTCTTGAGCTTCCTTCATGAGACAGTGGCAAATAAAGATAAAAAATTATCTTATAAATAATACAGCCATTAATTGAAAGATATGATCAATGTTTAAAAGAAATACCTCTAAGATGTTATTATAGTATTTAAAAAAGAATGTAGACATCTACATTACTTGTTATCTTTCCAGTAATTAAAGACAATGTGAACCGTGTACTTGTACTTGTTTTCTTCAAACAACAAAAAAACACTTAATGAATTTTTTTTTTTGAAAAATGGAAATGGTAAAGTGCATATGTGTCATTGATGTCCTCTGCTAATGATTTGTTGAAAATGTGATGAATTTGGAAATCACTCTGAAAATAAAATCACATTGAGCAAATAATTATTAATATAGATTTAATTAAATCTTCATGAATATCTTTCACATAGTGAATTTGATAATGGTGGTCATGTTTCCCTTCAGTCCTCTATTTTACTAGCTACTTCTTTGCTTTGGTTGAGAATTTACTTATTTCAAGATGCATCAGGATATTTGTTCAATCCATTGACTGTTTGACTGTGAATGATAGACATGAAGTGAAGTTGTCTAATCCAGACATTACTTCTAACAGTGAGCATAGAGACAGAAGCTGTGGGAACATCTTTTTAATGAGGTCACCTCTATAACACCATCATTTATTTCGTTTCCAGGCCCATAGCATAGGAAAATCCTTATAAAATTTTTTATTTTAAATACAGATTAAAATGAATTATATAATTACCCTTTGTTGATTAATTAATTCCCCATTTGGGGTTATCGAAAGTAATAACTTACACAAACTTTTGTTTCCTCTTGGCAACATTTAAAAAAATAAATATCACACATTGTTCCTTGGTTAAAAAAAAACTTTTTTAAACCCATTTCTTATTTTTAATTGGCTTAGTTAATCAATGTCATGGTTTAGAATCTATACCAAAAACAAATTTATATTTAAAAAAGTAATGTGAAAAAAAACCAATGATAGTGCAGTACATGAAATAATATCAATGCAAGATTATTTAAAGCTTGAGTACAAACAGAACAGAATGTCATATCCAATCACAATGGCAAGTTGACAATCTAAGTGACATCATGGACAAAGAACATCACAGTAAATGTTGATTAGGCACTGGGTGACTGGCTCATACATTTATTACTGTTAACAGTAGGTTACGAGTAGAGCTTTCAATGAGCATATCCTCTGGGATACATCCCACACTACAGTAACTTTAAAGAAACTACAAAACTTCATGAACGTCCAACATTTTTCAATGGTTTTATTATTTAAGAAAGGATTTTTTTTTACCTGGAATGGTTCAAATTTAAATATTTTTTTCTCTTCCTTCTTTCCTGTTTTGATTTTCTAGTGGGAGGAAACATCAAAGGTTATCATAGACGAAATCCTCAACTTTAAAAAACGGTTGGTAAAATTTTAACCCTAGACCTACGGTAGTGTAAAAGTTGTATATCCTTTAAGCTAATCAGCACCAGAATGACTCATTATCCTTGTAGTGTTACCCTCAAACAGAAAGCACGACATCTCATTGAAAACATCCACACAGTTTTCATTTACAGTCACAACGTTATTCCTGTTTAGTTTATAACTGGACGGTGGTCACCATAAAGTATAAAAATGTTGACACAAACACAATGCAATTTCGGCATCTCTGTTTTCTACTATGCTAGGAACCAGGGATAGTGATAAAATAATGTACAGTCCACACGTCATGCAGGTAGTCGGAGGTGGTGGGTAATCTTTGACTACTTTCATATTGATACAAAACAAGAAGCAGCAATTATTTTACACATAGGCGAGATTATATACAACTCAAATAAAATATGAATTATGCTCCACTGAGACTGAATATAGAAATAGAAAAGGAAAATAAATGACACGCACGTGAAATTATTATTTTTTTAAAAATCATAGTCAATACTGAAATAAAAATATAAGGGACAAAAATTGCACAAAGTTTGTGTTAGTTTCACCACCCTCAAAAAGTGGTGTGCCCCTTCACACAAGGATGGCTACAGCCTTCCTTCCTTTTTCGAAATCAAAACTGAGGTAAGGGACACTACCACTAACTGTTCATGATGACCTCTACCAAGGTGCTCGCTAGTATGAGTTTGTGTGAATACGTGAAAAGTTTGGTTGTTAGTTTTTGTGACAGCATAATGCTATGTTACTGGAACCAACGATGGACTCAGTAAAAACAATAAAAGGTCAATTTTGGAAATAGGTTAAGAAGCCATGTTTCTTACGTGTTTTTTTAAAAACAAAAATAAAATATGTGCCACAAACAACATATTTATTTCCGAAACAGTGACAGCATGTCCATTCTAATATGTAAACGTATTTGTCTCTTCTGATTTATAAATGTTAATCCTTCATTTAGATGTACTCAATAATTTTAATTTAATTTCCTATGATGATTTCCCAAATAGTGGCAACAGAAAGTTAAATTAAATATTGCAATCCAGTATCACAGCAAGTGCTAGAAAAAGCAAGGGAATTAATATTGTTAAAAACCATTTCAATCAATTGGTCAAAGCTAAAAGCGGGAGAAAACATTTGTGATATTTTGGGGGTTGAAACAACTGAACTGCTGAAGTGAACCTCACAGTGAAGCTGTTTGAAACAACTGAAGTGAACCTGACAGTGAAGCTGTTTGAAACAACAGAACTGCTAAAGTGAACCTCAAGAGTGAAGCTGTTTGAAACAACAGAACTGCTAAAGTGAACCTCACAGTGAAGCTGTTTGAAACAACAGAACTGCTGAAGTGAACCTCACAGTGAAGCTGAAGTGAACCTCACAGTGAAGCTGAAGTGAACCTTAAGAGTGAAGCTGTTTGAAACAACAGAACTGCTGAAGTGAACCTCAAGAGTGAAGCTGTTTGAAACAACAGAACTGCTGAAGTGAACCTCACAGTGAAGCTGAAGTGAACCTCACAGTGAAGCTGAAGTGAACCTTAAGAGTGAAGCTGTTTGAAGACATGTAACAGAAACTTGAGAAAGTTACCATCACGCCTTAAACAACACAAATAAAGACATGCATTTTAAAATCATGCAAAATGAAAACATACAAGTTAAACATGTGTAGTTTATAACAATGAACATGAGTGAATGTTCTTAAATTTTAATGCAACCTATTATTAGTTCAGTTTGATCTTTTCAAATAAACTTCTAATATTTTAACTTTAAAAACATTCATTTATCATTATTTGCAGGGAGTTATCTTATCCTATCTATACCAGATGCTCCTTCTATTCAGAAGATTATTGAGTTTATTTCCTTGACAACAGAAGTAGCAAACATAGACCATGATCACAGCCAAGCAACTATTTCAAAATAAATAAAATAAATAATAACTTTAAGTTACATCACTTCATAAATTTGGTTATCACATTTAAGTGGCTACTACATACTTTTTTCTTTTTTTTACATTTTAATTCAAGAATGAAAATAGTTTAATTTAGTATAACAGAATGATTTTCATTTTAAAAAGTGTATTAGAATAAATAGTAAAATTTATACAGCATAATGATATGGCGCACGTAATGATATGGAGTAAGTAGTAGTTTGAAGCACGTAATGGTATGGAGTACATGCTTAGCAATTCTATACTACAGAGAGCCATTAAATTATATGCTTACTTAGGGACACACCTTTGTGCCAAATTTCTTCAGTTATTTGACATCATAAACTAACCAGGAATAGTTTTGGTTCAAACATTTGAAATAAAGAACCAGGAAGAATAAATTATAATCAATAAATAAACTACTAGACATTTGCACATTGAGAGTGTTACACAGAAACTGATTAGAATGTGAATTTTATCATTTTTTAAAATATATTTGATTGATTGAAGAACTCTGATTTGAATGGATTTTAATAGGCTGTAAATTAACGTTTAGGCTTATTTGATTAAAATATTTATAATGAAGGGATGACGTATATTGATTTGTGAGCACAGTTTTTAACAGATCAGATTAAAATCTATTCAGTGAAAAAAAAAGTGAAACAATTTTTAAAAATTCTTTGAATGAAGTCAAGAATTCTGACTAGATTTTTAAGACAAACATAAATCAAAGCCTTAAGTCAAAAACAGAGGTTTACTGTGCAGCCTATCAATATCAAAATTTCTACAACGCTCAATCCAAAAAACAAGAATTGAAAAAAAAAATTGATTTAAAAATAACCATGTATAGCTAATGTTTCTTTGATATCTTTTGACAAATTCTGAACACAATTTGTTTCCTCATTCATCACTAACACAGTTACAGCTACACCTTGACACAAAATGCTTGAAATGGATAAACCCTAGCCACAAGACAGCTCACATGTTTACTCTCATGACACAGAAGAGGCCCTTTGTTCGTTTTCTCTCTGGGTTTGTCGAGTCAGCGAGCTGTCCCTCGATGGACCTTTTGAGCGGGAGCCCCGGGACATGGAGCTCTCCCTCGAGTCTGCCCTAGTTTGAGATCGTTTTCTACTTCTCTTGAAAAGCTTCTTGAGGCTTCCACCCAGTGTCCTGGATTTCTTGAAATTGGGGGAGGGGGGTGCATCCTTGGACTGTGGCCTAACAAGCTCTAAATCATCTGAGGAACAACGCCAAAAAAAATGTGCGATTACTGATGTAAATTATAGACTGTATATGCTGATGGAAGAAATGATTATTATAATTGTTGTTTTTTTTTCACATTAAATTTTCTTTTAATTAATGTCCAAATAAATTGTATTAAAAGTTAATATTTGTCCATTCAAGTTATAAAATTTCTATTACTATTACCAGGAAATTGACAAGGTTTGAATGCTGCATTACAGAATTTATACAGAAGAAATTTTTTGTTAACATACTAATACTAATACAGAAAAAAGGTTATTTTCATTATCCTTTAAATTAAATATAGATAATAGATTTTCATTTGTTTTTAATTAAATAATTTTTTCAAAAACTTTTGGCTGTGCTTTATTTGAACTCAAACACACAACAGCCTACTAGACCAGCACACCAACTACACTACAACTACAACATCAACCCAGAACAACACGGCGCCCAGAGTAAACAAGCCACATCATGTGCCATATTCCGCAAGAACTGGTTAAACTAACAACAACTCTACATTAAGGACTTTGTTGTTACCTGGATGAGATACAGGTTCAAAGATTTGTTTTTCAAGGAGATTATTTTTACTCTACCTAATTTATAGAAATTAGAAGTTAAAACACAGGAATCATGGAGATTATTTTTACTCTACCTAATTTATAGAAATTACAAGTTAAAACACAGGAATCATGGAGATTATTTTTACTTTACCTAATTTATAGAAATTAGAAGTTAAAACACAGGAATCATGGAGATTATTTTTACTCTACCTAATTTATAGAAATTAGAAGTTAAAACACAGGGATAAAATAGGAAATCAAAATTTATCTTTAGTCCCATGCAGTGAGTCTTATTCTTCAGAATCTCATCAAAGATCCTCAAGTGGCTATAACACATGAGGCACTTAACAGTACAGCCAAACTGAAAGATTTTTCTTTGTTGTCTTAACGCAGTTGTGTGCAGGTGACACTTTGAATATCAAAGCTAAGCTTGTTGCAAGTGATCCACTAATGTAGTATCAGGGGTGTGAATGGAAACCAGATGGGGTAAACAATTAATGTAAACGTTCAAGTTCAGAGTAAAGGAAAGGAAATGTAACAACCCCATCTCACCATCTAGTACTAGTACACCATCTCATTATCTTGTACTTTATCTCACCATCTAGTACACCATCTCACCATCTTATACCCCATCTCACCATCTAGTACACCATCTCACCATATAGTACACCATCTCTCATCTTGTACCTCATCTTACCATCATCTAGTACCCCATCTCACCATCATCTAGTACCCCATCTCACCACCATTCAGTACCCCATCTCAACATCATCTAGTACACCATCTCACCACCATCCAGTACCCCATCTCACCATCATCTAGTACCCCATCTCACCACCAGCCAGTGCCCATCTCACCATCATCTAGTAACCCATCTCACCACCAGCCAGTACCCCATCTCACCATCATCTATTTGTACTGAAGGCACATAACAAACTAACCTGTTTTATTATTGACAGCAGACAAACAAAGAAAGAAATGAAATCTACGAAAGATACAAGTATACCAGGACTTATCAGAATAGTATTTATTGCAATATATTTAGGACAAAGTTCTTCTCTTTTAGTAGAAGTGTGAAATCCTCTAAGATTAGAGATTGAACTCACATAAATAGAATAGGAATAAAAAAATTCTAAAAAAAATTTTTGTTTATTATTTTTTCTTTCCCTTAAAAATATGCTTTGATAAAATATAAAATTTAAGTTTTTATTTAGTCCCAGAAAAAGACTGAGATTTAAATTTTTATGATTTTAGTTAAGATAAGGAATTAAACTATTTTACATTATTTAAAACCATATCTTCTTTTTCAAATTTTTTTTTTCTGACAGATTAAAGGAAAACATTTTGCCAGAATGAAAAAGAATTTCTACAATTAAATTTAGATGAAGAAAATTTTACTATAAATTGTAGAGATCAATTTTTGATAAAGAGAAACGCATCAAGTAATGTTGGTATAGTTTATAAATTATAATAATAATAGTGGGTGTAAGAACAATAGAAATATTGAGAGGGGAGGAGTAGAGGAGAGTGGTGGCCGTGTGGGGATGAGTAGTACAAAAAAATACTTCAATTATTAAGTGGTCAGTTAATAATTCATACTGGTTCAGTTCTGTTGGACTGCAATAAAAGATATTCAGGTGAAAACTATTGGCTGCAATTAAAATCCAGACATGCTAATTAAAGCTAGTGGCTTAAAACATATAGTATTAAACTATCAAATTAAACAAATTGTATGAAAAAAATGTGTTTCTAAAAAAACACTTGATGGAGCTGGTGTATATTATTTTCAATAACTATTTACTCTCAATGGCTAAGTAAATACAATATCATTACTTACATTGAACAAAGTTAATTGATAAAACTAATCATCAAGTTTTGAGTATTAGTTAAATGCTTATTAAATGAACAAAATTCTTTTGTTAAATTTTTTGTCACAAATTAACATTTTCTTAGATTGAACAAATAATTCTAGACATATTATAGAAAATTAAGATTGTAGGAGTGATGAAGCATCTAAATTAGTAATTTATATCAAATAATAAATATTCCTGATATTGGCTGTTAATTTAATGTTTTACATCAGCTTTATATTCTGTAGTAACTATTTGGGAATAAATCTTTATATTAAATATGCAAACCCACCCAACCCCAAAAATGGCTGTTTTTATCTATTTCTTTTTTGTTTGTGTTGATTTAGTTTCTTTTATGTGACTTAAACTTTTTTCCAGTGTTACTCATTTTTTACCAGATGATGACCTTAATATTTAGAATAATTAGCAACTGACTTTGACAATTAGAAAGCTCACTGCCGGTTAAATATTCTAAATATTTCTGAAATATTTTGTTTCAATCTTCCCATAAAATAAAGTTTTAAAAAAAACATAAATTCCTAAATGGGGAAACATTTATAAAAATTTTTAAATGGTAATGCTAGCCTCACCAAAAGTATTACTTTAAACTAGAAACTAGATATTAATGGAACCAGCACTAAAATACTTTACAATCAGGTTACTTTAATGTATTTGGTATGATAAGAAAAAAATAATAACAACTTCATCATGCTTTAAAAATGAGACAGCAGGAGGAAAAGCAAGTACGGCATTAAATAAACTATTTAAACCAAGTGAACAGGCTAAATATCGGATGACCTGACCTCTGACCTTTCAAGCATTGACCAACAACATGAGCAAAGTTTAAAGTTTGCATAGCCTAATTTAAAAATATGTGTAAGGTAGACAACTCTGTGGAAACGTAAAAAGTAGCTACTCATTCCAAAGTTGAGGTCATCTCTCTAGCCAACAGGCCACATCGTATCTAGCACATTGTTTGTTTCAGTTAAGATAATGCTCCATTTGATAATGATATATCAATGGCTTGTATTTTAAATTCTATTTATCAACATTAACTCCTGTTATTAAGTGTTTTTTCTGCTAATCTGCAGTTAATAACATTATAATGAACATTTACAAATGTAATGTATATAATAATCATACATCAATAAAAGGTTAAAAAAAAATTTTTTAGTGTTGACATATGTGAAAACATATTTTTAATTAATTCAATCAAATGTAACCAAAAGGTCTTCTAAATTTTTAATATAGCAAACACAGGTGCTTATTTATTCTCTAACTTCTAGAAACACTACTTTATAAAAATGTGGCCTGCTCACAAGAGACATTTTCATATTAATAATTAATATTTAGATAAAATTTAGCACACAGGTAGCTCAATGAAAGTGCGACTCAGCCATCTATCTGCAAACATTGTCACAGCCACAACAAATCAGAAAAGCAGCGCAGGTTGCACAACAGTAAGGGAGACAATCAGGGATCATTCAGTTTCAGGACAACTGTGCACCTTTCGACTGCGGTCCGTACGCGGGTTCTGGGGGTCTGAGGTAATCCCCCTCCCGCATACTCGATGTGCGGTCAGCACTTTGTGCACGTTTCTTACGACCAAACTTTTTCAGTATGGCACTGCCGAAACCACCTTTCTTTTTATCTGGAAAACGACAATCAAAGGGGAGTAACTGCGATGTCATATGGGGTTTTTCTTTAAGATGTGCCTTGCTGGGTTAATGCTAGTAGAATTTTTATTAGATTAATGTTTCCTAACATTAAAAAAGCAAACAACCATTATTCTACTGCAAAAATAATAAAATTTAAAAAAAAACAAGACAATATATAATGAAATTATTACAAGCCCAAAATCACCGTTAATTATCGAAGAAATAAAGGGCGTGAAAATAATTGGTAATTTCAAAAGTAAATACTGCACAAGAAAAGACAATGTTTATTGCGTTGACAGGAAAAAGCTTAGCAACAACAAATCTCTGTGAAACATTGTGAGGGAATGAAAACCCTGATGGCATAAATTGCTGTGCTAGGGTGGAAGTATATGAGGAAGGAAAAGGCTCTCAAGTGAATGTATAAGTATAAAATAAAATAAAAATCTATGCCCTCTACAATATTTCCCACGAATGAAAATAAATAATGGCTATTAGGGTTACCAGCTTCCACTGCTATACAGTACTCTCCTTCTTGTCTCCTGTGCAAGAGTTAAATTGATTTCAAAAGTAAATTAGCAACGAGTGAAGATGCGTAATGTTTAAAAACAAATACCCCCTAGGGACGAAATATGATAAATATTTGTAATCTTTCTCAAGTGGAGATTGGGATAAATTGATCAAAGCAATAAATAAAATGATGTCTTCAAGGATAATTCATTTTACCAATTTACAACTGCATAAAACCAAGATGGGGACAATGAGACTTATGATTCCTAAAACATCAATAATAAGTTATTAATTAATATTTTATCTTTAGGATCCTAAAGTTTCAATGTTTTGTTTTTTTCTTACTGTGCTCATTAATGCATCCAATTTAAAAAGAAGAAAATTATGAATCAGGTGATTACCTTTGCCAACAATCAAATTTTGTTCTTGTACTTTTTTTTTGGTTAAGTTTAAAGTGCTCTATACCAATATGTTTTAGAATTTTATTTTTTTTTCAAACTAACAGAAATTAATCTCTTCACTTTTATTTTGCAAGAAATACTATAAAAAAACAAACAAGATAAATGGTTTATGAAATACTTTTAACTCTTTAAAATTATTATATATATGCATCATTTATTAGAATGGTGTTCTGAAAAGGTTTTCATTTAAATTTCCCTACAGGGGATGGGACATGACTGATGAATACAGTGTGAATGAAAATGCAGTTAGTCACAAAGCAAGGAATTTTCAGCTTAAAAGCCACAATTTTCAGGGGTTTCTGGGGAGAACAAGGCAACCTTACATGGTCAAAGTAAAATTTTTACTACATTTTTTTTTCTTTCTTGGTAAATATATCATTTTTATTTTTCATAGTTCTCTAGACAAAAAAAAGGTTGGAATATTTTTAAAAATTTTTTTTACTAAATCAACTCATTCAATGTGGTTTGACAACTTCAAAAAATACAAATCTGTCCTGAAACTTTTAGTTTAGGATTAGCACTTTCCAAATGCATGAATGTTAAAATGTAGGAAAAAAACGGAGTTGGCATTGATACAAATAATAATTAAACTAAGAATTATAATAAGAAGAGAAAAGCAAAAGTAAGAAGAAAGTTTTTTGTTTTTTTTTTAAATTAGTATTTGTAAAGTTTTTGAATCAGACTAACAAAGGCCACAGCAGTGTATAGGTGTCAAAGAGAAAATGACGAATCTTCAGAAAAATCAGGTGGGAAAAGATAACTTAAAGATTATTGTTTGTCCACATGAAAATAGTTTTTTATGCATTACGTCCATCACTATGCAGCATTTTCAGTAGGTCTTTAGACTATCCACAAAAGATAATTAATTAGAGGAATTAATCAACTAAAAGAAGCATCAACAAAGTTTGAATAGATGAACCAGTTATGTAGTATTCACAGTGGAGATTTCAGTGATGTTATTTACAGGGAAGCCTTAATGCGACAAATGCTTGTCTATATTTTGTGGGCTGTTTGACATATTTGATAAAAAATGGTTTCATTTATTATATTTTTACAAAAAAATTTACAAATAGCTCAAATTATGGTGAAAATTTGATAATACTATCTGGTTTCAAATAGAAACCTAAAGTAAGAAATAAATAGGAAAATATTTTTTGAAATGAAGGAGTAATTGCAAATCATATCATATTTTTAAAATTAACTATGGTTGGATTGTGCCAATTAAATTTCCTCATCTCAGGAGGATTTAAACCAATGCAAATAATTTTGAAGATAAAATAAATTTAATTATATTGGAAATGCAGGATAATATTTATTATAAGAAAAATGAATGAAATTAAATATTTAAAATAAAAAGTAGATGTCGTTACAGTCCCAAAATATATTAATCCACAATTTTATTAGTCACAGGGTTTTATTGCTGTCAGAAGATATTACGACTGAAATTTCTCTCATTGCCAGCTTTCTTTGATTACCAGATTTTCCACATTGATGAGATGAATGTTTGTCCTTTAAGCTGAAAATTTGCGACACAATGACAGATGCAAGTGAAAAATATTAATGGCCAAAGCTTTCACTTTAATACATCTCTTTCTTGGTCACAGAAAATGCATAGTCATTTTTTATGAACGATTCTCAAGCTATTAAAATTAAATTCCAAATCATAATTTTTATTTTCTAGATGTATAAGAAAAGAGTACCCTTATATGGATATTTTTATATAACCTCCAGGCAAATGTTATTTTTTTTTTACCTTTTGTTGTTTTTTTCATTGTGAAACTTGGTATAAAAAAATATTGTGACTTACAGTTAAAAAACTTTTTTTTATAAGAGTTTACATTTTTGAAAAATAAAAGAACACAAAATAGACTTACAGAGGACGAATAGCCAGTCAAGTTATTTATGGCTAGCTCATATTTGGCATATGGATATTTTTAAAAACATAATAGTTACAAATAACTGGTATTATAACTGTTAAAAGTGCAAATATAAGTTAAAATTAGGCATGACACAGGGGTAACTTACTGAAACATCAAAAGATCATAAAATGTTATTTTAAAAAATTAAATTATAATAAAAAGCTAATCACATATTAAATTCAGAATAATATATATATCTTTTATTTAAAAAAAAAAACTTTTTTTCACCAAATTAACTTAAATCTGCCTTGCTGTGAAGCTAATGTGGTTCAATTGAATGTCAAAAATTATTTCAAGATTTTAATTACTTAATATCACACTTTGATGTTAAAAAATAATATTTTTATTGTCAAATGGTGCACATTTGGATATCAACTAATTTCAAAGATATAAATTACATAATATTAAACTTTTAAGTTAAAAAAAAATTGTATAATGTCAAATGGAATTAATTTTGGTAACTTTAAATTTCCAAAGTGTACCCAACTTCCTCATTCTAGAATGCATGCATCCTTTAAAACAGGATTTCTTAACACCTGTTTAGGATACTGAACCAATAGCTATCTATTATTTAAATTTTTCAATGAGCAACCTTTGAACTTTGAAAGTCATAAAACAATTATAACTTGTCCTAAGTCAAAATGAATCAATAAAACTAAGAAACTGCAGAAGTTCGTCCTTATAGTTCTGAGCACAAAGTTAAAAGTACCTTTCAAAGCTATGGGCTGTGGCTGCTGGCTGTATGACTGGTTGACTTGGTAATGATAGGAAGCCTCAGCATCTTCGTCAGCTTGAGGGCTCTCTATGGTCTAAAGATTAGAATAATAGTTGTGGTATTGTACTTTTACAGTCACTTGATTTGTATGAATCATTTTAAAGATTGAATTATATTATAAAAAAAAGAACAAGATATAAAAAGTATGCATAAAATTCAGTTTTTTTTTCCCTTTTAATAAACTTTTCAAAATACTTCTAAGTACTTTTAACATAGATGGCTTGAAATAAAATAAATTATTTCATATTGCAGTGTGATGCTACATAAAATAATTGACAAGGATTTGAATTAAATATTGGTCAATTTTTTTTTGTTGACTCTAACAGTGCATTAGAATATAATTTGAGGAATATTGATGAATAAAAATATTTTAGAATTTTCAAACAACCTTTAACCTTTATACTAATTTGGTGCAATTGACACACAAGTCCATTTAATACTTTGACTTTATGGTTCACAAAATTCTTTTCAATAAAGAACATTACTAAGTACTATATAATTTTAAATAACTTAGTTTGGCTAAATCGGAACTGATGATAAAATGAAATAAGCAATGAATAGAAATATATAGTCTTCACGGCTTTGAGAAAAAAAATCTTTGCCATTTTGTTTACCTTTGACTTAGGACGGGGTGATTCTTGCTGCATGCAAAGGAGTAAAAAAAAAATAAACTTAGAGGAAGTTCGTATAGGATTTAATTTTTAACTTCTTCAGCAAAGTTTAATTTGAACCTATTTTTTAAACTAGCAACAGTATTAAGAGAACATAGCTGCAACACATAACATTTACTTAGACATATTCAGAAGAGATGACATAAGTTTAAAAAAATCAATGAAATAAATGAATGTTGTTCTAAATCTGTTGGCCATATGATTGGAAACTCCAAAGAAAATTGTGAAACCTGAATGTCTTCGAAGATGCACATAAAGTCTATGTAAACGATCCATGCTAATATGCAAAACATGCAAATGAAGAAGTAAAAAATATGATCAATTTAGTTATCTAAATCAAACTTAAAGTGTAACAGCCATGCAGAAATGTATGTTGAAGTTGCTTACACACTTTTTGTTGCTGAAATAAGGATGATAATAGTTTGTCTTATCCAGGAATTTTAATAACAAGTAGAAAAACAAAATCAATTTATGTTTATAAAAATGGGCAATTGTTTTAGTTATGTAAGAATATTTTGACAACTATCAGATTTCTACATTATTTAATTTATAAAAGCGTAAGTAAGAAAAGTCCTTGAAAAGAAATACTAATTGGGTGAAAAAATAATTTTAAGAAAGAAAACATTTCCAGACATAAAACTTCCACCTAAAAGTAAACAAATAATTATGTTACTTCAAAAAGGAAGAAATCTAGTGTCATAAGAAAAAATCCTCACAGCAGTTGCTTGCTTTAAGACTATAGAAAAATGAAGTGCTTTGGTAAACCTTGTCTGGGTTGGTGAACCATGTGAAGTTAGTCCTGACCATTAAACTTTATTACAAGCATTTTATCTTTCACATTTTTTACTGTGGTTAAATTATTATTTTTTACTAAGAATTTACCCTGCTAATTCTCTTACCCTCTTGACCCCAGTAATTATAATAGTGCTAGATTTGGCATGGGTGCGAGGTCGCCATGACCTCTCCTGAATATCTCTCAAAGCAGCAGCTGCCACTGAATCTTCTCTCCTAGCCTCCTCGCCATTTGTTGGGATTGTCTCTGGAAAAAAGAAAAATATCGGCAAGGCTGCATGCAGTTAGGTTGGTTAGCGGAGGTCAGCTACAATGTTAGGCAAATTTAGCCATTTGAAACTAAAACACAAGCACCATAAGACAAAGGTGTCATATTTGGCTATGAGATCATGTACCAGCACAAATTGTTACTGCTAAGAATAGGATTAGGTGGTAAAAAAAAAATTAGAACATTTCTATAGTTTTTTAAAAAAGGAAATGGCTTTTTATTTGTTTTATATTAAAATGTTTACATTTCAGCAGTCACAAAATGAGTTTTGAAAAAAAAAAATTTGATTTAAAAGAAAACATTCCTTCCTCTTTTTAAAAAAATTTTAGCTAGTTTTATTTAGATTTTAAAAAAAGTTTTATTGAGCGAAGAAAATAATTGCGTGTCAGGCAATTTCTTTTGATATTGAATTATACATTGGGAAATATTCTTAACAACCAATTCCTAAACAAACAAGTTTTGAATTGTTTACCTAACCAAATAGAAAAATTTAATATTGTTTATTATCATAAAAAAAATGAGCCACCATTAGAATGTGTTTAACAACATAAACAACTAATTCAGATAGTAATTGATTTAAAAGTTGTGACTAAATAGCCTGTCATAGAAAAGTGCATAATGAATCGCCAAGCTGCCAATGGTCATATATCAAATGAAAAACAAAAGGATTGAACTTAAATTTTGTTTTTAAAATGTTTGTAACTTTATATTTTGTAAACCAAAGCCCAAAATGTGTTGCGTGATTCTAAATATTTTTGTTTCATTTTTACACAAGGAAGTAATTATTCTCAGGCAATAAGCATTACCCCATAATTATTCAATGGCTTTAGAAAATTTAAGTTTAGAAAAAATTATTTTTATGGGCTATGTTTAAGAGCAAAACTTTACACATAAATGAATTTAATTCATATAAAATATATAATGTATTATGATGTTTAAGTTAGTAATTGTATAAAATTAATTAGATGAATTTTTTAAAAAAATATATAAATGTTATTTGTTTACAAAAATTACTTAAAAATGAAGAGTTAAAGTTTATATTAAATAACTAAATATTTTCATTAATTAAAATTGTAGAATAAAAGCAAGTTACATGAATCATTTTAAACTCAAAAGGAAGAGGGACAAAATGAAATTAAAAATAGAAGGGATAAAACATTTTATAATCTTGAAAACTCACTGATAAAAAATTTGCAAAGAGTTGAAATAATTGATGAGTCACTGTTTTATACGTTAAAGAAATATGTGCACAAATCTATCCAACCATGACACTTGTTAGTACAACTGCATTCAATTATGTGTCATGAACTAAAGATTTGGTACCAGGGGGATGTACTGTGACAAGACCCAGGAGTAACTAAACTTTCCAAAATGCCAATCCAAAAGGCCCAAATACTTACTGGAATCTGCTGTTGTCTCAAGCCTGGACCAACAAAAAATTAGGATTTAGAAAAAGGCCACCGTCAACAAGGTTTTGCCCTTGTGCTTTTAACTAATCAATATGGTGGTGTATATAAGCAGAGTTCAATCCTAGTTCTTTCTTTAACACTGGTGTCAACAACAACAACAACAAAAAAAGAAAAAATTTACATTTACATTGTTTTATTGTTGTATTTGTATGTTCTTTTTCCTGTAGCCGTTATCACTAGCCCAACATAAAAACTAAAGATTTTACTTGTAGAACTATTTAAAAGCTTGGGTTTTTTAAAATGCAGGGTTTAGAAATACTGTCCTCATAGAAATCAATCAATTATTTTTAACTATTTCCTGTTCCCATGGGTTAATCAGCCTTAATGACAACTGCTTGTAAGCAAGAGATGACAATTTTTCATTTTTTAAAAAAATCTTATTTTAACTCTAAGATTCTCAATAACCATAGCAATTTATATTTTTTTAAAGACAGGGTTGAAATTTTTCTTTTAATCCATCATTTTATTTATTGAGCCTGCACATAATTACAGTAGAGCCTCTACAAAACGTGGGATTACAGAATATAAAAAACACACTACTAAAAATGAAAATTTTGGAGGTGAAATCGAAATATTAAATTTAAAAGTGTTGACAGTGAGGACATGACTTACCAGAGGACACATTGGAAGGACTATCACTGTAGGAGAATCTTGGCGATTCATCAGCATAAATGTTCTTCTCGATATAATTGGGGGATCCTTAAACAGCATAAGATAAATTGATGGCATGATTACTTCACATCTTTAAAAGAACTGTAAAGATTAAGTGATTAAAAAAATAATTTGGAAGAGGGATTCAACATTAAAAAGGCACCATCACAAGCAGAAACAACATTACAAAATGCAGCAAAGGAGATTAAAATTTATCACTGTGAAAGAGAATTTGTCATACAAGGAACAGAAATGTAATTTTACCATCAAGCCCTGGATCGTGACGACCAAACTGGGGTTTCTGCGTTGTTGTTGTTGTCTTGGTTACGACAGTGCCCCCTGGAGTCACTGAGCGAGCGATTTCGATGCGTCTGCGGGGAGACAACTGGTTATTGGACGTGGTGGTCATGGAGTCCAGCAGCAGGTCAGCTTCGGCTGGGTCCATGAAGAGAAACTGTTGGTGGGGGGAGGGGGGGACAACAGAATAGCCAGTGGTCATCAAATAATATCTATAGCCTCAAATTATGTTTCCATAAAGAAATTGATTTCCAGCAAAAAAAAAAAAGCAATATGATAAAAATTTGAAAGCTGGACCTTAGGGAGTTATTTTCAGAAAATGAATTTTGCCTTGATATCATTGCCATTTTTTACAATGATATTAAAATAATGATTATGATGCCATTGACAGTTTTCTCATCTTTAAAATGAGACATATTGTCATATTTAAACAAAGTAACTCCTTTAACTTGCTGTTATTTCATCTCAAAAGCTAATCCTGATTTCTTCAAAACTCAAGCAGATGGAATAAAATAACAGAAAATTCAATCTGAATGTTATATCATTATAGTTGGAGCATTCAGTCAGCTCTTAGTATAGTAACTTCTTACCTCGGCTGTAACGGTTCCAGCGTTATACTCAAAGTTGCCAGGCGTCGGGTGCAGTCGTAGAATCTGGCGACTGCTCGGTGTTTTACGTAAGTCCTCAACATAAACAATGGCCTCACCAATGAACTCATCTGGTAGGAAAATCAGTTTCAGCAAATTTTGAATATAATAGTATTATATATGCTCATTTTAAAGCCAACTTTTTTAAAACTAAATCTAAGGGAAAAGGTTGGGGGTCGGCTAATGAGGGGGTCATAGGTGATTTATGCATGTACATTGAATATCGGTGTTATTATTGTAGATCAGGGGTCTCCAAACTTTTCTGCCGGAGGGCAGCATTAAATGTCAAACAGCAGCTTAAGGGCCAACTACACAGTTTTGTGATAAAGTATGTGTAAAAAAAAGGTCTCCAGGAGCTGGATGAGAAGACCTCGGGGGCCCCATCTGGCCCGCGGGCCATAGTTTGGAGACCCTTGTTGTAGATCATTACGATGCTTGTCTACATTCTACAAGATTTAGACCCCTCAGCCGCCGCCGCGCGCCGAATACGCCGCAAAATTTTCGTCCGCCGAAAATCCGCCGGAAATATGCGGCGCGCCGCATTAGCCGCCGAATTTTGTCAGTCGTAAATCCGCCGAAATATGAACGAGCCGCCTAAACGTAATGTTTTTGTTTTCTTAAGTTTCATTGCGTTCCGTTTTAAGATCGATTGTTGATTGTATTTTTAGAAAAACCGTCGCCGGAAGTGTGACGAAAATAAGTTATTTGTATTGTTTGTTTAAAGTTAAACCTAAATAATATAATCACTGAGACAGTTCTTGCATGTCATCTTTTTATTAAAGTCTTAATTTATAAAATACTAATTAAAATAAATACAAATAAATTAATTAAAATTATCATTAAGCTTTGTCGTAAGTAGGCGACTTATTTTTTACTCAATTATGGCATGGCTCAACGATCTTCTACCTTTATTAACTTTATTATTTATTAACTTTATTACTTTATTAGCAGAAAGGTAAGCCAAGCCTATATACTATAGTAATATAAGCTATATTTATTGTTTTAATTAACTAGATAAATACTAGTTTAGTCAATAACTGATGATTTTTAAGTGTGATCCTGAAGCTTTAGGACGTAGACATTGTTTTCGCTGCGAATTTTATTTTTTTCATGAGAACTTTCATTTTTAATTTATTAAATGCATTTATATATGATATATGTCATATTTTAGTTATTATAGCGCTAATTTGTAAGGCTTTTCAATTTATAAGGCTTTTTTGGCCCTTGACACTACTACTACATTATCGGAGTAGGATGAATTATTTTTGTCTATCTTGCACCCTGCTAGCCAGATTTTATTTACCTGGAACAACCCATGCTAAAATAAATTTAATGACTGAAGATGTTTTTTTGAAAAGGTTTCAATTATCCATTTTAAGATTCTTAGAAGATCAATAAATATTTTAATGAAAATTTCATTTTTTATTTTCTTACTAGATGTTTGTTTCTTTTTTGCTTGTTTGTAAGTGAGAAAATTTCATTTAACCTCTTGCTGTGACAAACCAGCAAGTAGTGTGCTAGATAAACAAAATGGATGTAACGTAACATACTCTACTCTGATTATGTAGCATCAAGGGCCGAAAACAGCCTTATAAATTAAAAAGCCTTGCAAATTAGCGCTGTAATAGCTAAAATGTGACAAATATAAATGCATTTAATAAATTAAAATGAAAGTTCTCACGAGAAAATTAAAATTTGCAGTGAACTAATATATGTGCTAAGACTGCAGGATTACCTTTTTACGTTACACTATTTCTAATGTAACAATAATTCTTTATGACTATGTGATGATTTTAGGTGAACTCAAATGTCAGCAAATTTCATCTTAACCTGGAAGAAAGGCAGTTCATTAAAAACCTACAAGTAAAACCTAAACCGCCTAGCCTACATGGAAATTCTAAAGCACAATGCTGGAAATATTTTGGTGGCCTGTTCTCTGCTGATGGGAGAAATGTAGACGAAGATAGAGTTTATTGTCAGCTGTGTCTCACTGCTCAGCAGTCATTGGGTGACAAGGGTCACATTTCAAAAGTAACCAATTTTGCCGCAATTACATTAAGTGGCCATATGAATCTTCACTTAAGTGTCAAGCACAATGTGTCAGTACAAAGTCAAGAAAAGTCTAATAAAATTTTGGGATAGTTCCGTAAGTATGGAGAAGACAACAGTCAATGTTAGGCAAAATCAAGTCATGAACTGTCAAGAGATATCGTTATCTGGTTCTGTAGAGACTTGCTCCCCTTTGAAAATGTGGCTAAAGATGGTTTTGTTGACTTCTTCAAAATTATTTGCCCTTCTCTCAACATGGCACCTTTAACACTTGCTGGAACAGCCCCTGGATGATGTTTACCAAGCCGTCGTGTCAGCAGTCAAAACTTAAGTGGCTGTTAATAAACAGCAAACGATCAAGCCAGCAGATGATAAACTACATCACGTTTGTTTTATCCATGACAATTATAAACTGATTTTCTAAGTGCATAACGGGCTAGAGTGACAGATATTGATTGAGTGGAATGCATTCATGATTCATGCACAACTTTAGTATTATAGCAAATCAAACTGTTTGTTTTTTTATTGTTAAAAGTAATAAAAATTCTGAAGTATTGTAAAAGTGTTTTATTGCTGAAAATTTATTTATTCATTATTGGCCGGGCTTCAGCCAAATTTCAGCTGAATATTTCGTAATCAGACGAAAATCAGCTGCAAATGTCAATTTACGGAGAATTCCGGCTAATCCGGATATCAGCCGAAAAAGTATGTCAGCCAGCCGAAATTTTAAAATCCGGCTAATCCGGATGTCAGCCGAAAAATTATGTCAGCCAGCCGAAATTTAAAAAAAAATTCGGCTGGCAGGTCTAACAAGATTCGACTGCTCTTCCAAAAGCTATGAAACATTAGCACTTACCTTATTTATTAATTTTATTTAGTTTTGTTAATGTTTTAATAAATTGTTTTACCAATTTTGTTTTCAACAACGAATTTTAATGTAGGTGCTTTCGCCACCGTTTAACAACAAAAAAATACTGGTAACTCTTGGGATCGGCCTACGAGTGTGTTGCACACTTTTTACACTATTCTCTTCCAAAAAGAGGGGTGTTGCTTATGAATGAACTGGCTATTAAACTAGTATACAGGTCGTTAGAATTTCACTGTAGAATAGTTATAACCATCTTTTAGCAGAGATAAAATATATTGTCAAATATCATTTTCTAGATCATAAAATTCCCCCCTTCCTTCTCCTAAGCTATTTTGTTTCATGTCAAAAGTTGCTTAAATTTTATTGATGGGAAGATCCCAGCTGGTCATGCATGACTTACCTCCCTGAGGCTTGTCCTTGTCGTAGACTTCCACTCTGACTTCCTGTGTGTCTTGAGTGATGTCACTGGAGACAGAATTTATCAAAACTTTAGAGTGCTAAACAAAACATATTACACATGAAGAAAGCTTATAATTCAACAAAAATCTTTAGCTTTTACTTTTACTTTTTTAAAATCAATTTGTTTTGTAAAATATGTTCAGACTTTTTAATTCAATTTGTTTTGTAAAATATGTTCAGACTTTTTAATTCAATTTGTTTTGTAAAATATGTTCAGACTTTTTAATTCAATTTTTTTTGTAAAATATGTTCAGACTTTTTAATTCAATTTGTTTTGTAAAATATGTTCAGACTTTTTGTGCGTATCCAAAAAGAGGTGATTTCTTTGGGTTTGAGGCTCAGGCAAGTCACATTTTAAAAAATAATCAAAACGCATCATTGAAAAGAAAAGTTGATGGATTATTTCATAAATTTTTGTAACTTCATAAATGCAGAAAAAACCCAAAGTGATGGAAGAGTCAGGCTTACAAGAGAAAGTGTTCGTCCCAGAATGGGTTCTGCGTGTTCTTGACCACACTGGTGGCGTAGCCTTGCACTGGCTCATCGGTGGACAGCATGCACACAATGTTTGCAGCACCTACTTTGAGAAAAATAACAAAACATTTCTTCACAACACAGAACTACTGAATTATCAAATTGTAAAATAAATAGAGCCCTTAAAAAAAAATTTTAAAAATTGAAAAAAAAAATAAATTCTTCTCTGCTTTACAAGGATCGTTTAATTTCGGCTGAATTGGCAAGCATAAAGATAAATATAAATCTATTTTGTTACATCATCAGACGACATGGAGACTAATTTTGACCTGATCAAAAATTAAATATAAAGTATGATGCCTTTAACATAAAGACTGAGGACCACAGACGCACACATTTTAAGATGATTGATATTTTAAGGATTCCTTAGAGGAAAATTTTGAAAGTTACTGACCTATTTCTTTAAGGTTCAGTCCGTTGGCCTTGATGACCTTGACCAGGAGTCGCTTGTCTCCGACCATACGCGGAGGCTTTGGCGGACCAGAGTACAGCTGTGGGAAATTGTGTGGTAAATTGTTACATTCTATGATCTAAGCTCTGTGCTAAATTTGTGTTTAACTCTTAAAGTCGCAAAGCGTCGTAATGCGTCCCTTCCCGCTATCCCTAAAGCGTCGTAATGCGTCCCTAGATACAAATCTCGTTAGAAATGAGATCTTGGAAAGTAAAAACTCTTCAATGCTTGAAAAGCGATATATTTAACTTCCGGCCATGGCGGCCGTTGCCGGCAGTAGTGTTTTCGCTCGATTCGCGATGTTTTTCGGTAGTTTTAACGGTTTTTTCTCGAAGATACGTTTTTGTTATACTTTATTACTAAAATAATAGTACTAAACTACAGGTAAATATTGTTTCAAACTCAGTACGGTCTTTTGGATGCGTAAAATAGCCATTCTTAGCCTTAAAAATGAAGTCAGTATGACAATAGTATTATAAATGGATTTTACGCAAATTTTTTAATTTCATAACCGGTTGATCGTAATACGGGAAATCCTTACGGGACTGAGGCGGAAGTTTTCCAAAAACCTTATGGTGCTTTAAGAGTTAATACTTTACAACAATAATAATAATAATACATTTAATAACATACTTTACAATAATAATAATATACTTTATGATAATAATAATAATAACATAATTTACAATGATTTTATTTGATCAATATTAACCAGGTTACCAAAATATGTATCATGATGAAAATGAAACCATTGTTTACTATGTGGGAGTGCCAAAAAATAAGTCAAGTTATATAAACCCACAGCCTTAATTTGACCAACCAACTTACAGAGCTGGACAGATTCAGTGCCTCAACCGGCTCAAATACGCCCTCGGGGCGAGACTGCGGTCGGACGCGCTGCTGGTCCCTGCGAGGCACCTGTTTAATTTCCTGCTGCAGCTGCTTCTGTTGCTGCTGCTGCTGCAGCTGTGACTGGCGGCTGACTGGGTGAATCGGGATGCTCTGTAATAACAACAACATCAAATTAACACTTAAAAACTAATGACGGTATAAAAACTAATGACGACATAAAAACTAATGACGACATAAAAACTAATGACGATATAAAAACTAATGACGACATAAAAACTAATGACGACATAAAAACTAATGACGATATAAAAACTAATGACTGTATAAAAACTAATGACGATATAAAAACTAATGACGATATAAAAACTAATGACGATATAATAAAAACTAATGACGATATAAAAACTAATGACGATATAAAAACTAATGACGATATAAAAACTAATGACGATATAAAAACTAATGACGGTATAAAAACTAATGACGGTATAAAAACTAATGACGACATAAAAACTAATGACGGTATAAAAACTAATGACGACATAAAAACTAATGACGGTATAAAAACTAATGACGATAAGATATCATAGTGGAAGTTGTGGCTGTACAGTTTCCTATTAAAATTTAAAAAATTTATAAATCTTAAATTCTAGATTGGATTTTTTAGTTTGCCTCTTACACATTCCTGTTGTCAAAGACTTAATGAAGTCTTCAATTATTGGAGGTGTATCTGGGATCACAGAATTTAATTGTGGGTCACCAGACTTAAACAGTTTGCCGTGCTAACGTCGTGGACTTGAAAACGTGATCTTATAGTAGCCTTGTAACACATTGATAGACTGTGTTGCAAAGAGTTTAACAATATTATACTTAGGTGACCTTGGCTTGTAGCTAAAACATCGGCACGATGTCACCAAGAAAGACAAATCAGCCTCACCTGGACGGGCTCATTCTGGACGGAGATGCTGTGAATGGGGGCGGCTTTGTTGGTGGGGGGGATGACGGCGGACACCACGATCTCCTGGGCCACCTCCTGCAGCTCCTGCTCCCTCCTCTGCGTCTGCTGCTGGGTGCCCTGGGGCGGGGCTGAGTTCTGGGGCGCTTGCTTCTGTTTCTGCAGGTTCTGAATGTCTCGTTGTTGTAGGCTGGCGTTGGGCGGGTGGCTTCCTGAAATATTGAGACCAGAAATGTTTTATTTTATCAATTTGTGTAGTAGGTTGTTGAAAACATGAATAGTTTGTGTAGAAGGTTATCAATCAAACATAGAGATTACTGTCAATTACTGTACATTATTCATGCTAGAACAATATTAAGAGTATGCACCATTAGGTAAGAGTTTATTACATGGGATGGATTCAATTTTTTAACACTGCCCCTTAGTGGGCGGTTTCAATTTAATTTAAAAATTGATGGCCCTAATTAGTTTAAATAAATTATGCTCAGCAGAGTTTATAAATACGTTGTAGGGCACTAGTTTGTTTGTTAAGTTAAAATAGTTAATAATAATAATAATAATAATAATAATAATAAAATGATGATTTATATAGCGCTGTATCCCAGCAAGGAGCCAGGCTCACGGCGCTTTACATGGAAACAAAAATACATATATAAATAAAAAGAAACATTCATAGCATATTAACTACATAAATAACAATACGGTATACTCAATACATCAGCTACGCTAATCAATTACAGAAATGTGGTTTTATTATTTTTGAAAATAAATTTTAAAGAGATGTGTCTTAAGTGCAGTCTTAAATGACTTAGCAGTTGAAATGCTACGAATGTGTAATGGAAGAGAATTCCATTGTTTGGCTGCACAAAAGGAGAATGACCTTTCGCCAAAAGATTTAGTTCTTATCTTAGGAACACAGAGAATGCGTGTATCCGCAGAGGAGCGTAGCTGACGACTTGGTGAGTAGACTGACAAAAGTTCAGTAAGATATGAAGGGCATGAGTCAGAAAAGAAGTTGTGACACAGAACGGCCAGTTTGTAATCAATTCGGGCTTGTATACATCTAGACAAATTTTGTAGGCAGTACTTGTACTGTAATTTGATATACTAATAAAACACATGCAGGTTTGCCTGTAACTGGATCAATTCTACAAATGAACACAAACATTTCTTGAAGTCCTCTGGTTAAGAGTTTGAGGCATATAAGATAACACTGAAAACATTCATTATTTTTAATAGCACTGCTACAGTGAATCACCTGGTAACTGAACCCAGTGAGGATGTACCATTACACTCTGATAGCCTAGCCCATTAAAGACATACCATTATACTCTGATAGCCTGGCCCAGTAAAGACATACCATTATACTCTGATAGCCTGGCCCAGTGAAGACATACCATTATACTCTAATAGCCTGACCCAGATTATTGCGGTTACACTACTCACCTTTTCCTTGATCCTGTCCTCCCTTGTCTGGGCCAAAGTCATGATTGACCGTGTGAAGGTCGCCGGGCATCAGCAGGTGGGTGACCGTGAAGGTGGTCTTTGCCAGGATGATGGAGTTGCGGACATTGGCTTCAACCACACCCAGGTCGACCAGCTCATTGGCTTCCTGTTTGAAAGAAGTAATATTTCGGGCTCATAACATGGGGATGTCCTTACCACATAACATAGACAGCAGTTATTACATGGGGATGTCATTACCACATAAGATAGAGAGCAGTTATTACATGGGGATGTCATTACCACATAACATAGACAGCAGTTATTACATGGGGATGTCCTTACCACATAACATAGACAGCAGTTATTACATGGGGATGTCCCTACCACATAACATAGACAGCAGTTATTACATGGGGATGTCCTTACCACATAACATAGACAGCAGTTATTACATGGGGATGTCCTTACCACATAACATAGACAGCAGTTGTATGGGGATGTCCTTACCACATGACATAGACAGCAGTTATAACATGGGGATGTCCTAACCACATAACATAGACAGCAGTTGTATGGGGATGTCCTTACCACATGACATAGACAGCAGTTATAATATGGGGATGTCCTTACCACATAACATAACAGTTATAATATGGGGATGTCCTTACCACATGACATAGACAGCAGTTATAACATGGAGAAGTCCTTACCACATAACATAGACAACAGTTATATGGGGATGTCCTTACCACATGACATAGACAGCAGTTATAATATGGGGATGTCCTTACCACATAACATAGACAGCAGTTATAACATGGGGATGTCCTTACCACATAACATAGACAGCAGTTGTATGGGGATGTCCTTACCACACAACATAAACAACAGTTATATCAAAGTCTTTACCACAACAATACACGTGGTTCAAGCCACTTGATGAAATTTAAATATAATGTATTTCTTGAACTTGTACATATAACTGTAACATTAGTAACATCTATTACAATTACTATTTACAAGAGATTAGCGGGGGCAGCCTACAGGAAACACAGGAAGTGTGTTAATCTGATGACAACTTTCCACAATAGAAACAATGATTCATTCTACAAAATGGCGCATTTTGTGTTTATGTAGGGATAGTTATAAGGATGCACCAGAAGCAGAATATTGTAGAATAATTTAGAGCAGGAAGGAAAAAAAATGGTGAAGTGACTTCTAGGAAGCTTTGCCTTTAAAAAAAAGAAGTACAAACATAGTATCTAAACCCAGAAAGGGTATAAAGTAGACTAACACTGTAAAAATTTTAGACATAATATCTCCCTCTTTAAGCAAAACAGAAATGTACATTTATACAAGGGAAACTTTCGTTTACACTGAAGAACAAGAAAAACAAGTAACAGACACTAACAAAGCTGAACTGTAATACATCTTCTGGGGGCATGGTATAATAAAGGGAGAGAATTAACAGGAAGAGAAGATGCTCTATAAATAAACCAGTGAGTAAAAAGGTTTCTAAAAGTTAAAACCGTCTATGCACAGACCTGGTGAGACTGGCGTTGTTACAGACCGGTCAGTGGGTCAGCTTACCTGGTAGGGCTTGACCTATCCACAGACCTGATGAGACTGGCATTGCTACAGACCAGTCAGTTGGTCAGCTTACCTGGTAGGGTTTCAGTGGCTTGACCTATCCACAGACCTGGTGAGACTGGCATTGTTACAGACCGGTCAGTAGGTCAGCTTACCTGGTAGGGGTTCAGTGGCTTGACCTATCCACAGACCTGATGAGACTGGCATTGCTACAGACCGGTCAGTAGTTCAGCTTACCTGGTAGGGCTTGACCTATCTACAGACCTGATGAGACCGCATTGTTACAGACCGTTCAGCTTACCTGGTAGGGCTTGACCTATCCACAGACCTGATGAGACTGGCATTGTTACAGACTGGTCAGTGGGTCAGCTTACCTGGCAGGGCTTGACCTATCCACAGACCTGATGAGACTGGCATTGTTACAGACCGGTCAGTAGGTCAGCTTACCTGGTAGGGCTTGACCTATCCACTGAGCTGATAAGACTGGCATTGCTACAGACCAGTCAGTGGGTCAGCTTACCTGGTAGGGTTTCAGTGGCTTGACCTATCCACAGACCTGATAAGACTGGCATTGTTACAGACTGGTCAGTAGGTCAGCTTACCTGGTAGGGGTTCAGTGGCTTGACCTGCACTTTTATTTCCGGCTTGCCCTCAAAGTTAAAGCTCACTTTGACATCAGCACCTTCCCTGTAGGACTGAACCCTCAGCTGGTGGACAATGAGAGAATAACAAGACATTTAAGATATACAGTTGTATGGAGCTATGTTGACAAAAGGTTGTGTTGGAAAAAACATTTTAGATTAACTGTCGGATACCGATGCATTGACAAAAAGTTTTTTTTTAAACAATTTTTAAAAATCATTTGAAATTATAAAAAAAAATTAAAAACTTTGAGGGAGAATTTCCATAACTTAAAAAAAAAAATTACACTTAAAGCAAGAAACGGAATGTTATCAGTAAAACCTCCTGGTCTGCTAGTAGAAATGCTATTCAGAATGTTACGATGATGTACACATCAGTGATGTACATAAGGAGCAACATGAGCAGCTGACACAAAGAAAACCTTTTAAATTGATGGTTATCTGTTGGGGAAGTTCAGGTGCCATGAACTCAGGGATTCTCAATCATGTGAGGGCACCGAAACCTCATTGGGAAATTTTTAATTGTGTAGTTATGGTAGACAAAAAAGAAGTATAACACAGAAAAAAATGACAAACACAGAATGAAAAGAAATCCACTATCTCTATCATATTATAAACTCGAAATCCTCATGGGTTTTAGAGAAAAATTTAGAGAAATAATCTTAACATAAGAAGAATTTATATTATTGAGAAACTTAATGAAAAAGTATTTGAGAAAACATGACAGAGACCCGGGTAGTAAAAGTGTTTCTTGTTACATCAAATGTACTTAGTGCTTTCATCTTAACTCCATGTTTCACAAAGTTGAGGTAACTCATTGATATTATAAACACAAAAAAAAAAAGTTTCCTCCCTGCATTCAGTTATTCTGTTACGAGGAACAACAAAAAGCAAATATTCGTCTCTCTACACCACTATTTAACCCTATCATCTCTCTACACCACTATTTAACCCTATCATCTCTTTACACCACTATTTAACCCTATCATCTCTTTACACCACTATTTAACTCTATCATCTCT
>MUZC01000074.1:386071-422336 GCA_002072015.1 Radix auricularia
ATCAGATCTCTTATAACATAAAACTGATTGAGTCCATTAAATCAGAGCTCTTATAACATAAAAATGATTGTGTCCATTACATCAGATCTCTTATAACATAAAACTGATTGGGTCATCCTATCAGATCTCTTATAACATAAAACTGATTGGGTTCATTACATCAGATCTCTTATAACATAAAACTGATTGTGTCATCCTATCAGATCTCTTATAACATAAAACTGATTGGGTTCATTACATCAGATCTTTTATAACATAAAACTGATTGGGTTCATTACATCAGATCTCTTATAATATAAAACTGATTGTGTCCATTAAGTCAGAGCTCTTATAACATAAAACTCAGGGGCGGGCGGATTAAGACTGCACGGGGCCCCGGGCTGCAATCAAAAGGGGGCCCTATCCAGCCAGCGTCGCTTAAAATAAAATGATTGCTAACAGCTGATATAAGACTGTAACTAAATAGTAATCATGAAAAAAAAAACGAAGAAATAAATGTTTGAAGTGTTCGTGGTATGTTGCAATTGAATTTGAAACGAAAAATTTTATATTCCACTGCTGGGAATCGAACCCGACACCGCTTGCATCACGAGCCTATAATCTTTCCACACGGACAGCGGAGCTTTTCTAAACTGAGAAATTTTAAAAAATATGAAGTATATTTTATACAATGTTCTCTAAGTTGCCAATTTAATCAAGTTTTTTCGATTATTAAGACTATCAGGTCTGAATCTCGATCAGTTGTATGGATAATATGTATACATTTATTTAGTTTATTATATTTTCAAAGGTTCGTGCAAACATTTGTACTTTTTTATTATAAAATATAAAAAGTTTGGGGCCCCCAAACCGTCGGGGCCCCTGGCTTTAGCCCGTTCAGCTCCCCCTTTAATCCGACATAGATAAAACTGGTTCAAACAATGATATTTCCTCCTACCGTCACCCTTTCCCCCCGTGGTGAGTGAAGGCCAGCCCCCAGCTCACACATCCTCAATATTTGACATTCATCTAGTCAACCCAGCAGACGGCCTACCAGCACGTGTACAACGGCAGTAAGCACATCTGATTACCTGGCGCCTTACCTGAGCCTCCAAATTACCCTCCCACCCCACCCCCACACGCCAGGCTAAGTGTGAGGAACACCGGGGGAGGGGGCAACAAGAATTTAGTGGTAGAATCAATTACAGCCCAGACATCGGGTCTTCTGGTGAACTTTAAAGATTCCACAATCAGTTTATTGCTTACATTACAATGAAGATGGTTCAGTTTATTTCTTATAATGAAGAGAATTCAATTTATTACTTACATAACAATGAAGGGCATTCATTTAATTGCTTACAATGAACAGAATTCAATTTATTGCTTACATTACAATTAAGAGAATTCAGTTTATTGCATACAATGAAGAGAATTCAGTTTATTGAGTGCAATACAATGAAGGTAATTCGGTTTATTGCTTGCATTACAATGAAGGTAATTCAGTTTATAGCTTGCATTACAATGAAGGTAATTCAGTTTATAGCTTGCATTACAATGAAGAAAATTCCGTTTATTGCCTACAATGAAGAAGATTCGAAGTGAGGTGTTTAAAGAATTCAGTTTTGAATCCTCGACTGAGGAAGGACACTATTGAATGGGACATTGTTGGGTGGGACAACTGTGTTAAAACATTGTTAGGTGGGACATCTGGGTGGGATATCTGGGTGGGACAGCTGGTGTAAAACATTGTTGGGTGGGGTATTGTTGGTTGGGACGTCTGTGTTGGGACAGTGGGGTACAACATTGTTGGGGGTTGGGTATTTTTGTTTGGGACATCGGGGGTGGTTGGGACAGTGGGGTACAACAAGCGGGGTTATAACAAATTGGAAACGATATTAAAACTCAAACTGCGAACATAGCGGCTTAACAATGAGAACTGTTTACTATCAATTGTCTATGTACACCTGTAATAGTTTGTTCCCTTTTACAATACTAAAGGAACATTTCAGGAACATAACTCTGTCTTTCCTGAATAAACGTTCCCGTCACCCCCATGAATGTTCTATCAGTCTAACAATAGATGATTCTCCAACCATAAAATCAGCTCTTGTTTAGCTCTATTAAGCAGGAAATGATAAACATACAGGGATCGGACTAAGCGGCTGATTGCTGCTGGGCTCAAGTCAAGACGATCTTGTGAAATCGTGTTTCCTTCAGGTCGCCTTGACCCGTGTCGGTGGTGCGGTTACAGCTCCTGATCATGCGTGGCGTGGTTCAAGACCTGGACGCGTGACGGAAGTATGGTATGATACGGATCATATTCCAGACGCCCGTAGATCAAAGATACAAAACGGAAATAGCCGTAACTCTCACCATATAATACAACAGATGATTAGTGACAATGGCGGCTACATACTACTACCTACACACACAATGGTGGATACATACTACTACCTACACACACAAAGCGGCTACAAACCACTACCTACACAATGACGGCTACAAACACCTACACACACAATGGCGGCTACAAACCACTACCTACACAATGACGGCTACAAACAACTACCTACACAATGGCCGCTACAAACATCTACCTACACAATGGCGGCTACAAACATCTACGTACACAATGGCGGCTACAAGCATCTACCTACACAATGACAATGGCGGCTACAAACATCTACCTACACAATGGCGGCTACAAACAAATACCTACACAATGACAATGGCGGCTACAAACATCTACCTACACAATGACAATGGCGGCTACAAACATCTACCTACACAATGGCGGCTACAAGCATCTACCTACACAATGACAATGGCGGCTACAAACATCTACCTACACAATGGCGGCTACAAACAACTACCTACACAATGGCGGCTACAAACAACTACCTACAAAATGGCGGCTACAAACACCTACCTACACAATGGCGGCTACAAACAACTACCTACACAATGGCGGCTACAAACAACTACCTACACAATGGCGGCTACAAACACCTACCTACACAATGACAATGGCGGCTACAAACAACTACCTACAAAATGGCGGCTACAAACAACTACCTACAAAATGGCGGCTACAAACAACTACCTACACAATGGCGGCTACAAACAACTACCTACACAATGGCGGCTACAAACACCTACCTACAAAATGGCGGCTACAAACAACTACCTACACAATGGCGGTTACAAACAACTACCTACACAATGGCGGCTACAAACAACTACCTACACAATGGCGGCTACAAACAACTACCTACACAATGGCGGCTACAAACAACTACCTACACAATGACAATGGCGGCTACAAACGACTACCTCCACAAAGGCGGCTACAAACAACTACCTACACAATGGCCGCTACAAACAACTACCTACACAATGGCGGCTACAAACAACTACCTACACAATGGCGGCTACAAACAACTACCTACACAATGGCGGCTACAAACATCTACCTACACAATGGCGGCTACAAACAACTACCTACACAATGGCTGCGGCGTCATCTTCTTAATTAAGATAGCAAACAATTCAAACATGCACGTAACAAGTTTTATCATGATAAGAAAACTCAATTAGTGTCAACTCACCCCAAACACCCCCAGCCACTCCCTCGCAAAACATTTTCTTTTCACGCCTCGGAACTATGTTGACATTTTATGGTCACATTTGACATCTCTGATTAATCACATCCTAATGTAATTCCCGTAGAACGGAAGAAGGTCCCCAGCGCACATACAGGTTACACAACAGTATGTGGCCCCACACCACGTGACTACAGTATCTGACCCCCACACCACGTGAGTACAGTATGTGGCCACACACCACGTGAGTACAGTATGTAGCCCCACACCACGTGAGTACAGTATGTGGCCCCACACCACGTGACTACACTATGTGGCCCCACACCACGTGACCACAGTATGTGGCCCCCACACCACTTGAGTACAGTATGTGGCCCCCACACCACGTGACTACAGTAAGTGGCCCCACACCACTTGACTACAGTAGGTGGCCCCAGACCACGTGACTACAGTAAGTGGCCCCACACCACGTGACTACAGTAAGTGGGCCCATGTTACGTCCGCTAGTGTTATTAAACTCTCTAACTTACAATAAATGTTAGAGTAATTATTAAATGGCTCGTTAACACGGCACGTAACACAAAAAGAAAGAATAAACACAGTAACTGACTTTACAAAAATGGAATTTAATACAAAGAAAAAATTAACAAGTTACCACACGATACCTGTGGTAAGAATTAATTAGTATTATAAGAACTTAATAAATCTTAACTTATGAAAATAACGAACAACAACTATATTACTAGAGTAAAAAGGTAAACACTCACAAAAAGGTTGATAGCGTTGGCGTTTACAGTACAACAAACAGTGGCCAGCTTATAGCTCCTGTGATGTTCGCATGAAAATCTTCCACCTTCCTTATCCTATCCCTCTTTAAATAGTAAATCTCTTAGGAAGTTCTGGGTTTTACTTTACGAGAAAAACAACCTGTTTCATAACACACAGGGTCTTGAGCATTCTAGTGTCTAAGGTACACAAAATAAACAAACCCATAAGGTTGAATGGGTGGATTCAGGCACGCCGAGGTCACCGATGGAAAATTGACCAGTCAAGACGTGAATAACGGGATGGGACACAGTAATAAATCACCTGGTAACATCTCTACCCATTCATGGATTCGTAGCAAGCGGGTAAGGGGCGGGTGGTACCTAACAGCCCACACCACGTGATTACAGTAAGTGGCCCCACACCACAGTAAGTGGCCCCACACCACAGTAAGTGGCCCCACACCACGTGATTACAGTATTTGGCCCCACACCACGTGACTACAGTAAGTGGCCCCACACCACGTGACTAGAATATGTGGCCCCACATCACGTGACCGCAGAATGTGCCCCCCACCACAAGCCAGGATATAACGATCTCCAAATTAAACAACCGGTAAAAACAAAGTTTTTGACTATAAATCCCTTGTATATGAGATAGAACAAACAATATTGATTATGCTCAAAATAATAGGTACCGCGCGACAAAAATTCACAGACTGAACGTGACTGAACTCCCCTTGCTGTAAAACACGGGGATGTGGTCATCAATGGCTGGAGTGAAATGCAGTGAATCGTGGCTATTGCAGACGGCTTCACAGACATACATAACTATGACATAAAAAATCATTAATGTAATTACGGTAAGTTTAATCGATCTGAAATTTAAATACGATGCATCGTTAGGTGACAAAAGTGTATGTGCAAAATTTCAGCTCGATGGAATCACAGGAAGTGGGTCATTTTTAAATTGTGTTTTTCCAAGCTGCTCGCCCCACCAACCACGACAGACAGAAAGAGAGACAAGACGGTGAAGTTGATATAATGGATTTTTAAAAAAAACGATTGCGGTGTCTGGCAAATGTCCCTTTAAGCTGCGCGGCCGCGTAGATATCTGAACGATTTCGCGCAGCAATTTAGAAATACCGCTCAAAAATTTTGTAAAATATTTGACACAAAAAATGGATGCTGAGCAAATTTGCACACGAAGTTTTGGACTTTGCACAAGGACCCCAAAAAAACCCCAGAGGGAACATTGGTGTCTGGTTGAACCAAGGATTAAAAGGGAAATCATTGTCTGCATTTGGTGTTCATGTTATGTTGGGGTATAAACTGAAAATACTCTAATACTAATGTCTCCCCAAAACAAAGTAGGGACTATTACAATCACTTTTCAGTTTATAGTTTAAGCTGTGGCCTTCTCCACAACCCTTGCCACTCCCCCCCCCCCCGCTCACTGACACGCCACTAACCCTATCCCTCCATAGGGTCACTGGCCCTACAATACAGAATCATTAACTGTTAAATCAGTGTTCGCGGTTTGAATCCAATAAATGCAGTTAGTCGAGTTAGAGTTTTTTAAAGTCTGGTGTATTCGAGGGAACAAAAATGTTATTATTATTGTCATAACTTCCACATAGACCTTTTTTACATCCATCACTACCACATCCACCAATACATACACTATTGCCAAATGCCCATTTACTACTGCAAAATGCGCCCAAACATCCATCGCTGCGCTGCCACATACGCCCATACATCCTTTACTGCCACATACACCCATACATCCGTTACTGACACATACTCCCATACATCAGTTACTGCCACATACTCTCATAGACCCGTACACATATAGATCTAAAGGCATTTAATCATTAAATTACCCAATACTAATACCCTCTCTTTAAACCTCCACATCATACTCTTTTTCCTTATGTATATTATTCCCCAGATATTTTACTCTCTCACATATTATTTTAATCTCTACAAAATTTTTAAAAATTCCGTAACTATTCGATTTTCACTTCAAGCACAACCCTGTTATAACGCAGTTGCCTCCCTGACTGACTTCACCACATTAATCCCAATCTCACCCACAGACAACAGACAGGCCGCGCACCTTGCTCATCCCTCCCTGACTGACTTCACCACAAAAATCCCTATCTCACCCAAAGACAACAGACAGGCCGCGCACCTTGCTCATCCCTCCCCATCACACACCGCCACAATTCACGGTGCGCATATCATCTGATGCGTCGCTTATCGCGTGCCTCATCCGGGTCATTAGAGATCTCTGCGACGATAACGGCGCCAATAGAAAAGGAATCGATTGTCTGTGGCCAGGCGCCGAGAGAAAGGAGAGACGAGAGTATACTAGAGCGTTTCCGGTCTCCGTCTCTGCGCCTTGAGATCCACTCAACCATCTTTGTGGGTGTAATGCTAACATAGTCTTTAACAAGCTTGGTATATAGCTATGTTGTTGTCGTTGATTGATAACATAGTCTTTAACCAACTTGGTATATAGCTATGTTGTTGTCGTTGATTGATAACATAGTCTTTAACCAACTTGGCATATAGCTATGTTGTTGAAGGTGTGCCAATAGGTACAAGGTGCTATTGCTAGAATAGCTTTTAACCAACTTGGCATATAGCTATGTTATTGTCGTTGATTGATAACATAGTCTTTAACCAACTTGGCATATAGCTATGTTGTTGAAGGTGTGCCAATAGGTACAAGGTGCTATTGCTAGAATAGCTTTTAACCAACTTGGCATATAGCTATGTTGTTGAAAGTGTACCAACAGGTACAAGGTGCTATTGCTAGAATAGCTTTTAACCAACTTGGCATATAGCTATGTTGTTGTCGTTGATTGATAACATAGTCTTTAACCAACTTGGCATATAGCTATGTTGTTGAAAGAGTACCAACAGGTACAAGGTGCTATTGCTAGAATAGCTTTTAACCAACTTGGCATATAGCTATGTTGTTGTCGTTGATTGATAACATAGTCTTTAACCAACTTGGCATATAGCTATGTTGTTGACATTGTACCAACGAGGTGGTGTTGTTGGGTCTGTGCATGATGTCAGAAGGTGGTTTGTGCAGACGACTGAATGATTTTAAAAAATAACTTTATAAAAGTATCAAAACAGATAGATGTATAAACCAAATAACTCGTAGAACAGCGCCGCTCTCGACTCACGATCTTAAACAATTTTTCTGCAATCGCAAACAGCTGCCCTTCCCACACAGATGTCTATAGGGAGCTCTTAGAAAATTGTTGGAATGGGTCACGTGATCTGAGGCCAACAAATAGCCACTTTATGTTTCGCTTCAATGACATCACACGAATAAATTGGTTGTAATATTCACAAGTCAGAGCTGTAGGGTCAGGCTGAGCAAAGCAATGGAAACACACTCTAATCTGTTGGAAGGGTTCGAAAAACATAGTTACTTTTTGAGGATGTTTTAAACGGAAAAAGTTACCTTAAATTTTTACAAGAAGAAAGCTAACCGACAATTTTTTGAAACCAACCTAACCATAAGTTTGTAACTAACAAAACTGAAGAAAAACCTACTTTAGTATACCTAACACATCCGAAGACATAACCTTACGTTAGTTGACCGAACAAAACCGAAGAAAAGCTTACGTTAATTTACCTAACAAAAACCGAAGACAACCTTACATTAGTTTACCTAACGAAAACCGAAGACAACCTTACATTAGTTTACCTAACAAAAACCGAAGACAACCTTACATTAGTTTACCTAACAAAAACCGAAGACAACCTTACATTAGTTTACCTAACAAAAATCGAAGAAAAGATTACATTGGTTACTAAAAAAACTGAAGACAAACCTGAGATGCTTGCGAAACGAACCCCAACTTCAGTTTGCCCCCCCCCCCTCCCTTTTCCGGGTTTAAGTAGTTACCGACTACGAATTTAAAATGTCCCAGAAGCCTTCGTGGACTTGAAATTTTGCAGAACTCGAGTTCTAACAGTGCAGAGTGTTTGCCTTCCACCTCTGACATGTCCCGGGTCTTAAAACTAGTTGTAAAAATGTTGATAAGTACTACTTCTGTTTTATTAAAATCAAAGAGTAAATACACCATTCGCTATGGGAGGGGGTGTGGGGTGCCGTGAGTGCCGTCATATTTCTCCCTCAGATATCCTGCCCCAGACCCGTAAACGTTAAAATGCAAGGCAGACAAAAAAAAAAAACACAGAAAAGTGGAACTGTATCTAATAACAGGTCAAACTTTAGTGTAACAGGAAACAGTATTCGGAATCCAAAATGCTATATAGAGTCGATCAATTTCGGAAATCCCGGATTCCAGCTGTTCCATACATCAGTATTGTGTTATGTTCCGGAATGTGTTAGTTGATGTTTGGTATTGAATATCCAAATTAAGTATTCGAATGGTTAATTGAGACGAAGCCTTATTATAAGCATGTCATGATGAGTATCAGGGACGGCGACGGCAAGATGAGGATGGTGAAAAAATGGTGGGGGTTGGTTGTGGTGCCATGAATGCTTGGGACATTTCCATACAACGGTTCTCAAACATGCTTCAGTGACACCGGTTGTGGTGAATGCTGGGACATTTCCATACAACGGTTCTCAAATATGCTTCAGTGACAACGGTTGTGGTGAATGCTGGGACATTTCCATACAACGTTTCTCAAATATGCTTCAGTGACACGAGGATACCGTTAAAGCCTCCAAAGTGTAATCTTAGGACGTGCGTGAATTCTTCTGTTTGCAGGCCTCTCTTACCCCCCACCCCCTCACCCCCACTCCACCACAACCACCAAGAGATAAGACACGCCGGGGAGCACGTGCTGTGAGTTAGCGAAACATTTTACCTGTAATGGGGCGGGGCTTGCATAATTTTACGGGTGACGGACAACGTCAGTTACACGACTGACGTGAGGGGTGGAGGTGTTAGGTGTGCTGTGTGCTACATCCATGGGGTGTGTAGTTGGCACGTTCGAGGAGTTGGGGTGGGGGCGGGGTGCCGGGCGGGTGCGTGCCGTGGGAGTCAAAATGCAGCGAGTAGGGGAGAAATGCCGGATAAACTTAATCCTATTGATGCCATTGTCTTGCAGCAGTGGGATGTAAAGGTTTAGTCCCAGGACTAAGAAAACGTCGCCCACTCTGTAGTATGGCGCTAAAAGATTTCCCTAACTTTCGGCAGACCGGAAGCAAAGAATGTTCAAACATTTGTCGGACAAATATTTGGTTCAAGCATAAATCAAACGATTTGGAGAAACGCTCAGTCGTGAGTTTAAGTTGTAGTTTGGCCAGGACGTTGTCGTTAGGGGGAAAGGGTATGGGGATGTGGTTGTGGGGGTAAACTTGAATGCAATGGGGGAAACTGAAACGAAGTTTGTGCTAGTTTTAAGACTTTTAAGAGGTTGGGGCTGAGGTGGTAAGGAGACTTTTGGTTTGTTGGAGATGTAGATAACTGCGCATAGAACTTTGTGTTGGCTTTTAAGAGTGGCACAGCGCTTTAACAAACAAAAAATGCTCAACATGGTTGGTAGGAGAGATGTATGATTTGAAGACCTTGAAAGAAATCTAAATGAGATTTTACATCGCTGAACAATTCTGGAATATTATAAATACAAACAAATATTTAATCATACATGATACAACCAGATCTTTCTGGGCTCATAAATTGACTCTCATTCTCATGCATGAGAACATCAACTTCAGAGTACGAACATCAACTTCAGAGTGCGAACATCAACTTCAGAGTGCGAACATCAACTTCAGAGTACGAACATCAACTTCAGAGTACGAACATCAACTTCAGAATACGAACATCAACTTCAGAATACGAACATCAACTTCAGAGTGCGAACATCAACTTCAGAGTACGAACATCAACTTCAGAGTGCGAACATCAACTTCAGAATACGAACATCAACGTCAGAATACGAACATCAACTTCAGAATACGAACATCAACTTCAGAGTACGAACATCAACTTCAGAGTGCGAACATCAACTTCAGAGTACGAACATCAACTTCAGAGTGCGAACATCAACTTCAGAGTACGAACATCAACTTCATTTCCCGAATAGCGTATGTCTCCATTGATCTACTACTACTACTATCTAAGAGATTTGCAATTAGTTATATCAAGTTATCACTTAGATCTACAGATCTTTTAAGTAGAAAATAACTGCAAAAATTTCAAGGAAATTTCTAGGGGATCTGCAGTAATCAGCATCAATAAACTCTCCGGCTTTATCGGTTTATTTTTGTGACGTGACTGGCTTAGTTTAAAGACTTCTAGAAGCTGTTAGCTTATAATTTAGAAGCTTGGCTGAGATTTCTGAAATTAAATTCAATCAGTGACCGGATCTTCTGTCTTTATTTGTCATCAGTCCCATGTTCCGTTTCAAAGCCAAAGTCAAACTTCCTGTTGTTAAAGAGGTGAGTTGAGTTAAATGGGTGTTCATGTGGTATAGAAAAACAAACGATCGTGATTTAGTGCATCATGGTGATGGAGACGACTACAAACATCGCCATATTTCCACGACTCTTATAAATGAACGTTGACTGTCAGATATTGACTACGGGCAACAAAGCCCGTATAAGGACGTCCCGCCATCGTTGCGGTAGCATTTTGTCACACAGTAGTGGTTAGCAGGAGTGACACATTTCAAGATAGAAACACAGTCCTGAACGACGACAAAAATACTGCACCAAAAATAACTCGCTTTAAACGTTCGCGTAAATCTTTTCAACATGTAAATGAGATTTAATTTTTATCCGCTAGTGATTGGCTGTGGGAGTCTGTAGGAGTTGCAGGGACCAATCGCTATCGAGGACCGGACAAACAACTGACTTTTATTATTATGAATATAAAAGGCGGTCGTCCAGTCACACGTTAATGACTATTAGGTGCCGTCGTCCAAGTGTCCAAGTTCAGTATTTTCCCTACTTGTCCATGTTAATTGTTGTTAAGGCCCAGTTTGGGGGGGGGGTGGAAGGGTTTGAAAAATTATATAAAAGTTTTCTTTAAAAAATTATGATTACAATTGCCTTTAGATAAGAAATAATGAAATAGAACATTTTCCCTTGGGATATAAATGTAGTTTTGTTCCATTGTGATACAGCAATGAGCATTGAGCCGAAGACGCTTAGGCCTACACACAAGATATGTTGCTACTGAACGTTGGGAGAATTCGGTCTTGTTTATAACGTGCTATAGACAAACACGAACAGCATGTAAATATTAGCACTGGTACGGTGGGGGATCTGGGTGAGTGCTGCGGGTGGATTGTGCTGGTGGATTGTGTGGGTGGATTGTGTGGGTGTATTGTGTGGTGGATGCTGCGGGTGGATTGTGTGGGTGGATGGTGCGGGTGGATTGTGGTGTGGATGCTGCGGGTGGATTGTGTGGGTGGTTGTGTGGGTGGATTGCGGGGGTGGATGGTGCGGGTGGATTGTGGGGGTGGATTGTGTGGGTAGATTGTGTGGGTAGATTGTGGGGTGGATTGAGTGGGTGGATTGAGTGGGTGGATTGTGTGGGTGAATTGTGAGGGTGGATTGTGAGGGTGGATAGTGGTGTTGAATCTGGTTAGATAGTTTTGGTGGCTAAATCTTGTCCGATGTCTTTGCATGGTTCAGTGACGATGAGTGTCCACATTTTAAAACAAACAACTCCACACTTGTTAGGCCTGAATTGTGTACTCTTCGAGAGTAGGGTCAATCAGTTGGTCCCCAAGAATCGATACGAACAGAAAGTAACGGCCAGCGTCCCGTCCGTTATTGGTCAAACCCATAGCCGTAGGTCACATGACCATACCGTAGGTGCAATAAAGTAATGACTTCATTCCGAACGTTTGTCTGAAGGCCTCATTGGCTTAACATTTCGGGAGAATGATACAAACTGGGCGGCAAGTCAGGCGTGAAGACGTTCATACAAACTGGGCGGCAAGTCAAGCGTGGAAACGTTCAACGTACGCTTACATCTTGGGTCTACCGACCTATCAATTACTGACCCACAACCCGCGGTCAATCCTTTCCCCTTAGGCGCAGGCTTTACGAGACATAAACCTGACACAAATTTACCCACCCCCCTCCAGATACTCAACTCCGCCTGCACCCCAAGCTTTAACCTTAAGTCTTACAAAAACAGGTCAAATCAGGTAAAAATATCGGGTTCCCAGTCAATAGTGATCGGTATTCGCTTGCACCTTAACTTTTAATTTAAGTCTTACATATACAGGTAGAAAGTGTTGTTGTTGTTGTTTTTTTGTTTTGTTTTTTTTGTGTTTTTTTTTTTTTACAGCGGTTCCCTGTCAGTAACAGTCCGACTCCTTGGCGCCACATTCTCATAACGCATCCTTACAAACTACAGGTAATGTGTTGAAGCACGCCGGTTAAGGGTCGGAGGTGATCCCACTTGCACACCCAAGCTTTGACCTAATCTTGGGTATACAGGTAAAGTTGTTTATGTCCAGCGGTTCTCAGTCGGAGGCTACTAAAGAACGCATCATCTTCACACCGGGCCACGATAATGTTAGCCTGAATGGGCAAGACTTAACCAATGAGAAGTTAGGATGAATCAGCTGTTTTTGACGCCACATACATGGATGTTGTATAACAAAGCGGTGGTCGAGTGGCAAACGCACTCGACTAGCGTACCGATTGTCACGAGTTCGAATCCATGCGAAGGCAAGGATCTTTTCCTGTGGCAAAAGGAGTCCCCGAGTCACCTAACAATAGTTAGGCGCCTGGGTAATGCGTGGAACCCTCATAGCCGTGGCCTGTGACCGCTGCACCACTTGCCAACAGATCATCTACCATGGTCTGTGGACGCAATCATCTTCTGCATAGAAGGAGCGTCTGTATATCTAAGCTAAGATAAGCGTCAAGAAACACCAATAGGGTTGCCATTGATGTCATCATTTTCCACGTACCAGCTAACATAGAAAAGCAAATGGTAAATTCTCATTTGTATAACTCATTTAACCCCTCTCTGGGGTAGCAACAACAATGTTGTTTTTTTTTTAAAGTTTATCAGTGTATATCCGCAGTGCTACATTTCAAAACTCCAACATAAGTAGATATATCAACTAAGTCCAAGTCATCACCTGTTACTGTGGTATCACACTCCTCATGTAGTCAAAGCTAATGACACAACTTTCATCAGTTAACGCATGTTATAAACGCGTATCAGTTCATGCATGGGGAAAACACCGTTATCTGTGAATGTTTGTGACTAGTCAACGATCCGTGACAATTTCGTGATCAGTCACTGTGACGGATGCTGCTGTTCAACTGTACGATCTGTTACAACTCTACGATCTGTCACTGTGTGTTACAACTCTACGATCTGTCACTGTGTGTTACAACTGTACGTTCTGTTACTGTGTGTTACAACTGTACGATCTGTCACTGTGTGTTACAACTGTACGATCTGTCACTGTGTGTTACAACTCTACGATCTGTCACTGTGTGTTACAACTCTACGATCTGTCACTGCGTGTTACAACTGTACGATCTGTCAATGTGTGTTACAACTCTACGATCTGTCACAGCGTGTTACAACTGTACGATCTGTCACTGTGTGTTACAACTGTACGATCTGTCACTGTGTGTTACAACTGTACGATCTGTCCCTGTGTGTTACAACTCTACGATCTGTCTCTGTGTGTTACAACTTTACGATCTGTCACTGTGTGTTACAACTTTACGATCTGTCACTGTGTGTTAAAAATATACGATCTGTCACTGCGTGTTACAACTGTACGATCTGTCACTGCGTGTTACAACTGTACGATCTGTCACTGCGTGTTACAACTGTACGATCTGTCATTGTGTGTTACAACTGTACGATCTGTCACTGTGTGTTACAACTCTACGATCTGTCACTGTGTGTTACAACTTTACGATCTGTCACTGTGTGTTACAACTTTACGATCTGTCACTGTGTGTTACAACTCTACGATCTGTCAATGTGTGTTACAACTCTACGATCTGTCACTGCGTTACAACTGTACGATCTGTAAATGTGGTACAACTCAGCGATCTGTTACTGTGTGTTACAACACTACGATCTGTCACTGTGTTACAGGTGATTCAACACCCCCTCACAGACCGGATACAACAAACAAATCTTCACTCAAGCGGATCCGTAATTGTCACAACTTTTAGATTGGCAAGCGACCTAACAAGTAAATTATTACACCACCATTCGGAGTCAACCAAGCGCGGAGCATGTCGTACTGGTCACAGCGGTCCCTAATCTGGATTACGGAGACCCGCCGACAAGAATAACTTAACTAAAACGTTAAAGATTTTCCCCTACATCTGCGTTGACTGACTGGTGTAATTAGTGTACCCCCTCCTTCTCGCGCACATGCACATTTTACATAAGTTACAAGTAATGTTGATAATTTTTTATATGCTAGATTGTTCTTGTTTTCGTTTTTACACTACTGAAGCCTGAGGACCAATGATGCATTGGTTGCACTTGTTGTGTGTTTGTATATCAATAGAGTTTGAGAACCGCCAGAATGGGGCTATGAACAGCTGGTTGTTCTTGCCTAACGAGGACCGCCGAGATGGGGCTATGAACGGCTGGTTGTTCTTGTCTAACGAGGACCGCCGAGATGGGGCTATGAACGGCTGGTTGTTCTTGCCTTACGGGGACTGCCAGGATGGGGCTATGAACGGCTGGTTGTTCTTGCCTTACGGGGACCGCTGGTTATTCTTACGTTACACTGCATTATACTCAATGAAAACCTGTTATATGGATTGGACATTTTATTAAATGCGTGCACACGATGTGCGTAAACTAATTGTATTTAATAAATGTACTGAGTAGTTCGGTGGTTCTGAGTTTGTGGGATAAAGACCACCCCTGATGTAACAAGAGAGTGAGAACATCAGGGAGCGGGTGATTAAAAACAATAATTAAATCAAAACATTTGTAATTAATAACTGACGGTTTTGAGCAATGTTCCCTCTGAGGTTCGTTGGCCCGTGCTCAAAGTGAAACAATTCGTGGGCAACGTTACACTACATCAATATTTTTGAGCAATATTTCACAAAATTTGCCTCGCGGTAAATCTAAACTGCTGCGCGGCGTCACACATATAACTGCGCGGCAGCGCAGTTTAAAAAGGGAACATTGGTTATGAGTGCACGAGAATGGTTAAAAAGGGGGGAGGGGTGTGTTTGAGTTCACCGGGGGGGGGAGTGAGGGGTGAACACTCATCCCGGAAGGCGTTTTAAGAACTTCAAAAAGACGCCCCATTTATAATGTTTACACTTGGAAGCTTTTAACATTTGCAGTCCAATGACCTAGTTAGACAAGTACTTGTATCAGAGTGGTTAGAGCTAAAGGTGAGCCGAACTATGCCCATTAGAGGCATCCTTAATTCACATAGAGCATCTTGAACTCTGACCTTTCACCTTTAGAAACATCTTTAATTCTCGTAAGAACATCTTTGATTACGATTGCAACATTTACAATGCATATTGAAAAATCCATGATTCAGAATGAAAAAAAAAAAAAAAGAAATTAGATCTGTCACGGGTTCTCATACTTTTGTAAGTCAATTGGTAAGATGATAAAAAAAGAGAGTTTGTAAAACTTTGATTTCGATGTGTTGACATCAACATAATGCTCTACACCGGAGGCATTTTTTGAATACAGTCAGAGAAACGCTCGTCAAGACAAACCACATGAGACACGCTCATCAAGACAAACCACATGAGAGACACGCTAATCAAGGCAAACCACATGAGAGACACGCTCATCAAGGCAAACCAGATGAGAATTACAAATAGAGCAAATAATTTTGTCTCTTATCTTATCTTATATGTTACAGACGCTCCTTCTGTACAGAAGATTATTGCGTCCTACGTATTTCTATGGTTTGTGTTTAGTCCTGTATTCTTACTAGAGTTTTAAATGATGATAAAGTGTTGGCTTTCCTGGTTTCTTCAGGCAACCCATTCCACGCCCGAATACCGGACGAAAAGAAAGAAAACGTGTATGTGTTTGTTCTTGCATATGGAATAAGAAAGGTGTTTTTATCTTTATGTCTATCTGAGGGTTGTATTAAGTTATCTTTGTGTTGTATTTCTAAATTAGAATTAATTGCCTTATGTATAATTACTAATTTACTCTTGGTTCTTCTATCCTCTAGTGTCTCCAGACTTTTACTTCTTAAAATAATTGATGCAGAGTGAGTGAAGTGAAATGACCTATTCCAAGACTAGTAGCCCTAATAGATGGCTGGAGTAGCCCTAATAGATGGCTGGAGTAGCCCTACTAGATGGCTGGAGTAGCCTACTAGATGGCTGGAGTAGCCTTACTAGATGGCTGGAGTAGCCAACTAGATAGCTGGAGTAGCCCCACTAGATGGTTGGAGTAGCCCCACTAGATGGTTGGAGTAACCATACTAGATGGCTGGAGTAACCATACTAGATGGCTGGAGTAGCCCTAATAGATGGCTGGAGTAGCCTACTAGATAGCTGGAGTAGCCCTACTAGATGGCTGGAGTAGCCCTACTAGATGGCTGGAGTAGCCTACTAGATAGCTGGAGTAGCCCCACTAGATGGCTGGAGTAGCCCCACTAGATGGTTGGAGTAACCATACTAGATGGCTGGAGTAGCCCTAATAGATGGCTGGAGTAGCCTACTAGATGGCTGGAGTAGACCTACAAGATGGCTGGGGTAGCCTACTAGATGGCTGGAGTAGCCTACTAGATAGCTGGAGTAGCCCTACTAGATGGCTGGAGTAGCCCCACTAGATGGTTGGAGTAGCCATACTAGATGGCTGGAGTAGCCCTACAAGATGGCTCGAGTAGCCCTGATAGATGGCTCGAGTAGACTAGTTTTAATCAATTTCACTATGGAAATACATTATAACATACTTCTTTTGCTGGTGCTGTTTTCTCATGTTGTCATATTTGAGAAAATGTCAAGTTGACCTATTGGTTGTTAAGGCTAGTAGCTGGCCAACACTGGTGTTAACATTATGGACAACACTGGTGTTAACATTATGGACAACACTCATGATATATTGATATATTTTATCTTATTTGCAGACTTGCTAAAAGTTTTGAAATCCCTTTTGGTTTAATACAGAAAAATGTTCCAGCAGCAAAATTAAATGGCTTTATCCGCAGTAAAATATAAACTCATAAATTGATTTTATGAAAAAAATATCTGAAATTAAACTACTTTTTTTTTAAAAAATAGAATAATATTTTTACATGATTAGTTTAGGGGGGTTGGGGGGTAAACTTAGGACTAATAAAATAAAAAAAATTGAGGTCTATTACAAAACCAAAATGAAAGGCATTGCATGCATATCACCATAATTTAAAACTTTTTTTTATAATGTCCTGCTTGTGATCTTAATTAAGAATTGCGAATATGAAATGCCATGTAAATTAAATCCCAATTTTATTTGTAAAGAGTTTCACCCAGTAACATTATTTTTTATTTGACTTTCAGAAATCTACGGACTGGACTGGTTATGTCCAAACCTCTTGACCATCATTAGTGTTAGTGTTGTTAATTTGTGGTCATTCTACATCCAACACTGACTGTAGGTTTACAATTTAAAAATCTAGCATAGCTTCAATTAGTGACCAAGCTTAATTCAGTCGTATTAAATGAAGAGAATCACTTTTATTTTTATGTGAATTATTAATGTTTACTTTAAGAAGTCATTACATACGATATTATTTTTTTAAAATTCACTCAATGCAATTTTTAATTTAAATCATCAGTCCTATACACATATTATAGACATAAATTTAGCATATTCTTAATTTTAAATAATCAAAATTTTATTAAATCCAAAATTATAAAACAGCCAAGGCGAGTGTAAATTTTGTTTCAAATAAATTATATTATTATAAATCTAAAATTCAATACTCATATTTTTTTAAATTTTTAATTGTTGACTATTTATTTTTAATTTAATGAAATTTAATTATTAATATAATCATAATGTTTTTAAATAAATTTATTTAAGCTAAAATCATATAGAATATAGGCAACTTGGCCTCCATGAAAGACAAGATAAAAATAAAATCCTACTTGAGCTTGTGTAATAGGAAAGAACTGAATAAATAAATGTCTGGTTTCCATAGCAACGGTGAAACCAAAAAAAAAATACAGGGGTGATGGCTAGGCGAATTCACTTGTTATGGTGAAGTTTTATTTACTTTTTTTTTTTTAAATATTGATCTAAAATAGTTTATAAGAGACAATCAAATTGTCTTCATGTGTAGACCTACTCACCCCAAGCTTAACGACTTGCTCATTGAGAGAGTTGACCCATTCGTCCACAAACTCCGGTGCATGGTAGTAGTGTAGATAAAACCAGTTCACGGCACTGTTGAACCACTGGGCCGTTTCCAGGGGGAGCGCGGCACCGGTCAGGCTCTCGCCTTCGGTTGTTTCACGGAACTTTTCCCTGGGTTGCCGCTGTAAAGGTCCGAATGCCGCGACAATTGCGTTGACCGCTAGGATGACGACGAAGCACAGCGTGCACCATCCTAGCAACAACAAATCCAAAACATAACTATCGAAATCGAGCTCCGTGTACCAAGTTCGGCCAGTCTCCGCCATCTTTTCTCTGACTTCCCCGAGTTTGTACCAAATAAGCCGCAGGGTTATATCAGCCATGAGGTAGCCAATCGCAGAGGGGGCGGGGAAACGTGAGAAGATGGGTGCACGCTGTTTCCATAAACGACTCACTTCAAACGCCCTTGATCCCTCCTCCGTGCCTTCTTTCCTCCCAGTCGGCTGCCACTCAAAACACAAAAATGTGAACCCGAGGTTTCCCTGCAGCCTTGCCCCTGTGTTAGTGACGTCACGGCGCTGATTTGTTTACAATGATTTAACCCGGAAACGAGGCTGTGAAAGGTTAGCATTAGTGAGGAAAGCCCTCGGAAGTAAGTGAAGGGAAATCAGCCTTGAAATTATAATTCGACAATAAGCCAGAAATATAGCCCCTTTGATTTCAACATTTAAACCAACAATAAAACAAAGCTTTTATACACACAATAAATTAATATATATGAAGATATACCATACTTTAACAATGAAAAAGAATTTGTAAGCTAGAAAAAAGCAATTCATTTTAATCACATTGAAATTGAATCGTTAATGTTTGTAAATGATGCAAATTTTATAAGTAATAGTTTTATAAGGATTATCAATTACTTCCGGATCGTAATCAATGTCAACAATGGAAAGGACTATACACTGCACATGACGTTAATTTGATAAATAACATGTGCAGTTAATCTTTTGGAGCACTTCATTTCAAAAAAGTCCTACTGTAAAAATAAACACATAACATTGGGCTTAATAAAACAGGAAACGACAAAGACAAATGTAATAGGAATATAAAACTAAAAACTTAGACTTAGCTACTAATATAATAATATATAATATAATGAATAATGATTTATTATAATAATTTGGCTAATGACTAAATAATGATAATGACAATGAATCATTTGAATGGCTTCTTAAACTAAAATGTCTAAAATAATCACTATTTCAAATGATTAATTAAATGAATTTAAATGAAATGACTAAACTAAAATTATACCTTAGAAACTTTACTTTAGTTGTAAACTAAATCACTTATTTAGTAGTATAGTATATAATTATAATATAACTATAACATTTGCTTGGCCCTGTGTTGTTTGGTGAGACCTCACTTTTACGAGAATATGCTACAAGATTTATCTTATGTATTGATTGAACCCATGCCCATTAATAATATTAACTTTAACCAAAGAATACGTAAACCAAAAAAATTGAAGTAGAGCTGTCCTATAATTTATTCCTGGAGAATTTTCAAGATTGACAAGCCAAGTAAATAAAGTAATAATAGTAATGGTATACTTAGTAATATTAGAAATAGTAATCCCTGGGGATTCAATTTTAGGGCTTGCCTTGTTGTATTGGAGGCAGGTTTTTTGGCAATCCTCCGAATGCCGGTCCCAAATTATTTTTCGTGAGTTATCGATTACTACTTAGTTAATCAGTACATAATTTAGCGTAATTTCATAAATAAAAACAAATTATTGCAGGTAGACCAGTCGCTCCAATAAATATTACTCCCAAAGTTTTACCTGCAGCGCAACTAGCAGGAATTGAAATCAAACTGTCAAAGGACTATGGATGCAAATCAAACGTAAATTCTGGTATCAGAGTGGACTGAGAGGTTCAAGTCGAGCTCTGTTTGCAAGCTACTTGTCAGCTTTTCTGGGCGCAACAGTCACAGGCAGAATGTTTTCGGCACCTATTTGCATATACTGTGTACTGTGTGACAATTACAATATTTAGTATTTAATGAATGGTTATCGGACAATTTGTATCACTTGTCTATTTTTTATCAATAAATAATAAGTAACATATAAAAAAACATGCTTTCATGTACTATCTGGTTACTTCCCCTTATTAGCGTCAAATAATTTGGGACCAGTATTCGGAGGATTGCCGTTTATTTTAGTGTATGAACAATTCACCTCCAAAGCTTCTGGAGAATTTCTTCCTCAATAGGCCTCTGCTTTGTCCGCTGCCATTGTTCCCAGTTGCTTTCATTGACCGGCCAGTGAATTCTGAGATTAGCAGTTTATTCAAGATAAACTATTCACACAGCCCATCTAGGCTACACCTCTGCATTTTTATTGTATATAAAGTAGGGCTGCGGAAATTACCGATTAATTTCTCAATTAATCGGTAATTTATTTTATCGATTAAAATTATTTTAATCGATAAAATAGTGATTAAAATTAAAGAAGTGTTGTTTTTTTTTTAAATCGATTTAGTAATAAATAATTAAGAGTAGTTGTTATTTGTTTTCTTCTTTTTTTTACGTACAAACTTCTCCGTTAAAAAAGTTAGAAAGTGTAAACTTTAAAATAACCTGTTTTATAAGGACAATGATAAAAAAAACCACATTGTTTTTAATTATTTAACAAAAATAAAATTTAAATTCCTAGACATTATATTGAACTACTTATATTTAAATATATCTCCTACCATTACTATATCCTTTAAATTAAATTAAATTCTTAAGTTATGGGCATTTTAAAATATGCCATAAAATGGCACAAAATGTGAAGGAAAACAACCTAGTGAAAAGTGAAAAAGTGATTATGAGGTCTTAGAAAAAAATCATAACTTTTGAACCACTTGTGGTAAAAAGATGATTTTTATCTTTTTGTTAATCACCAAACAATGTATATATGGCTGTATTACTTTTATATTTTAAAATTAATTAGAAATTTTCATTCAAGTGCCTAAACTTTAAATTAATACGTTATTTAACTTATTTTCATTGTTAACAATGCTTTAAAAATACAGTCGAAACCGCTTAAGTCGACGGCGTTGGGGTATGAAAAATGGCATCGACATAACCGATGATCGAGTTAAAGTGAAAACCAATATGGCGGCAAAATATTAACATGCGCTTGAAATTTCTTTATGTACGTGTTGTGCGTTAATTAGTGATGGGACGATTAATCAGAATCGTATCGGAATATCAGGACCCTATTTTTTCACTCTTTCTTAAGGTTGTTAAGACCGTTCGTTTTTAAAGACCGTTTAAGTTTAAATATGACGCCGTTTTGCGGTGATTCCCAGATTGAGCAATACTGTGCCTTCAAAGCCACTTGCTTGATTTTCCTTACAAGCTACACAAATAAGTAACCTACACATCCCCTCATTGTCCCCGAACCATTCTCTTCCTAATCATCTTCTTTGGGTCCGTCCCCTCAGCTTACACTGGACTCAGTGGACTCAGAATGGTCTATCGTGACGTATATATGACTCATGACAAAGCGAACTCTTCTCTATATAAACGTACACAAATAAATTAGGTACTCCTTTTGAACCTTCAACTTTGACATATTTTAATTAATTCTAACCAATAGTTAAATGACTTTTGCACACGGCCACTTCTTATGAATGAAATAATGAGAACAAAGCAGTAGTACAGTCAGTGGCGGCGTTAGGTAAGCGCGGGGCCTAGTGCCAGCAATGACCCCGCGGGGTCAGAGTACTAGTAAAGATCGCTAAGCACCAGTATGCTATGGTATTTAAAAATATGAAATATCTTGATTATTGAGTAATTTTAATACCGCGTGTCACCCTTTTATTAAATTATTACAAGTTCATTATTTTCTCTGGTCTATAAACAAAGGTTTATTCTTATCGAAAAATGACGTGCCGGTTACGACATGATTTAAAATGCAATTTATTGGCTGACATATTGCAAAATAATTGCAAAAGGATTACAAGAGTGCCTCTTTCGTTTCTTTACAATCGTTTCCAGCATACGCTCTACCATCCACTCTTCGGTTCTACGTGTATAGGCTATTAACCAGGACGAGACATGTTCAGGACCGAAACGCGGGGACTACCTAAGCACAGGGCCTGGGGCAGTCGCCCCAGTTGCCACCCTCAAACGCCGCTCCTGAGTACAGTACATGTAATACATGTAGTCAAAATGAGGTTGAAGGATGAATTGTTGCCAATGACAACAAGTCTGCACACGGTACATTTTATTATTCCATACGATCCCCTCACCTTACATTGGACTCAGAATGGTCTATCGTGACCTATATATGACTCATGACAAAGTGAACTCTTCTCTATATAAACGTACACAAATAAATTAGGTACTCCTTTTGAACTTTTGAACCTTCAACTTTGACATATTTTAACTAATTCTAACCAATAGTTAAATGGCTTTTGCACACGGCCACTTCTTATGAATGAAACAATGAGAACAAAGCAGTAGCTAACATTTTCAAAAGCTGGCGATTGGTCATGGGGATCGAGATAACCAATGTTAAGTGGCAAATTTGACCCTTTTTTGTGCTCGTGTTATGAGGTTTCGGCGACTTAAAAAAATCGAATTAAACGACGAGAAAATGCTAAGACAAAGAGAGAATTTGGCGGTTCCAATAAAAAACGTCGACATAATAGGGTGGTCGAGCTAACCGAGCTCGAGGTAACTTTAAAAAAGATATAGAATTGCCTTTATTTATTACTTCACTTGAAATTTCCAGTTTAATGACGTCATGCATCTTTATTTCTAGCTTTAACAAAATTATCGATTAATTAATCAAAAGTTAACGATTAAGTTTAATTTAATCGATAACAGCCCTAATATAAAGTTAAAGCAGAAAAAGCATTGTTCTCCAGATATCATTTTCTATCACAGGGCCATATAACTTCCGGAGTATTTTCCTCTCCCAAGTATTGAGCAATTTCTCTGCCTTTTTGGTCAGGCTCCAAGTCTCACTAGCCTACGTTACTACCGGCCTTATAATAGTGGTGTATATTATTTTCTTTGTTCCCTTTGAGAGGTTTTTGCTTCTTAGAAGTTTTTGTACGCTGATGTAGGAGCGGTTGCCTGCTGTTAACCTTTCTTTCACCTCCGAAATTATCTCATTTTGTTCATTTATAGTTGCCCCTAGATATTTGAAAGTAGAAACTCTCTCAAATTTGTGTTTGTTTATAATTATATTATCATCAGTTTGGGTGTTTCATGACATAATCATGTATTTCGTCTTTGGTTGGTTTATAATGAGACCAGCTTCGGGCTTGGTAGACCTTGGCAGGACCCATCTCCTCTCTAAGTCAGTGGAGGACTTTTTAGCGATAGTCATTCATCAACAATTTTATTGCGGCTTTAGCGTGGGCTAGATCCCATGCCCCTCAGCTTGTGAGGCGATCGCACGACTGACTTTGCTATCTAACCGCCAATTTAAATTGACACTGGCTTTTATAAAGTAAATTAAATATGGTTCCTGTTAACAACAAAGTCTATATTTTTGTGTCAATCTTAATATGATTAATTAATTTTGCAAGCAAAATTTAAAGTTTAAACTTAAACCACCGGAAATTTACAAGGCAAGTAGGATGATGAATATTAAAGATGTGTGTTAATTAATAATCAACCAATTCCTGATGTTAATATCAAATCTGACAATAATTCTAGCATACACCAAATGAAGAATATTTAACAATTCTTTTCATGATTTATGAAAATTTATGTGTTATTTACTTTTCTAAGTTTATAAATTTGTTTGTCCTTGCATATTTCTATTTTTAGTTCATGAACAGCAATCAACTTTTAATTACCGTATGACATCATCTCAACCACAGTTAGAGTACCAATATGCTAGGAAGGATTCTTTTCTACCCCACTGTTGCCATCAACAAGTTTATGTGCCTAGCTTTCTCCAGGCACTGGTATGATCGAATTGATGAAACTGTCATTCTCGGTTCACTTCCACTGAAATCTGTTACACAGAAGGCATGGCTTTTTTTCATTTTTTAAATATATTTTTTAAAACTATAAAAATAAAATCTGAGAATTGCCAGGGACATGATAACTCTTACAATTTAATATCTTGGAAAAAAGAAATGCTATCTAACTGCTCAGTTGTATTTTTTTTTTAAGTTTATGATCTGGTTGGCTTAAAATTATGAGTTTGGGTACATTTACAACATTTTACAGTGCTTCTTTATTTTTCTCATGTATATTTATGGTAAGATCATCCAGCAAATATTATAATTATTAGTCTTTAAGATATATAATTTATAATTAAGTTTATTAGCAAAAATATTTTCTGTAACAAATAGATTCCTTTTGTACCAGCAGTTAGGGCTGTATTACATTTTTTTTAATACAAAAAATTCGTATATATTATTTTCCATATTTTAGTTAATCGTTGAAGAAAATGTGAGAGCCATGCTTTCTTTGAATGAAGATTATGAGCTAAAACGCTTCACATATTCCAAAGAGGTATGCTGAGTATTAATCTTTTAACACACTACATAAGTATATGTATGTTACATCATGCAGTTTAATTAAAAACTAAGATTTAAGTTTGAGTTAATATAACAATAGTAAAGATCAGTAAAAAAAAAATTGTTTCGGTAATAAAAATCTATTGTGGTTTAGAGACACGTGATTTTTATTAATTGAACCTATGTGATTAGAGTTCATTAACCAAAAATATTTCATAAGTTTTTTTCTAAATTAAAAATAAAAACTTGTTATCTCCCTTCTCAGGGAACCTGAAAACTGCTTGTGATGCATGATAAAATGTAGAAGGCGTCTATATCATTGAGATGCTTTAAGTATCTTTTAAAATATACCAATCATCCACACAGTAAAAATGATTTGAAGTTAACTCTATTAACAACATTTGGAATTGACTTTTTTTTTTTCTTTTTTTTAAAAGTAAAATTTACAAAAAGATTTTTTTGGTTGCCACTTTTAGTCATAACAATGATAAAGTCTTTGTGTTTTCCCGTTTACAATCCCAGGAGTTGAAGGAGTTGGGCATTGAACAGCTGCAGCTGAGCACGACAGACTTGACCGGGACACCCACCCAGGAGCACATCACCATGGGAGTCAAGTTCCTGATGGAGCACAGAGAGCAGGGCAACACGGTCTACCTCCATTGTAAAGCGGGCCGCACACGCAGTGCCACCTTGGCGGTGTGCTATCTAATACAGGTAAGCCTGACCTGACAGCTCCTTTGTTTGATCTTGTTCATGTTATATCCGGTGAAAATTACCATCACATAAATTAAGTGGCTTTACCAGTTTCATTCAATTTTAAACATTTTTTTTATAAAAATCTTTTTTTACTTGTGTTTTTTTAACCTGAGTGACTAACATTACCAGCCTTGTGCCTAGTTGTGTGTTAACGAGGTTCAATTTTTTTTTATATAAGTTATTTTTAAAAAGAATATTTTCCACTAAGGTAAATAAATGACGCTTTCAAAGGTTTTATTAATTAATAATTCTTTTTTTTTTTGTTTTTTGTGAAATGCTATCTCTCTTTTAAAAAAATATTGGCAAACAAAATCTGTCCAAATTATTTTTTTGTTCTTCACCGACATTGTCCTGAAAGTTTGACAGATTGTACATGAGATGTTTAATTGAATGGTATATTTTATTATATTATTAAAGTCACATCTTGATATTAAAAATCATTATTAAATTTTTAAAAATACATTATGCAGAAAATCATCTTCATAGTAAAAAAAAACATTATAATAATAGAAGGCATCTTTTTCATAGAATATGTCATTTTAAAAAATAGTTTACTTTATTAAAAGATTTCAACTTATGAAAGTATCCATTCATTGACCTAGTTCTCACTACCCTATTCATAGGTCATTCATTGACCTAGTTCTCACTACCCCGTTCATAGCTGCACCAATGGGATCCTGAGACAGCCATCAATTTTGTGAAGAGCAAACGGCCGCTCATCTGGCTGAGGAGCAAACAAAGGGAGTCTATTCATTGTTTTCATCAAAGCCTGAACTTATCCTGACGAAAATTTCACTGACGTTTTTTTTTGTTGTTTGTTTTTTTTGTAATACAGCATTTACACTGTAAATAAATTATCAGAAAAAAGAGATTTTTTTAAGTTGAAAAGTGTTTGTTCTTAGTGGTGAAATTGTGTTTTTGTGTGGTGAGATTGTGTTTGTCTGTGGTGAGATTGTGTTTTCGTGTGGTGAGATTGTGTTTTTTGTGTGGTGAGATTGTGTTTTTGTGTGGTGAGATTGTGTTTTTGTCTGGTGAAATTGTGTATTTTTAGCGCATTTTCGAGAAGTCGAAATGCGCTATTGTATCCGTTTTGTCCGTCTGTCCGTCCGTCCATCTGTCATCACCCTAGATCTCAGCATCCATAAGTCCTAGACCCATGATGTATATATGTTTTTTGTATGTCCTGACCTGCCATTTGTGCATCAACACTCAGTTACTCGATCCGACCTCTTGTAGTGGCAGTAGAGCTCCTGGAAGTATGAAAGTCCTAGACCCATGATGTATATCACAAGAGTTCCTACCACCTCCAACACAAGAATTCCTACCACCACCAACACACAAGAGTTCCTACCACCGCCAACACACAAGAGTTCCTGCCACCACCAACACACAAGAGTTCCTAAAAATTCATAAAAATATGTCTAAAATCTAAACACAATTACTGATAAATACATAATGCTGATATCTAACATAAGTACTGATACATAATACGAAAATGCGCTAACACGTCCTGAGTCCAAAAAGGGACCAGGCTTAACATGATTTTTTATTATGTTGTGTATTTTGTTGAAACTTTGAAGGTGGCAATTGCCTTTAAAATAATAAAGAATAGGTCTTTAGATAACCAACTTTTAGTACAGACATTTCATTGATCAGAAAAATAGATTTTTGTTACTTAATTAAGCCTCGGCGTTGTAGCATTATTGATTTCCCTGGCAACTGTTAATATGGGACATGTACACAAACATACTTAACAATCCTATAGTCTGCCCGCCCTGGCAACTGTTAATATGGGACATGTACACAAACATACTTAACAATCCTATAGTCTGCCCGGCGGTCGTCTTGGTATTTAAAAAAACAAACTATTAGTTTCTTTTTAAAATGCTCTGAAATTTTTTTTAAAAATCGCATTGGCGACTCCGTACAATTATTTTATTAAATACAAACAATCAGTACTAGTAGGGTTTTTTCAGTGGTGTAGCTGGGGGGGGGGGGCGTTCGACCCCGGGCATTAATCATCTAGTTTTTTCTAGAGGGTGGCATTTTTGGGCATTTGAAAAATAAAGCCATTTACGATAACGGCCCTTTTTCTTTTGAAGGTGGAAAAACCAAGTTCAAGGTGAAACAAAAGTACTCTTAAATAACGGATTCTCGCAATATTTGTTTGATTACAATGACAATGTGGTTGTTATAACTAACGAAAACACGTTCAAAAATTAAAAATCACCCCAAATAGGTATCGATTTGTTTGTAAAATTAAGCGGTGTGCGTCAAAAATAGAACTTTTACAAGAAAACTAGACACACAAAAACAACACATCACCGCTGGGCCGAATAATGTATTCTATTAATATCGCCATGACAGTTTTTGCGTGGAATTTCGACATGCGCAGAATGATGCGCTAACAAGTACCTACATGATATGGTGGTCAAATAGTGTCTAACTAGCAAGTAGTAATGATGTATTTGAGTTTCATTTTTAGACAATTATTTTAAGGTAACTTACTAAAAATTAAATGTATTTTGTCTAATTGCATTAAAATAAAGTAGCACACATAACTTTTTTATGGAAAATTATTAAGATTTAGAACGAGAAAATGAAAATATTCAAATTTCTTCGTTAATAAACACCACAACAACGTAAATAATTTCGGAAAAGACATACTTAAAAATGTCAAGTGTCTTGAAAAAAATCGACATCAGAAGAAGAAAAAAAACTAGTAAAACGAGATCAGATGCTGATACTTTACTCAGTTCAATGCAACCTTTTTTTTATATTTTTCTAAGGTGTCTTAATATGTGGGAACCGGTTAAATAAAATAATACAAACCCATTTCATGGAACAAAGTTATGTGCTAATACAGAGTGTTGTTATATACCAGGGGTCTCTAAACTAAGGCCCAGGGGCCAGATGCAGCTCGCGGGCCAGATACTGCCTGCGAGGCCCTCTCATCCGGAGACCATTTAATCTATAAAAAAAATCAAATATTTTAGTCTGTAGTTTACCACAAAACTTAGTAGTTTGGGGTGAGTATAGTCGGCCCCCAAACTGCTGTCTGACAGTTAATGCGGCCCTCCGGCAGAAAAGTTTAGAGACCCATCTTATATACTATAGAGGGTTGGAGATATCAACTGAGCGCCGAGTTAGAAGGAGAAAATTATGAGTGGGTAAAATTCAGGAGACGGGGTTGTATCATGAGCAAGACGTACAACGAGAAGTGTTTTTATCCATAGATGTAATTATAAAAGGAAATAATAGAACCCCCTGATTAGTTGTATGTTCTTGCAAGAAAATATTCGTGTATAAAACAATGTAATTAAACCTACTGAATGAAACATCTTAACATCAAATACATTTCTTTATTAACATTGATATTAATAAAGAACAGTTCAAATTGAATGAAAAGGGTTTCAGGTTTTTATGGCTGTACACATTGCCGGTCTTAGCAATATGGGTGGTCCTATGCAGCTTAGTATGGGAAAAGAGTTGCGCAGGGCCCATTTTGGTTAGGGATAAGGTAATTATAACGATAATAGATGAAAATTAAGTTCGGTGGGGCCTATGGAAGTGTGAAGCTGTTGCTGCCGCATAACTTGCAGTGGCCTAAGACCAGCCCTGGCTTACCTACACTACAAGAAGAGGTATTAAGTTAGAAAAACGGGGAATGGGGGATGGCCCCCTTGATCTATTAAAACATATTGAACAGCTTAGATTGGAAAATTCTTCACCCAACTTATAATTTTGCTAAGATATGTTTTAACAATTACTATATCAGTGTATCTAGCTGTGAAAGGAGCTTCTCCAAAACTGAAGTTGATAAAAAAAATTATCTTCGTTCCGCAAAGAGTGATTTAAGACAACAAAATCTTGTAATATTGTCCATAAAACAAGATATTATAAATGATGAAAATTTTAAAAACATCATACACAATTTTTTTTTCTACTATGAAAGCAAGGTAAAAGTAAATGTATAAGAAACATACTTACGTATACAATTTCTTTGTTGTAAAAAATCATATATTTATAAATATAAAATAAAAACATATTAGACTAATTGTTAATTGCTTTTCGGTTTAAATTTGGAAAAAATTTGTCTCATTTTTTTTTTTTTGGGGGNCGTCCCGCGATTTTGGCTGAATTTTCCCCCCCCCCCCCCCTGGCCACCCGTAGTCCCAAAAACTTAGCCCCCTTCTCCCCAAACCCCCCCCCCCCACCCCACCTCTCCTAAAAGCCGTATTTTCTATTTGGAAATAAGCATGTTTCCTATCAACTGCACTAATTTCGTAACACGCGTGAAACCATGTACAAATTTATCAAATAAAGCGTCGGTAGTCATATATATTTAAGTGGTACTTATATTTAAAGTTGCGAGTTTTTTTTTTTATTTGACTTCAATATGTGACTTACCCCATGCGAGACGTCATTTATAGACGGCCCCGAAAAGGGCGGCAAATTGGAGACCGCACCGGGCGGAAAAAGCTACGCCACTTTTTTTTTTAATGGATTATTCAAGATTTTTTAAGTGGATAAGTGTGGCTCAGTTGTGTGTTAAGTGGTTACTAAACCAGGAGAGGGGCTGCAAATTTGACCATCAATTGTGACGTCATTGATGAATGTCTCTGTAAATACACACATCAATATCTAATGTATCACGGAATCAAGAAGGCTCCTGACATATTACAAATGTATCCAAAAATTAAAAATTGCTCGCTACAATTTAAAATATTTGCGAGCGATTCATCACCCATTTCTTCAAAAAAAAATATTTTTTTCGATTCATGACGTCATCTACTAAGTACGTGTATTTTTGTTGAGGTAAAAAGCGAGTTGATAAGAGGTAAAAAAAAAATTGACACAAGCCAAAGCCTGTCAAAGATTAATTACGAAATATTGGAGCAATATTTTCATGGCCCATCAAAGTGATTAGAAATAATGGATGTTTCACGCCATTTTTAGGTGGCAGTGGTCTTGTCATCATTACAGAAGCTCGCTAACTGATTGTATCAGGAACTGAAGGCTTCATTTGAAGGTTAGTCAACCATGACTTGATGGCCGGGCAGTACTGGACTATGACCTAATGCTCTGTGACATTATGACCTTGGGACACATTTTCATGACTTAATGGTCGGGCAGCACTGCTCCAGATATCAAAGGCTACCAGATTTTTTTAAAATTTAAATTATTATTTTATTTTTTAAATATTTTTTTGAGTGTGTGAGTGTATCCGATTTTTGAACGCTACCAGAGAAAAACAACAAATGACAGGCATGTTGTTACCAGAAGGGTGACTATAAAGGATACAGATAGTATGTGGATGGTAGAATTGGAGTTAGCGGTTTGTAGCTATGTATTGATTAGTGTATATTGATGTAAAATCACAGACGTTCAGATTTTCGTAGCTATTGCGTGTTTGAAAACTTTGACCAAAACTAAATTAGATTGCTGCAGCACGATTCATCCTTCTTTGTAACAACAATGTCGTGACATGAGGCACGTAGTGTTGCTCTGTGGGGGGTCACTAGGGGGGTGCAGTGGGGGCGGGCCGCCCATGGTGACACCAACCACAGTGACGCCTCGTAGTGTTCCTCTGTGGGGTCACTACGGGGGTGCAGTTGGGGCGGGCCGCCCAGGGTGACACTAGCCACAGTGACGCTTCATAGTGTTGCTCTGTGGGGTCACTAGGGGGTGCAGTTGGGGCGGGCCGCTCAGGGTGACATCAACCACAGTGACGCCTCTGACTGTTTCTCCGAAGGGTCGTCCTACATTACAGGCGGAGAGACTTAGGATGATTCACTATAAAGCTTCATGGGATTGTGACACAAAACGTAATGTTTATATTAAGCCGTGTAATTCTCCGTTCTCTGAGCTAATGACCTGTTCATGGGATAAGTAAGAGTCTCGTCAGACGTTTAGAAGTTCATGAAGAGAACGTCCCAGGGGCAGCTACTGGTACTGACTCGGCTGTATGGCCCTCTCATTGTCTCTGCTCTTAATCTCGCCCTTAATTCTTACATCTGATGAAACCAAGAAGAGGCTTACGAATGCTGGAAACCTTAACCAAGTAAATCAGTGCATGAAGTGACTTCAAGCATGGGCTCTTCCCATCCAGGTCCTCGATGGACCTGCCAAGATTTTTTAAATAAATGCTATCATTAAGGAATCGAACCCCGGACCTGCGATGTTGCCGAACCTTAATCAGAAAAAACTAACAAAACTATTCTGACAATATTCAGGTGTTTAAAATGAACCGTGCAGTGTACGTATATTATATATTAGTATTATACATTATAAGGCCAATTAAAATTTTACAAGAATATTTATTTTCATAAAATCACTATATTTTTTTAAAATAGTTGTTGACATCAAATCATTTAGGAAATATTTGTTTATATATTCGTTTTATAAATTTTTTAAAGATTTTTTTTTTAAAAATCGTTTTGAAAACAACAACATCTTTTTGGTTCCATCATTGTTCGTTCGATTAATTTCTCCACTGTATAAACACAATGTATCATTCAGTCCCGTATCACACATTAAAACTGTAAAAAAAAAAAACATAATATATGAACGATAATATTGTTTTATTTAAAGAACCGACGAGTTTGCCGACCCCCCACCATTTTTTCCAAAAAAAAAAATAAATAATAAAATGGAAACAAAATAAAATGCAGAAATAATGATAAAATGTTATAAATAACCGGTTCAAATATTCCTCCATTATCCTCCATCAATGAATGCGAAGATCACTTAGGAGATTTGCAATTTTTCTGTCACTGTACTAATAGGCTCCACTTCTCTGTGAATTTTACACATTCTCGACCGTCGCAACAGCCATGTTCTCAACACATTCCTGAACGCGCTGTTTTGCCAGACATAGATGACAAAGTTGGCGCAGTAGTGGAGAGACGACAACCTCAGTAGGTAGATACGCGTGGAGTCCAGCTCGTTGTTCCCGTGGTACGTCTTGTAGGCGTTGACGTAGACGTACGGGCTCAGCGACACGGCGAAGAAAACGAAGACCGTGAGGAACAGGCGCACGGCCCGCCAGTGTTTCAGGCTAGGGGTCAGGATCTGATCCCGGATGTTCTTGGTGTAGCTCCTGGGCACCGTCCTGGAGATGGCCTCGATGTGGTTGCGCGTGATGACGACGATGTGGTAGTAGACGGCGAAGATGAAGCAGCAGCCGACCGTGTGCGAGACGGGGAGGAGGTAGACGCCTATGAAGAAAACCCCTCTGCTGCCGACGATGAGGGTCGCGCTCGCGAACAACCCCGCCAGGAGCCAGATCGAGGCCACCAGCACGACGAAGAAAGCCCTCCCGACGCATCGGCTGTAGGCGAAAGGCCTCGCGATGTACAGCCACCTCTCCAGCGACATGGCGAGGAAGCAGCCGTAGTTTGCTGCCGTGGAGAACCACCAGAAGTAGTCCAGGGGCTTGAAGATGACGGGGTCACGTCCAGTGAGGTCGACGTCCGTCAGTCCGAGACATCCGAACGCCGCAGCCGTGAGGGCGAACAGGAGGTCGCTGACGGCCACGGAGCACAGAAACACGGCGGACTTGTTCCGCATGCGGCGGTTGCCGAGAAAGACGAGCAGGGTGATGACGTTGAAGATGATGGTCGGGACAACGATGGCGATCAGCGTGATGTGCATGTAGAGCGGGTAGTAGAACACGGAGACGGTCGTGTTGGTGACGTCAGCGGCACACGTGTAGTCCAGGGCATCAGCGACACATGTGTGGTTTGTTGGCCTGATGGCGTTTGAAACACACGTGTCGGCTGCACACGTGTAGTTGGTGGCGTTGACAATTACAGCGACACATGTGCGGCTTGTTGTGGAAATAACGTCATGAAAACATGTGTAGTTTCTCGATGTGGCGTCATCAAAAATCGTGTAGTTTGTGTAATTGAACTCGACCTCGCCCAGCATAACTGTTGATTTGCGACGCAACTAAAGGAAGTGAACGTCAGGAAATCCCCGTCACAATGTTTACGTCCCTTGGTGTCTAAATCACGTCAAGGTCTGAAGGTTTGTTTACAAACACTTGCTGTAAGACGCTTAAAATTATTTTAGAAATGGGAAATAAAAAACACTCGCAAATAAACGTATTTTAAACGTTTAAACAATATTTTGACATAAGTCATTTATGTCCAGCTCTTTCTAAATGTTTTATTTAAGCAGAATGCGGGGGGTGGGGGGGGGGGTACTTCACTTCGTGTAAAGTTTGAGTTTCAAACAAGAGTTATGTGAAACTGACCCAAGTTTTTGGCTATGAATTGATTCATTGATAGTTTGTCATTTCTCAGACCAGAGAGTGTCATATCTCATTACGTAATCTTGTTACTATTTTGGGACAAGGTTTTCAATAAAACATTTATTTGTTCAGCCTAAACTTTAAAAGTAACAATATGAATGAATATCTTTAAAATATATAATAAAGTTGTAAACAAATACAATTTGTCTTGGCAAAAATCCCACAGCTGACTCAAAATAATTCAGAATTATCAAATATTTTTATATATTCTATTGTCTTATATATCACCGACGCTCCTTCTACTCAGAAGATTACTGAGATGAGTTCCAACATAACAAACGGGTATTTGATTGATACATTTATGAAATTGTTTCAACCGAACACCCGGATGTTCCTTTAACAAATACCCGCAATTAAAATGACAAGACCTATACGTCTGCCTCTAACTCGCGGCGTGAAATCAAACGTGTTATGATCACACCAAATCTCGTTTATAGCGAGAATGAATCGCTCACGTTGAGACGACTGTTTGAACTTCCTGAACAACATTAGTATTGCAATAGTTCACCATTATGTTTTATGTGCTGTAGATCTCTTGGGAAAAAACTTCATTCACTAACATATTTTTTAAGGTATGTCACAATTAACGCACACATTTAACCGCTGTCACTATGTAACTACATGTTTAAGGAAAACAACAATCTTAGAAAACACAACACCATATACAAAATGATTTTTAAAAAAAAATCCTTACAACTGTATCCGCATGATGCACAAGACAAGGAAAATCGTGTGTTTATCATAATCCAGCCTTGAACATTCCTATATATGACCAGGTTGTTCACAGGTAAACCACGTGACTTAGGATTTTTTTTTTAAAAATGCATTCCATCACGTATAGGGAAGGTAAAAAAAAAAATTTCTAGAAGATAATGGATTCAGTAAAAACAAACTTTATTTGGAAAGACAACAAAGAAAATTATACACCCTTCACGCTTTATGGGATTTTCCTTTTCCAATTCGCCTTGCTTTTATCTCCAGTGTTTGTTTGATTGATTACCTTGATTCCGTGGCTTGATTCCCATTCTAAAGATCACTTCTGAAGTAGGTCATTCCAGCGATATTGTAGCATTATGGGGGATTTGAAAGAAAGTTAACAAGGGTCAGTGATCTGTAGGAGGCGGGATTCTAGAGTTGCCTGTTTACCCCTCACCCCCCCCCCTTCAAGTAATAATAATAATACATGTTATGAGTTTATGTGAGTGAGGCTCATAATTGGAAATCGTGGCGGTATAATAGAGATTTAGTAGAAGATAGGGATATATCGCAGCGCTGTTATAATAAACAACTACATTCTGGGAACATGCTCCTGCTCCGGCGTGTGCATAGTGACCATAAGGGGCATTTGATTCTTATCAATGTGTACGACTGAGTGCCCATGCGTGTGCAATAGATCCCTGTCTGTGTAGGACTGACTGTCCATGGTAGTGCAATAGATCCTTGTATGTGTACGAGTGACTGTCCATGGGGGTGCAATAGATCTGACTGTCCATGGTGGTGCAATAGATCTGACTGTCCATGGTGGTGCAATAGATCTGACTGTCCATGGTGGTGCAATAGATATGACTGTCCATGTTGGTGCAATATATCTGACTGTCCATGGTGGTGCAATAGATCTGACTGTCCATGGTGGTGCAATAGATCTGACTGTCCATGGTGGTGCAATAGATCTGACTGTCCATGGTTGTACAATAGATCTGACTGTCCATGGTGGTGCAATAGATCTGACTGTCCATGGTGGTGCAATAGATCTGACTGTCCATGGTGGTGGTCCATGGTGGTGCAATAGATCTGACTGTCCATGGTGGTGCAATAGATCTGACTGTCCATGGTGGTGCAATAGATCTGACTGTCCATGGTGGTGCAATAGATCTGGCTGTCCATGGTGGTGCAATAGATCTGACTGTCCATGGTGGTGCAATAGATCTGACTGTCCACGGTGGTGCAATAGATCTGACTGTCCATGGTGGTGCAATAGATCTGACTGTCCATGGTGGTGCAATAGATG
>MUZC01000074.1:436370-448412 GCA_002072015.1 Radix auricularia
CCCCCCCTCACGACGCCACTGCCCCAGGGGCCCATTCAAGGCAAGATATAAAGTTCAAAACATCTATTCATTTCAACACGGATAATAATAGATACATTTATCATTATTTGTTAAGAACTTTAATAATTAAATTGAGGGATAAAATCTTAAACGTTTACTAAAACTGGTATTTTTGGCCCCCAACCCTGAAGAAGTTGCCATTAGGAGTTTAGTGCCCTATAATATTTTAATATTGACTATCAAGTATTTATATACCAAGTTTGGTTAAGATCCATCAATGTAACAAATAGCTGTCACTTAACCTAATTTTTATATAGCTTATATAGGCAAAAAACTACATTAAGGGCCCCGGGGGCCCATTCAGGGCAAGATATAAAGCTCAAAACAACTGTTTATTTAAAGATGGATAATAATGGTTACATTTATCATTATTGGTCAAGACCTTTAATAAATGAATAGTGAAAAAAAATCTTAAACGTTTAAGAAAACACGTATTTTGGGCCCCCAGCCTCAAAGGAGTTGCCATTAGGAGTTTAGTGCTCTATGGTATTTTAATATTGGCTATCAAGAATTTAATTGCAAGGTTTGGTTAACATCAATCAATATAGCAAGTAGTTAGCGATTAAATTATTTTTTATATAGCTCATATAAGCAAAAATTTACATTTAGGGCCCCCGGCGCCCTTTTAGTGTTAGATTGAGAAAAAAAAATTGCCAGTTACCATTCCGTGAGGGTACTCAACAGTCTTAAAAATTTTCATGACGATCGGATGAATAGTTTAGTCAGTTACAATTGACAAGCACACACACACACACACACATACAGACATACTTTGATTTTTATATATATAGACAAGCACACAAGTTTGCGCGTTGCAACGATTTCCAAAGAAAGGCAATTCAAGGAAACTCGTTAAGATAACTGTTCATTTACATCGTATCTTCAGTATAAATGTATTGTTAAAAATGAATGTATGTCTGATTGTCCTGTAAGCTTGAATACACCTGTCATCGTTGGAAAATGTTTGAGTACACGAAATAAAACGGACCCCAAGGTTTACTCTGCGCAAGATATTAAGTTCAAAATAACTGTTATTTTCAAGCTGGATAATAATTAATAATAATGGATATATATTTTTAAATTATTAAACACACTTGGTCAAGATCCATCCATTTTCACAGTAGCTTATGCTTAAATTTTTTACAATATAATTTATGTAAGCAAATATCGATATCAAGGGCCCCCGGGCCAAATGTTGCAAGATTTGAATTTTGAAATATCTGTATATTTCATTCTGAATCATAATACGAATATAATTATCATTGTTTTAAAAGACCATGTAAAATTTTAGTGGGAATAAAGTAGTAACCTTTTTTAAAAAAACAAAGATTTTAAGCCCCGAAGGATTGTAAATTTGAAGTTCAAATGCCTTATTGCATTTTGATGTTGGCTATCAACTTTCTATGTGCCAGGGTTGGACAAGATCATTTCATTTTTTAAGTAGCTAACGCTTAAGTGTCACTGAGTATCAATAATTAAAAACAATTTTGCAAGTTGCCATCCCGGGAGGGTACTCAAGTCTCAACAACCTCTTAAAGTTTTATAGTGATCGGATTAGTCAGCTATAAAAAAAATACATACATACATACATACTTTGATTTATTTATAAATAGATTAGTCACTGAAGTTTTGGGGAACTGTACACAAATATGTCAATGTGGTTGAATCCAATCCTCTTGAAAGCTTTTTCCAGTCACTGTTTTCAGTTTGAGATCATATTTGAGTAACCTCAAGGCAATGGATCATTTCACATCCTCGTAGCGTGTCCCAGCCAGCGACCATGGACTACAACAATAGTCAGATAAGCATGTTAAAGAGAGACCTGCTTGTGTTAGTTCATCCATGTCTCTGATCGTGTCCTTCCAATTTAAGGTATTCCCTGAGGCTGGTCATGTTTCAGAATAGTTGTCTCGCGTGGTGTTGGCACTCTTCAAATTTCACACGCATTTTTTAGTAATGTTAAAGATTGAATTTTAAAAAAAAATAAAATAATTATAATAATGAGACAACTGACCAGCAGTTTTAAATTATCCCGGGAAACACGTTCATTCAGAATTTGCGCTATATCCAATCACAGAAAATCCGACTTGAAAAAATAACTCATTCACAAGTATAACATTTAAAGAGCTCAAGTTCCACTCCAATGCTATTCGGGTTACAGATGGTACAAATTATAACAAAATATGTGCTGATAAAAAATCGTATTCAATATTTTTTTTTAAAAGGCGACTTCAATAAATGTAGTTATGAAACACGATGTGATATAATATGAATTTAATGGCAGATCTACTTATTTCGTCTCATTGGCCAATTCTTTAATAATTTGCTATGAAAAGTTAACAAAAATAAATAAATCAATAGAAATCGAAACAAGGGTGTGTTTTTTTTCATCACATACTTCAGAAAAATTCTCAGCTGTAGGAATGTGTCGTAATGTGATGTATTTTGTTATTTGATTTAAATAATCCCATGATGCAAAAAGCGCGTGCTCTAACGACGTCCCGGAACTTCCGGTGCAGAAAAATGTACACAGGAAAATTACTCGTGTAGTGCATGGAGCTCAACAAGAGCAGGTAATCATTAATTTTTTCCGAATTTGTGATGTATCTATTGAGACTCAAAGAACTGTAAAATACGTACGGGGTCAAGGTCACGACAAATATCCCAAAACCGACCAACAGCAATCTGAGGGCCTTCCAGTGACGTAGTCGAGAGGCCAAAGAGTTGTCCTTGACCGTTCCTTGGGGCTGTGGAGTTGTGGCCAGGATGGCCTTGATTTGTCTGCGTGTGATGACCACGATATGGACGTAGACACTGGCCACGATGACGCACGACAGGATGTGGGCGTAGGGAAGGACGTAAGCAAGGCAGATATTATTATACCCGTCAACAACGGCGTAAGGAATGCTGGATAGGATGGATACGATCCATATGAACGTCATCCACGCTGTGATGGACTTCCTTCCCACGAAGCGTTGGTGAAGAAACGGTCTAGCGATGTACAGCCACCTCTCGACGGACATGGCCACGAAGCAGTTGTAGTGGGCGGCAGTCGTGAACCACCAGATGGTTAGGAGACTTTGTATGATGTCCACGTCCTGCAACAGCGACGCCCGATCAATGATCCCGTATCCGGCGAAGGTTATGGCCACGACGGCGTAGAGGAAATCGCTGACAGCAAGCGAACACATGAACACAGAGGTCGGGGTCCTCAGCAACCGGTGGGTGACCACTGTGACGACGAGGATGACGTTAAATATGGCCGATGGTATGAATAGGACGAGGTAGGTAGCGAATAGTCCGGTACTGAGAGTAACGTTGTCTGTAGCCTTCGGCGAGAAATTGCTGGATATGTTTGTTTTGAGAGTATCCATGTTTTGTCGATGATGTTCTAAATAATTTGCATCATGGTTCAAATGAAATATTCCACCTTCTTCAAGATTTTCCCTCAGCAATTAATCTTGCTTGAATCTCTATCGGCTGATCCGAAGAATCTCGACCGTGACGTCACGACGCTATCGGTTGCTGGAAACGAGAGTTCTATAAATTCTAAAAGTAAAATGATTTTCCCAAAAGGAAAGTTTTAGGTTTTTGGTTTGGTATAGCTTTAGAATTTTCAGAAAATTGAAGGTTTTATGGTTTGGGTTAGGTATAGCTATAGAATTTTAATTTTAGCTTTTTTTTTAAGGAAGTGCCACAGCAACAAAGATGGTCGCCGGTAATGACCTCATTGGGCCACAGTCGATAAAGTACCATTTTACCTTTTTATTTGTCCTAACATTATTCATTCATAGAAAGTTGGCGTAGAAATATCACAGATGAAACTAAATCTTCGAATCCCTATCTATAGATCGTTTTGAGAATCCCAAACATATTCCTCCGCCTTGTTGGTCACTTTTCAATACTTATTTTTGTTATAACACTTGCCCCACTGTACACGAATGGACAAAAAAATGAAGTTATTAAAAAATCAAACAAAACCTTAGGTTATTTAAAAAGAAAATTTTACAAATGTAATAGAGATATAAATCAATTAAAATTGAGATCAAATGTAGGCTCCCAACGTTTTACATATTTCCTTATTGAGCTCGCACAGAGTTGGCGAAATGATGGGCCGTCAAGGTAGTTGTTAAACAAATCAACCGTGGCACCGACGTCAGAGCACACAAAAATATATCACAGTTCTATTAATGTCTGGTCCTATTGACCAACTAAACAATTCCTATATCTCAAACGCTTTAAGTGCAACAACGTTGCTGATTTTTTTTTTCTTCTTTGAAATAACTATTTCTACTTGAAAATTTGTAAGAGATTTTTTTGGAACGAAATATAGCATCAATAGTAAATTTCTTCATACCTAATAGAACTCGTATTAAGTATAAAGTATTCCGATTGACTTTTTATCATGAAATCTGTTTTTATTTATATGGGTAAGATCGCAACCCTATTACAAAATTATCCTCCAATGAATGTCATCCACGACAGTTTTCATGTTTAAAGAAAGTCTTTTAAACTTTGATAAATAACGGAACAATGCATGTAAATAAATGAGATACTTCAAAATTCTTGCCCCTTTAAAGCTCAAACACGTCAAGGTGCACAACTCTAACTTATTTGTATTTAATATAAACTTAAAAGAGTACTCCACACTGACGATATTGATTTGGACAAAAAATGCACACCCTTATACTTATGGTAACGCAATTAACCACTAACAAAATCCAATGTTTAATTTTTGCCTTTAGTTCCAGTATTTACTCATTTAAAGGAGGACGGACTAAAGCCAAGGGCGACGTTTGTACAAGTGCCTAACACCTCGTTACGTCCCCTGGCATGGTACTGATTAAATTGTAATAACATTTTTGCTAGTCGCAGTCCCAGCCACGATTTAAAAAAAAATGTTTCTCAGATATTTATTTTCGTAACCCAGGCAACGGAATTGCTAAAGTAGTCGCCATTGGACTTTTCTGTCATTTAGTTTACTTGAATTATTTTATTTATATAACTATGAAGATGATTTAAACAACTTTATAGTCTACATCTTAAATACTGAAATCATTGATCATTTTTTTAAAATACCAAAAGTGTTATTATAAACAGATGTTAAATTCATTTTTGAAATGTGAGCCCTGCTCAACTGGCTAAATTTATTATTTTATTATCTTAATTTAATATTTATAATTGTCATAAATAAAGTCTAATTGCCTCATAAGAAACAGTTGCAATAGTCTTTAGCGCGTTATATCTGTTTTAATTTTTATTGACTTTTACCTTGCCATATAATTTATATAAAATTTGTTTAAACTTATATATTAACTTATATAAGTTATATAAACTTCTCAAATAAAAATTGATGTTTCCATGTCTTCTAATTTTTTTTTTTACAAGCAATAATATTATTTGAACTTGAGCCCGTCAACTTTTTATTGTCTCATAAATTCCACACTTCGTCTTTCATAAAATTCACGCTTAAAAAATTTTAATTTGCGAACGCATTTTTCCGATTACAATCCCAAGAATCGAGATGAAAAGAAATCTGGCCTAGTCATTACTAAGGATGCTTGCCACTTTGAATTTATATCACATCAGAAATTCGATTATAAATGATTCGCCTAAGACAAGAAGGAAAGAATGTCACATATTGATTAATTATTATTCCGTTTCAACAGTATGATATATAACTTCTCAGTTTTAGATGGGTCACTATTTATATTATCCTGACTAAGTATCAATTATACTGCACCAAACTTACAATGTGAACTTTACCTATATTGTATTACTTGAACGTTAAGCAATTATCTATGCCTACACAATATGTATTAAATGGAAAAAAAAATAAAGGCCAACTTAGGTAAAAATAATACAATATACTATAATTCAATAATAATGTGCAACTGAAAAACATTATTAATGCACGGACACAAACAATTTGCACTGTATAATATACGTATTTAGTCTATATATTGGACATACAGTAATTTTTTTTAATACGTACTGTTTGCTATAATAATAATTGTAAAAAATTATATTGTTTATATCGTCATGACACTCGCCCTGTACACCGGGCAAACGACGTGATAGGGTTAACGGTGTAATCCTAGAATATGTTAGAGTTAGAGTCACGAATAGGGAAACGATGTGATAGGGTTAACAGTGTAATCCGAGAATACGTAGAGCAACGAATGGGGGAACCGCAAATATGTGATGGTATACTGTAGCTTTTTTTAAAAAAAATAATTAAAATCTTTGTTCAATGAACTCCGACTATAAAACATTAGGTCTACTTAAAAAAATAAATTAAAAAAAAATAAATAAGGGTAGCTACCTCGTATATTAGGAGGCCATCCCGGCTGATTTACTGTAACAATATGGACTTGCTGAACTGGAAAAAAAAATCTAAATTGGTAAACAATGACTCATTTGTTTTACTCGGAACATTAAATGGTAAACTAGGGAAAGATAATTATTGACAGCATCGTTCTAAAAATACACCTGGCGTGTACCAATGATTCTCTGGATAAGATTCAGGGTGCACCCAGGAATATCTTAAAACATTTTAGTTTGCCTTGTTTCTTTCTTTAGTTTTATCTTATTTTATGTGAGTTTCATATTTAGTTTAACCATTATTTTTATTCATAAATTAATTCATTTACATTTTAGTAGAAATTTTAAAATAAGGTCATTCTACAAGAAAGAAAAAAAATGTAGCCTACTAAAAAAATGCACTAAAAAAAACGCCAAGTGAAACATAATTGTCAGCTGTTATAACAAGTACGATGGTATGTATGATGATATTCATATTACATCGTGCAGTTATTAACGTGAGTGAATCAGTGAGGCAGAACATTGTACGATTATTGTAAACAATTAGTTCACGGACTTATTTAAAATGTATGACAATGGCTACATTAAACATGACCAATGGAAATGCACGTCTGTAAACCATTATAGGATCTCGCTTACTTCAACACCGCCATGACTAATGTGGACATTGTTTATTTGTATTCATAGAGGAATTCATTTTGTTCAAAACCCTCCCCGGCTGTTGTTGATGTTTCCATCACGCCCCATTGTCGCCAGGGACGCTGATCAAATCAAATTCAAGGGAGGTCATTGATGCCAGTAGGTAACATAATGGACCCGGGACCCAGTTTACAGAAACATGGAGATTGCTGACTGGAAACTTTTCCGTCGTACTCTCCATCGTGATTATGTTTAAAAGCCCATGCGTGGTTAGATGAGGTGAACATGTTGCTTTTTGTTAAACCAAGAATTCCTGCAGAGTCGGTTTAATGTTCACATTAACGGTGGATTGGTCGACCTTGTGTGCCAGTCACTTTGCACCAGGCATGACAAGAAACATGTCAATGTATGTTTGTGTGAAAACAAACAGGTACATGCAAATAATGTGGCTCTTGTCACACTGGATGTTTATACCAAAGACAAACATGTTTGAATGCTTCGTTCGTAGCGGTGTCATCTAATGGCGTATCTATAGGATAGATGCCTGGGACACTTCATCTCTGTGTTACATAATAACATCCAACTGTAGGAGTCATAAAAATGGAGAAACTATTATGGAATCCCCATGTCAATGAAGTTATTTAAAAAAATGAAGTCATTAAAAAATAAAACAAAACCTTAGGCTATATAAAAAGACAATTTTACAAATGTTATCGAGATATAAATCAATGAAACTAAAATGTTGCCTCTCATTTATGAGACCCATCCACTAAAGAAAACATTGATAAACTAGACCAAATCCAACAAAGAGCTGCCAGATTCATTACTGGAGAATATTCAAAACTGACAAGAGTAACACCATTAGTTAAAGCATTAAACCTTGAAACACTAGAGGATAGAAGAACCAAGAATAAATAAGTAATTTTACATAAAGCAATTAATTCTAATCTAGAAATACAACACAAAGATGACTTAATACAACCCTCAGATAGACATAAAGATAAAAAACACATTTCTTATTCCGTATGCAAGAACAAACCCATACAAGTTTTCTTTCTTCCCGTCCGGAATGGTTTGCCTGAAGAAACCAGGAAAACCAACACTTTATCAACATTTAAAACTCTAATAAGAAATGCAGGACGCAATAATCTTCTGTTTAGAAGCAGCGTATATAACAGATAAGATAAGATAACTGTCGTGTCTTTGCGCCACTTTATCAAGACTAAGTTAATGTCATACATAACAAAAGTATAGCCTCAATGTTTACTTTTGTTTTAGTAGATAACTAAAGCATTAAATTGATTGTGTTAGTCCCAGACTTTGTGTATCTTTTATTTTATCAAGTATTCGACAATCTCGTCCTCGTCAATGTTATTGAGTTGTTCCGATGAGGGAGGTGACCACCAAAAAACTTCACACAGGACAGATCCAAAATTTAGGGACCACCCGTTTGTGTTGGTGCAATCATTTATTTGTCATGTAAAAATAATAATAAAAAAAAATAAAAAAACACGCCCCTGAAAGAGGATCCATCCACAAAGACCATGGAGCAATGCTACCTCTAAGACTCGATGGCCCGTGTGCAAAGTAAAAAAAAAATTCTCTTGCGCAAATTTGCTCGGGATCCGTTATGTGTGTGTGTGTGTTTTTCTGACCTGTTTATTTGTCTTTTAAGTTGTGTGTGCAATATTTTTTTAAAATTTGCTGCGTGGTAATTCTAAACTACAGCGCGGCGTCGGTCAGATATCTCTGCTGCCGCGCAGCTACGCAGGTTATAGGGAACATTGCCATAAAGCATACAACTATAAATTTATCGAATTTTAAACGAAGATTTAAATAATGCAAAGTCGAATAAAACATTAGAAACGTATTCGAGTTTCTGTCCCCTTCGCTGTAAATTAACATTTAATTTGTCAGTCTGAGCAACATGTTTATTTCTTCTTAATGAAAAAGTGATTTCGATTTTCCTGATCAGGTCAGAATTCAATCATTTGACGTCGCAGGAAGCAATTTAATTTCACGATGTAGCCCCGTTAAAGGAATATCGATCGCCTCATAAAATGCATGCTTTTGTTAAATAAGGTTTTGCCAGCTTATTTGAAGCCGGATGTCATCATTGTTCCAAATCCGTTTTTATTTTACAAAAGAGTTTATTTTTTTGAATAATAATAAAAAAAATGTCTGAATTAATTATCTTATTTCTTTCGTAGCCCACCCAGAGGCGGCCTCAGAGGGTGGCAGGTAGGAGATACCTAATGGTGTAGGGCAGTGCTATTCAAAGTGGCGGTCCGCGGACCGGTGCCCATGGCCCACACCCCGCCGGTCCACATAAGTTATCAAGAAATGACAGGATATATAATTATAACACTTCATTTCCAGCCATTGACACCAACCCTATAATGTCAATTTATCGACAAAAAGCATATAAAATGAATAATGTAAAATAAATTGCATATCGATACTACGCCAGTGAAAGAAATAGTAAACCGGTCATTGGAGAACTAGACAAACTCCTGCCGATCAAGCATACTAAAAAGTTTGAGAAGCACTGGTGTAGGGTGTATTTAAGACTCTCGCCCAAAGCCCCGCCTACTGATTAGTCCACCATTATCTTTTTTTTCAAGTGACGTAGTGTTTTTGTTTTTCGTTTTTAAATTTAAATTTGAATCACTTTTTTTTGTCCTAAATACATATTGTTCGAGTTGGTGACCATGCGTTTTTCCTATTGTTTTCTCCTACCAACCATTTCTTTGAACATTCTGACCAACCAGGATGACCACTGATCGTGGGGAGGGCACAAGGTGCCAACAGTGAACCCAGGAAATGACGCCCCATAAAACATATATTAAAGATACCAACCTGAACGGATGTCCACCTTATACGGAGGGACGTAATTTTTTATTTAATTTTTTTTTTTTTGGTGGGGGGGGGGACAATTGGAGAGTTCAGATCTTTAAACTTAAGTTCGTACGACGTATGTAAAACTGGATTAAAATCCTTGAACTTGGCCCACATCCCATTTTTCCTACCCAATCACTATCACTGTTTGAAATTATCACTTAGTTAACAACTATTCTCAAAATATTGTAAAAGGCCCTAAATTTTTTTGTCGTTCCATTCACAGCAGACCGTAAAAATAAAAAAAAAATAAAAAAAATAAAGCAATTATTGAATCTAATATGCTTCTTAGTCACGTGGGATATTGTTCTGGTCAGGGTGGGCTTAGTATATCCCCCCCCCCAAACCTTCCCCAACCTTAAAACTGAAAAGAAGATTCTTGAAATGGTTCTGAATATGTGCTCAGGAAAGTAAGTTTTAACACTAGATTGACTTGCTTATGGCGTCAGCTTTCTCTTTATTTCTTGAACAACTTTGCGTTGTACGGTTATTAAGATAATTGTTTTTTGATGATTAAATGTAGACCTATGTTAGTTCCAGCTGCCACATTGGACTACCGTTTGTTTGTTGTTTCCAATCAACCCAGGCCATCAAAATAAAACAACGCTTCTCCTATTGCCGGTTTGGCGGCTTGATTTGCAATTTTCTTCTTATTCTTTTGTTAACATTGATATTAAAAGGGAAAGAATATTTAGTATATTTTTTATTCAACACATAGTACAGAGATAATTATTTTGAGTATCTCATAAAATGCGTAGCATTTGGTAATCAAAACGCGTGCATTTGAATTTTTAAAAAACATGTTCCAAGTTGGAGAACCGTTGATGTAGAGCTCGAAATCGTTTGTCCGTGGAGCTAATGGGAGATAACGCCGTGTGAATAGAACGAACTCATTTAATAGGCGATCAAACAATTACCGACTTATCGACCCATTTTAGATAACTCCCGGCGTCAACTCCGCACTGCATCGACCGGGGCTAACAAATAATCTCCCTTGCCGTTACATCATTCTTCTCAGGGTTGTCCATTTACAATTTGCATTATCATTAACTCACTTTCTGTTTATGGTAGACTTTTGGTAAAAGTGTGTGGAGTTTTGAGTCAATGTGCGAATTGACGTTTGGGTCGATATGTGGATGGACATTTGGGTCAATGGGTTGATGGACATTTGGGTCAATGTGTGGATGGATATTGGACATTTGGGTCTATGTGTGGATGGACATTTGGGTCAATGTGGGGATGGACATAGGACATTTCGGTCAATGTGTGGATTGACATTTGGGTCAATGAGTGGATGGACATTTGGGTCAATGAGTGGATGGACATTGGACATTTGGGTCAATGTGTGGATAGACATTTGAGTCAATGTGTGGATGGACAATAGGGTAAATATGTGGATGGGCATTTGGGTCAATGGGTGGATGGACATTTGGGTCAATGTGAGGATGGATATTGGACATTTGGGTCTATGTGTGGATGGACATTTGGGTCAATGTGGGGATGGACATAGGACATTTGGGTCAATGTGTGGATGGGCATTTGGGTCAATGAGTGGATGGACATTGGACATTTCGGTCAATGTGTGGATGGACATTTGGGTCAATGAGTGGATACACTTTGGACATTTCGGTCAATGTGTGGATTGACATTTGGGTCAATGAGTGGATGGACATTTGGGTCAATGAGTGGATGGACATTGGACATTTGGGTCAATGTGTGGATAGACATTTGAGTCAATGTGTGGATGGACAATAGGGTAAATATGTGGATGGGCATTTGGGTCAATTTGTGGATGGACATTTTGGGTCAATGTGTGAATGGACGTTTGGGTCAATGTGTGGATGGACATTTGGGTCAATGAGTGGATGGACATTTGGGTCAATGTGTGGATGGGCATTTGGGTCAATGTGTGGACATTAGATTCACTTTATATGAGTGGACATATGGTACAGAAATTTGATAACAGCAGCAACAGAGTAATGGTCATCGTTTGTGATAAAAGTTTATAAAAGATTAATGTGTGAGTTAAGTCATTGTGTGAGTGCACATGTGTGAGTACAACCTATGTTTATTGTGTATGTGCACATATGTGTGAGTACAATCTATGTTTATTGTGTATGT
>MUZC01000074.1:448717-471302 GCA_002072015.1 Radix auricularia
CTATGTTTATTGTGTATGTGCACATATGTGTGAGTGCAATATATGTTTATTGTGTATGTGCACATATGTGTGAGTACAATCTATGTTTATTATGTATGTGCACATATGTGTGAGTACAATGTATGTTCATTGTGTATGTGCACATATGTGTGAGTACAATCTATGTTCATTGTGTATGTGCACATATGTGTGAGTACAATCTATGTTTATTGTGTATGTGCACATATGTGTGAGTACAATCTATGTTTATTGTGTATGTGCACATATGTGTGAGAACAATCTATGTTTATTGTGTATGTGAACATATGTGTGAGTGCAATCTATGTTTATTGTGTATGTGCACATATGTGTGAGTACAATCTATGTTTATTGTGTATGTGCACATATGTGTAAGTACGATCTGTTTATTGTGTATGTGGACATATGTGTAAGTACAATCTTTGTTTATTGTGTATGTGCACATATGTGTGAGTACAATGTATGTTCATTGTGTATGTGCTCATATGTGTGAGTACAATCTATGTTTATTGTGTATGTGCACATATGTGTGAGTGCAATCTATGTTTATTATATCATGCTGTATCTTGATCTGGTTCGTCTTGACATTGGACAAGTGAGTTGGAATCATCTATGAGATTATATAAAAAGTTCATAACATGTCAGTTTAGTTATCTACGTCTACGTATGTCATGGATGTGTCATTCTAAATGTACAATCCTTAAAGTAAAGTTAAGTTTAACTTTTTAATGGTTTCATTTTGTTGTTTACTTTAAGTGCAGTGCTGCTAAAGAATGGTATTTATGTTATCCTATATATTACAGACGCTCCATCTGAACAGAAGATTATTGTGTCCTATGTATATCTATGGTTTGTGTTTAGTCCTGTATTCTTACTAGAGTTTTAAATGATGACAAAATAAAGTGTTGGCTTTCCTGGTTTCTTCAGGCAACCCATCCACGCCCGGACACCGGATGGAAAGAAAGAAAACGTCTATGTGTTTGTTCTTGCATACGGGATAAGAAAGGTGTTTTTATCCTTATGTCTATCTGAGAGTTGTATTAATTTATCTTTGTGTTGTATTTCTAAATTGGAGTTAATTGCTCTATGTATAATTATTAATTTACTTTTGGTTCTTCTAGCCTATAGTGTTTCAAGGTTTAATGATTTCATTTATTCTGGGAGGGAAAAAAATGTACACAAATCAAGCCAACTATCTCTCTTACGTGTATATCACTTATATTTATATACTCTGCCTTCAGTATATTATTATGTACTATCACAGTTTCTTCTTCTTCTTGATTTTTTTAACATCAATGCAACACTAAAAAAAAAATGGCAATCCACAACTTATCATTCATGATTGATTTAACTTGAAGCAAAATCAATCAGAAATTTTATTTTTAAATCATATTAATAACAAAGTACAGTGTAAACAATAACATTATCATCAACAAGCAAATGTATCAACTGAAAAAAAAAGGTCAATTAATTAACTACAGGTATGAGAGACTATTTATTTCTAGCATTTTCTTTTAAAAAGTTGATAAAATAATAACTTTTATTTATTGTATTTTAAAGTAGATTTTATACTACAAAATATTTATAAAAATAATAATTTTTCATATATGCAACAGTTTTTGAAAATCACAGCCAGAAAATAATTATTTGATTGCATTCAGAAGGTAAATTATTTTAACCATTTATTGACATCTGACAGGTTTTATTTGTAGGTAACGGTAACCAACAGGATTTCATTCTTTTATTGCATAATTAATTGTGATTTTTTTTTAAACAACAAAATAGAAAAGGAACATTGGCCCTATTTGAACAAAGTTTTTAAAAAACAATTTTTTAATAATTTTTTTTATAGAAGAGTAAATTTAGTACAAAGCCTACAAAAGGGAAATGATTAAAGTTTTTTTTAAAAAAAAGGACATGTACTGTCCTTGTAATTAGACCAATGATTAACAACACAAAGATCACTTTGAGGATATAAGTTTGCCCCACCTTCAGTTCGCCCTATAGTTAAGACATTCAGTCTTATTTAACTTTCATAAATTTAATATTAAAATCATTCTTAACTTATTAAACCATTTTTATTGTCAATGACATGGAAAACAGAGCTTTTATATATAACAGGTTATCATTTGTAGCTATATTAGTTTTTACAAAATAAATAACTTAAAAAAATTTATCCATAGGTTTTAGGTAAATGGGACATTAATGGTGACTACCCAAAATGGTAGACGTTGAATCTGTATGGCATGTAACAAGTAAGCTAAAACAGGTCCCATCTGGCCAATCAGACTCGACGTTACCATTTCAGGGGTCATACATGGCAGTAAAGCACTTCACACAAGAACAGAGTAACACAGAAAATGTATGTGTAATTAAGCAATCACATGAGATTAGCTTTTTATAGATGGCCTACTTTATTTTCCAGTTTTAAAGCTGAGTGATATGACAGTAGTTTATGAAATTGTATTTGAAAAAAATTGAAATGCCACCGGGGATCATTGAACTGCATCACAATGGTACATAAACAATAACAAAATAAAAATTATTTTAATGTAAGCAAGGAATATAATGCTGCAACCCTTGCCTACATTTCTCATGGTAAAACTGTGTTGATTATTTTCATCGTACCATACAAGTGTCGGTCAAATGACAACAGAATTATAAATAAACATCAGAACATTTAATATTATGTGGTTTTTTTTTAAAAATTTAGTTACCTGTCTTTTGTGGTTATATTTTTGTTCATTAATTGTTAAGAAGTTGATAAATATTTCAAATGTTGTTAAATGTTATATTAATAAACATTTCAAAACACAATTTTTAGAATATGCTTTCTTTGCAACCTCGATAAATTTGGATCTTTTATAATGTAGTAAAATATTGTTGTAGACACTGGAGTTTATAGAGCATGTTGTTTTGACTCTAATCTATCTAACTCTTGCATCTGTCTGAATATTCGCCTGTCTGGCGCTGGTATCCAACGCCTATATAGTGTCTAAAATTTGTCTGTCTTGTGTCCTACATCTGCCCATCTGGTGCCCTGTGCCTGCCTATCTGGTGCCCTATGCCTGCTCATCTGTTGCCCTATGCCTGCTCATATGGTGCCCTATGCCTGCCCATAAGGTGCCCTAAATCTGCCCATATGGTGCCCTAAATCTGCCCATATGGTGCCTACGTCTGCCTGTCTGTGACCAAAAGTTGGATGTCATTCTGTGCCCTCATGACCAGACTTTCCTGTTTCTCCACTTTGTGGCCAGGGTTCAACTTAACACTGAATCTAGAAAGCAAATAAGGGTTACAGTAAACAGTTTGAAAAGATGCACAGGTTATCAAAGGAAAGTATAATTATAAATATAAGCCATGCTGTGTGGAGAGTATTAGCAAATCCTTTTAGTTTGGATATTGTCGCAGCCGATCTTGGCAAATTTTTTTTTTTTTAAAACTGAAATTATTCAATCTTTTAAGGCTCTAAAAGTGCACAAATTTGAATGTAGCACACAAGCTACAATGGCTGACACACATGTGACCACTTACCTGTGTAAGATACGAGCTAGCACAATTTTGATCTCATCCATGGCAAAGTTTTGACCAATGCAATTCCTGACAACAAAAATGAAATATTTCTTTCATTTTAGGTCCAATAAAATCTACTTTTTAAGTAATAAATGTAGGGATACTAAATTCATAACTCTCTCATGACACCTTCTCTAATACAGATGCTCTTTGTATACTGCAGATATTTAATATCTTTTAAAAGTTTTGTTAGTGCATACGTGAAGTTTTAAAAATTTTCTAGGAATAAGTTAATCATTTTCGTATTTATACAATAACTACTTTCCTGGCCTTGCTCACCTTGGTCCAGCTGAGAACGGCACGAAGGCGTAAGCACTTCTTTTCTCAACATTCTCTGGCAAGAATCTGTCGGGGTCAAATTTCTGGGACACGAAATAAGAAAAGTTTAAGGGTCTGCCTGGCGACTAGCAGCGGCACATTTTCAACTATGCTGCACTGTTTACTTGCTGAAAGTCAATAACGAAATGTTGTAGAAGTGATAAGAGATTTATTGTAAATAAGTTAAGTTGGGGAGGTTACCAGAGAGTCATCCCAAATGGTTGGATTGTGGTGGGCATTGTAGATGACAACATTGACCATCGTCCCCGCTGGGGTCATCTTGCCGTCAATCTCTGTGTCGGCTGTCAACTCCCGCTGGATGAAAGGGACGGGGGAGTGCAGGCGGAGGGCTTCTTTGATGACCATGGTCAGATAGGGGAGGTGAGACAAGTCCTCCCTGGATTGGTGACAAGACACTTTTGTATAAGACACTTGAGTACAAGACACTTGAGTACAAGACATTTGAGCACAAGACATTTCAGTATAAGACATTTGAGTACAAGACATTTCAGTATAAGACAATTCAGTGCAAGACACTTGAATGCAAAACACATTTGTACAAGAATTGAGTACAAGACATTACAGTACAAGATCTTATCTTAGATATACAGATGCTCCTTCTATGCAGAAGATAACTGCGTCCACAGACCATGAGAGATGATCTGTTGGCAAGTGATGCAGCGGTCACAGGCCACGGCTATAGGGGTTCCACGCATTACCCCAGCCGCCTAACTATTGTCTAGTTAGGTACCCATTTGGAGCTGGGTGACTCGGGGACTTCTCAGGCCTCGAGAACAAATCCTCACCTTCGTGTGGATTCGAACTCGTGACTATCAGTATGACAGTCGAGAGCGCTACCTCTTGACCACCACGTCCCAGATATTTCAGTACAAGACACTTCAGAGCAAGACTAATGCATGAAATCCCAATGACCATCAATTTTTACAACAAATATAGCACAAATGAATATCACTAAATAAAAAATTAAATAGCCAATGTTCATCATTGTTTCTATAACCATAATTCAACCTTGCATTTTATTTTTTGCACATGATTTTGCAATTTTTTGTAACTGTTTAAAAACTTTTTCTTTATAGCTCCCCGAAAATCCCCCACATCATTTCAATGTTGGGGAAGGGATACAGAATGTTATATCGTATAGAAACATCTTGTATTTCATACTGAATGTTAAAAATTCTAGCCACACAAAATATTTCATTACCATATTTGATTTGATTTCAAATGGGAGGATAGGAAAAAAATATGTGCCACTAACAGAGAGACAAAACTATGTGTTACTAACAGAGAGACAAAACTATGTGCCACTAACAGAGAGACAAAACTATGTGTTACTAACAGAGAGACAAAACTATGTGCTACTAACAGAGAGACAAAACTATGTGCTACTTACAGAGAGAAAAACTATGTGCTACTAACAGACAGACAAAACTATGTGCTACTAACAGAGAGACAAAACTATGTGCTACTAACAGAGAGACAAAACTTTGAGTGGTTTCCGATAATATGAACCACAACCTTAGAAGCATGAACTTGTTTTCATTAAATCCCTGAGATTTAGCTCACATTTCAAGAACTTCTCAAACAAGGCATTGGAAACCAATTATTAGTTGTTAAGTGAAAAAAGAAACGCCACAAATTTCGTGTTAGCACATTCAAGGGTTTGGCTGATGTCAAATTTTACCATAAAATATCTGTTGTTGTTTTATTGGCCATCAGATTGTCTATTTCCTCCTGGACTCTCTGCTGGACATGCTCATGGCCTGCTATTGAGTAGAGTGCCCAGGAAATGGCACTGGCTGTGGTATCATGGCCTGCAGCAAAAAAAAATAAATTAGGTTTTAATTTTATTTATTTTAATTTTTAGGATTAAAATTTTATCCTTGAAGATCTAATATTAATATTTTACCAAATACTTTTCTATCTATATAAAAATGTGCTTCAGGGTCTCGATATTTGTATTCTAAGCTGTGAAAGACGGGAGGCATAGGTTGTTGCTGTTGTTTACCTTCAAACAAAAATGTGTCTACCTCATCTCTTATCTCAGTGTCTGTAAGTCCGTTGCCATTTTCATCTTTGGCCGTAAGGAGAATGTCCAGGAAGTCAAGACATTTACGACTTGAACGGTTGACATGGACAAGACCTTCATTTTTCTAATGATTTGAAGAAAGTTGTGGATGAAATGCATTAACAAATAGGAAGTTGTGGATGAAATGGATTAACAAATAGGAAGTTGTGGATGAAATGGATTAACAAATAGGAAGTTGTGGATGAACAAATAGGAAGTTGTGGATGAAATGGATTAACAAATAGGAAGTTGTGGATGAAATGGATTAACAAACAGGAATTTGTAAAAGCTCTTTATTTTTAAAAAACAGATTCCTAAAACAATTTCTTTAACATCTGTCTTATTTTTGTATGTTTAAAAAATGATTAATGACCTATTTTTATGTTATTTTTTTATAAATGAAGTAAATTTATGAGTAAATTGCTTCATCTTTTACTAGAATATGGAGACAGTTTCTAAGTTAGTGATTTAAATTTTTGATAACATTAAAAAAAACATTTCACAAATTTTTATTTAAAAGAAAATTGCGCCCCCTTTGTATCTTTCTAAAAGACTAAAATTATTGCACGTGGCATGGAAATAAGGAAGAAAGGAACTAATATTATGGTACGTGGTACAGAAAAAGGAAGAAAGGAACAAAATGTCCTCACCAATTTTTCTTTTCTTTTGTTAATGATCTCGTCAGCTACTTTGTGCACATAGTCGCAATTCTTTTTAAACTTTCGACCACTTGGCGTTAGGAAGTACAGGAAGTCTGAGTGCACCCATGGCTGGCTGGGGCGCACACAAATATGAAAGACATTGAGGAAATTAGTAAATAAACTGATCCAAGGCTATCCGCTTGTCTCATTCATACACCGCACATACATAAAATTTAATTAATTGGGCAGATTTTTTAAAAATAAAAACTTTTACAAAGCTCATCGGCAATAAATATTTACTCACAAAAATCTGGTCACCATCAACTCAGACATTTCATTAACAGCTTGGACATAAGGATGCTTTTCCCTAGAAATAGAATCCAAGAAGGTTAGATAAAAATTAGAATATTTACATTGTCATGGTTTATATGTTAAATAGTTTATTTTTGCATAAATTATCTATATTTAGAATTTATATTTTAAAAAGTTTTCAGTACAATATTGACAATAGATTAAATTTAAAAGTATATGACTGAATGATTAAAAGTGCATCTATTAAAGTTTGTTACAGAAGTCAAAAATATTTTATGTAACAAGGTCAATCTAAAAGCTGAGAGTGGAAATAAATTTTTTACAGTGCTTCCATTGATTTACAAAACATTTTGATCTCTTTTTTTTGACATAAGGCATGAAATAATTTTTGTGGGAAATAATTTTAATTAGTTTTACAATTAGTGGTTTAAATTAATCTTTTAGTTTTAAAATGATTTTGTGACTTAATAATAATTTAAGCTCCATAGCTAACATTAAATTTTGTATCAAAAACAAAATTTAGCACTAAAAGTAGACGAGAAATTGTATCTAAAATAAAATATATAAATTTCAATATATTTAACTCTTAATGTGCCAAAGCGCGATTATCCATGATTCACCGTTTTTTTACCAAAGCGCGATAATGCCAGACTCGATAGAACTCTCTTCAGAAACAAAATTATGGAAAATAAAAACCCTTCAGTGCGTGAAAAATGATGTTTTCGACTTCCGGCAATGGCGGCTGTTTGCTTCGCTAGTGTTATTGCTCAATTCACAAAGTTTTTTAAAAGTTTTTACGTTTTTTTTCGAAGATGCGATTTCGCTATACTTTATTACTAAAATAATAGTACTAAACTACAGGTAAAAATAGTGTTAACTTTTTTTTCTCCGTAATTATTTTCCACGTTTTGACGGAATTATCTATTTTGGAAATTAGTCGCGTGCTACCATGCCATCTTAAAATGTTAATAACTTTTTTATTTTTTAACAGATAATGATATATTTTGTATTGAATTAAAGGGAAATGAATAATGTTTTTAGGCAGCACAGACTCCTGACCTTATTTCCATAAAATAATATGATTTTGTTGTAATGAAAATAAAGTTTTATTAAAAAAAATTTTTTTTTTTACAAATCCTCATTCAAAGTCACTAAAATTTAGATTTTTATCTAGAATGTAATAAAGCAGTTTTTTTTAGAAACTATATTCATTTTTACACCAAATAGAAAAAATGTCACTTCAAATAAGCAAATAAATATAATATTAGAGCTCATTATCCATGGTCACCCACACTGGAAAATTATACAAAAAATTGAACTGTTTACAATGGAACTTGAAGCTATACGATGTATTGTAACTAGAAATTGTATTTAAATTATATCTAAAACTGCACTTAGTTTTAGTGAAAAGTTTAGCAGCTTTCAAATTACACTACATATAGTCAATATTATTATTTGTAGAATAAATATTATCAATTATTCAAGATTTGAGATGTGTGTGGGACATGATGTTCATCAACAGATGACTTGTCAACTTATTTTTTTTTATCAACTACTAGTACTAGCACTAAGACTAAGCGTATGTTTCATAAGCAATTTAAAATTAATATCTCAATAATCATTTTAAAAAACTATACCTTGTTCTTGTTTATCATCGTTGTATTTAGAATAATATTAGATGATATTAGATACCAGATGAGCTAGTTAAATATCCATATTTGTAAACAAACGTAAAACAAAAATGAAAACAAGCCTTTCAAACGCTTCGTTCATGGTGAAAACACGTTCAAACAAAGGATTTCCGACTTTTTAATTCAAGGGAAATCATTCTAGAATACATTAAAACTAATTTTAGTTGAATAGCTATGTAAAAAAACAAAACTATTCACTTTAAATAAATCAACGCTCCCATCGTCGATACGGCAGAAACGTCATTTTGAAATCAACGATGGTAGCCTTATTTGGGAGAAAAAGAGTTAAACTCAAAACGGTCTTTCGGATACATAAAATAACCATTCTTATCCTAAAAGATGATGCTATTATGACAATAATAATATAAATGGATTTTACACAATTTTTTAAATTTCATAACCAGTTGATCGCAATTTGGGAAATTCTTACAGCACTGAGGAGGAAGTTTTCCAAAAACCTTATGGCAGATTAAGAGTTAATGAATACATTTGTGAATAATCTAACCCTTGAATCCAAGTCTGACCTACCCTTGACTTTGGCAGCCAGTCTCATAAGACATGGCACATTTCAAGATGACGTCCAGTGTAAACATTGTGACGTTGGCAAACACACGGAATGGCTTCTGAGTCTCAGATGCATGCTGGAACTTGAGCTAAAAACAATTTAGTATTACAGCTTTAAACATCGCACATTATTTTTTCAAGCCGCCTTTATTACAGTTAAATATTACTATCAATATAACAGGTGTGAAAAGTTTACATTACATGCCACACAAAATAATTGTATGTTGACATCCTTAATTTGACAAAAAATTATAAAATCTGCCAAGAATCTCAACTTTAGTATCTAGTCACTGCTTACTCTGAATGGGTAGATAAATTAGAATAGAAGTCCCGGTGGTAACACACTCTTCTTATTTTACACACAGAAGTGTTTTTACTTTTTCTTGGTCATCTTTTAATTTTAATTGGTGATTCACAGCTTTCACTGCCTGCTAGTCCATAGCATTTGAGACAAATTTCAAAAACACTTGAAACTTCTTAGCGCGGTACAGTGGTGGCCAACATTTTTGAGGCCGCATGCCCAACGTTCAACCAAAAACTCACTTATTTATAGCAAAGTGCCAACACTCTAAAGAAACCCGAAGATGGGGGCTTAGCTAAGCTGGTTTGATTAAGGAAGTAAAGTTTTAGTTGCGTGCCAGCTCTGCAAGTTTCTATTGACATAATTTTTGTGTGTACATTATTTCAAAGTTTCAATTGAATTCCCTCCAAAGTGATGTCACACACTGCCCTTTAACTATTGTACAGTTGAAATCCACTTATGCTACAGTTAAAAGCCACTTATGCTACAGTTAAAAATGGCACTTCAGTTACACAATATTTACCAGCAGCTGATCTGCACTTCTATTCTTTAGCTCGACGTAGTTTTTGAGTATCTCAAAGTGGAAGGCGGGCGTCAGCAGACGTCTGTTTCGCGCCCACTTTTCACCTTTGCTCGTTAGAAGTCCATCTCCGATCCAGGGCCGAATGAGGTTATAGATTTTTTCCCCTTTAGGCTCTGAGAAAATGAAGGTTGGCATTTATGAAATAAATTCAATACAAATTAAAAAAAAAAATTATATGCTTTGCACAAATTGCACAAAAAAGAAGTTAAAAAATCTTACGCAAAATGCATTTTTAAATGCTACTTAAATAGGGGTGTGATTATGAAAAAATATTTTTTGTTAGTAATCTCACTTCTGGGTCAATAGCCTCAAGTTACTTAACAAATCCTGTAAAAAATGCTACACAAGGTAGACAACTGGAAACTTAAATATGGAATTATAAACTGCCACCCCTTTGAATCTTTCTATAAAAATAACAATAATAATGGGAAATTATTGTTCTCCAGAACAAATCAATTATTTAACAGGAGACCTCAACTTTTTAATCAGGGGGCCTCTTATTGTCTTGGAAACATTGTTGGGGAGATTAACTATAGCATAAGGAAAAAAAAGAAGATTAAATAATCCCTTTTCAACATGCTCCTAGGGGATCATTGTTTTATCTGCTAGGACAGTTCTTCTTTTGGCTCACATTTTTTACAACCCCTCTCACATTCATTACCCATTCAGCAACCAAGCAGGCTGTAGTATGGAGACCCCTGATGAAACATAACCCAAATAAAGGTTGACATTTAAAAAAAACTACTTTAAATTCAAAAATGGAATTTCTATGCATCAACATCAACAAAGACTGACTGACCAGAACTTTTGAGAATGACCTTGACCGTATCAGGATGGTTGACAATGACCATTGGATTTTGAAGCATCCAAACTAAAGAGGTCTTTGGGTACTTTCCAGTTCTTTCCCTCTGGAAGGCCAGGCCTCTCTCATCTGGGCCAGGATACTGAAAGACAAAGGGAAATAAAACTGTTCTGTGGCCATGATTGATGGTGGGAGTTCTATAAGGCAGTTTGACAAATCATCTCATTGAGAGGGCCATTAGGGAGATTAGCAAGGGAGCTCAAGAAGTTAGGCTACTGGATTCTGATAAAAAAGGAGTGGGGGTGGGGGGGTGGGTGGGGGCTATTTCAGCTTGCTTAAAATATTTAACATTTATATTTTATGTGCAAGAATAATTTAGTAACAACAGACTTTACAGAGTTAAATAGACTGCATAAAATATAATATTCCTTTTATTTTTAAAAGAAATAATATCGTTATTTAAAAAAAATAATAAAATCATTTATTCTTTAAAATATCGCATGATTGGGTAAATGTTAAGAGATTTAAACCTAAATATTTTGACCCACGTCCAATAAGTGACCAAGTATCAGATGAGATGGATCTTGTGGAAACTTCCGGTACATGTTCCGCCTTCTCTTGTAGAACCTGACTGCAGAGACCAGCTTGACAGCAACTACCACCATCGCCACCAAGAACACACTCCCCACCAGATAACTGGTTAGGGCCGCCATGCCCAGCAATCAGAAATTGAGTTAATCTAGGAAAAATATTTAAATTCAGGTCACCTAGAGACTAGAGGAAAGAATTTATACACATTTATAATTCAAAAGACAAAAGTTTATTTATTTGAAATCAAATTAATAAAATCATGTAATTTAACAAATACAGATTCCATATTTTTATGTTACACATATTAACCTTCTTATGTCTATTAATTTTGTAGTTCTATTTTCAAATTGTGTTTTTAACTACTTGAAATATAATGAAGAACATTACTGTCATCCTAAACACAATTTTTTACAATAGGAAGTTTAGTCAGCCCAAGAAGATAAAGTTTTTAATGAATGTCTTTCTTATAGGAGAAATTGTCTTACATTTACATATCAAAAGTAAAAGGCTAATGTAGACTTATTAAAATATTGAAATTACATTTGCATGGAAAATAATTTTTCTCTTTTTAAAAAATAAATTTCCATAAAACATAAAAAATTTAAAAGTGAAATAATGCAAATTGCTTACTTTAAGTTTATAAACAAGACGTACGTGGATCTCCTTAGTTGCAGGCCACTTAAAATGAGTTGAGGGTTACATGTAGTTATCTCCAATTTAGATTACAATAAATAAACAGAATAGAAAAACTTGACTAGAGATAAATGTGACACAAAAGGTTCTGAAGCTACACAAGATAACTGTAAAGGTCAGGTAATACCATTCATTCCCTGTGTCAGATTTAGGTTACTGTAAACACTGGGTGTTTCCGGTTAAAGCAAGAGGTTATTTATGAAACAAAATAATCTGAGCACTGCAACTGATGATCAAGTAAATCGGACAGCTCAATTTTTTTTTTCCCATAACTTTTTTTTTTTAAGAGGTCGTAGGGGATTATAATGTTTCCATTAGAACATTCTCGGGCTTAATAGACACTGGCGGTGCCCATCCATCACCAGGCCAGCGGAGGACTTTCTTAGCGTTAGTCATTTCTCAAAATGTTATAGTGGCTATTCGTGGGCTCGATCCCACGCCCCTCAGCTTGTGAGGCAAGAGCACTATTGACTTCGCTACCCAGCTCAAATATGAAAAAAAATGAAATAAATAAATTTCAACAATTAAAATAGGATAAGTCTAGTCTTTGTATAACATGCGTTGACAATGAATAAAATAAAGATTATTTTATTTTAAACACTTCAATCAGTATCAAAGCTAGGGTTAGTCCCCCCCCCCCCCCACTACCGAGCTCATTTCAGACAACAAAAAAAACACCAAAGAAAAACTCTGTAATATTTTTTTTTTAAATCTGCTTTCCTTCATAACAGCATTCTTACAAAATTAGAAGTCATACTTAAGTAGCCTTTTAAGAATATTTAAACTAATTTTTTCCCCCTTTTTTCATTTCATATTTGTTTTTTAATTATTTTTTTTTATGGTCTAAATTTATTCAGGCTAAGGTGTTGATGTATATAAATGTATTTATGTAAAAGATTGCATCACTAGGTGGGCCTGAATGATTAACTTCTAAAATTATCGAGCTATTATCAACATATATATGTGCCATACTATCTGATGCTAATTATAGCTGGCTATAATTTATATTATCAACCTGAGTTTGCTTGACTTATTGATATCAGTTCACCTTATACAGTCAACTGAGATAATACCAAATGATTGTATGTGTAACATGTTTCAATTTCATCATTTTTTATCTATTTATTTATTTTTTAAACTTCATTGTATTTCCTCATCTTTGACTTCTGTTCATACTGAATATGTAATTCCTCCAATCAAAATCTCATCGGTCTATTAGTACATAGTGAATTTCTCAACCTTCTTTAATTTGATTAATTTTTTTAAGTACCTTGAAGAGATAGTTTCTGAGACTAATGTGAGGTGTTCTAATTTTAATAGGGCAAATAGAGAAAAATAAAATTATAGTTTTTACTTAATAATTAAGTTTGACACCTTTCAAGGATAAAATATATTCAAGGCTAATACAGATAACTGAAAGATTAAGTTATATCAATGTCATAATGAAAATACAAAGTAAATTAATACATGTAAAGATAACTTTTTGCAGCTAAGGTTAGTAGCCTTGGGGCTGACTATTAAATTATATTTTAACATGCAGTGAAAAATATCAAAATAAATTTTATTTTATAAAATAAAATGCAAAAATTCCGAGTAGTTGATATTTGGAAATTCATTAAAACAAATCAAAGAGATATAAATGATGAGTTTTTGCCACACACAAAAAAAGAAAATCAATGATAAAAATTAAAAAAATCAAACAATGATGGTTCGATTTTAAATGTAAGAAACTTTGTACACAAAAAGAGAGTTTATTATATTTATTTTAAAAATTCAAAGAAAATGATACACAAAACATACTTAACTTAAAAATTGAGTATTTAACCTAAAAACTCTACCGAACTTTCCTAAAATAAATATGTAATGTAATGTGTGAATAATGCAATCTCTAAGTCAACAATAAAAAATTATGGTCAGTTAAAATTAACATATTTTTTTAAAAGTAAGCCACAGGAATAATTTTGTTAAAAGCCCTAAAAATATTACCTAGCCTCAGGGGCGGATTAAGACTGCACGGGGCCCCTGGCTGCAATCAAACAGTGGCCCTATCCAGCCAGCGTCCCTTAAAATAAAATGATTGCTAGCAGCTAATACAAGACTGTAACTAAATATTTTAATACTGAAAAAAAAAACACAAAGAAATAACTGATTAAAATGTTCGCCGGTATGTTAAAAATTGAGTGTGAAAAGAAAAAAATTACATTCCACCGCTGGGAATCGAACCCGACACCGTTTGTATCTCAAGCCTATGCTCTTCTCTCAAGGCCAGCGGAGCTTGTCTAATTTCAGAAATTTTAAAAATATAATCTATATTTTATACTATATTCTCTAAGTGAGCCAATTAAATCACGTTTTATCGATTATTAACACTATCAGTAGTATCAGGTCTGAATCGCGATCAGTTGTATAGTCAATATTTATAAATTTATTTAATTTATTATATTTTCAAGGGTTCATGCAAACATTTGTACACTTTTATTATAAAATATAAAAAGTTTGGGGGCCCCAAACCGTCGGGGGCCCCTGGCTTTAGCGAGGTCAGCCCCCCCCCCTTAATGCGCCATAGCCTAGCCTAAAGGTCAAATGATTAAATCAGAGCTAACACCCTCCATACATTGCATCACTTATTAGCATGAGGTGACAAGGGCTTTTCAATAAATGTAAATAAAATAGAAGAAATAATATTTAATAGGTGATATTAATATACCTAACTATGGAGAAAAATGTCATGAGTAATATTATAATTAGGGAAGGTATTGATTAAAAAACAATTTATTCGATTGATCAGGAACAATTTAATTGATTTAATTATGATTAATTATATTTTTTAATGCACACATGGACCCCACTAAGTCAGGATTCATTATTTTGCGCAATCGGTTAGTCGTGGTAATTCCATGGCACCCAAATTTTGTGACATAACACAGCAAATTCATTCTGCTAAGCAAAAAATAAGGAAGAACAACCTTTTTTTATGTATGCACTATGCACGTCTAAATAAATAATAATTTAATAATGATACTAATACAAGTGAAACAGAGAAACGTGTGTAAGTAACAAAGAAAATAAATTGTTAATTAATTGGAAAAAAAATATTATAAATATTTTCTTAAATTTTAATTTAGTTTTATTTGATCAAATTAATAGTAATTGATTACAATTTTTATTGCTTAAACAATAAATTATTTGTTAATAGCTACTGCCTTAAATATAAAAAATACCATACAGGCAATACACCCTTAAAAAGTGACATAATAAATTAATTCTGAATAGGCTGCGATTAGCAGTGCTAGTATTAGTATGAATGAAAAAGAAACCCAACACATAGCAAATTAACATTTAAAACTCTAATAAAAATGCATAAACTTAAACCCATGATGAGGGTAGGGCGCAATAATCTTCTCCACAAACTAGTTAAATTAGCTTCTGTAAAATCTGTAACTGTAATAAAAAATATTAATATAAAATTTACGATGACGATATTATTATTATTTTTGATAACTTTGTTTTGTCACATCACTGGCTAAACTTGTCAGTGTTATGAATTTTACAATAATTATACAAACAAATCCATACAGCTAGATACAATTTATGTTGTTGTCAAGAATAATTTCATCAAATGAAGGTGCGATCATATTATAAACAATTAAACATGGATAGATCTACTTTGTTTGACGGTAGATGTTATTTCAATGGGTGACTTTATTTAACGACACCGGCTATCATATAAGGGGAGCTCACTTAATTAAAAAAAGGAGCAAAAAGAAAAAAGGAAGCTAACTCTTTCAGTCATATGGTATTTGTCCAAGTCCTGCCAGTTCTAGGTTTTTCAACCTAGATCTAGCTTTTTTAAAATATTATCAACCTTATCTTATCTAACTGTTACAAACGCTCCTTCTATACAGAAGATTATTGCGTCCTACGCTTTTATATGGCTTGTGACTAGTCTTGCATTCGTATTAGAGTTTTAAGTGTTGATAAAGTGTCGGTTTTCCTGGTTTCTTCAGGCAATATAGGATTTGAAAGTACCAAAATAAATGAATATATGCAATTAACATCCTTTAAAAAAAAATTAGTTTCTTAAAAAAACAAAAATAAGCATTAAGTGACAACATTATTTTTAGTCGTTATATGCAGTGGCGGATTTAGCAATAGGGCAGGGGGGCGTCTTGCCCCCTCCGCCCCTGTTGGCTCTAAAATGGCGACCCCCCCCCCCCTTTTTTTAAGACGTCCTCGATCAACACTAAAAAGCTGTAACTAACTAGAGCAGAAAAAAAGATAGCTAACACGAAACTTTTAATCAACACTACACTCCTAAACTGCAATACGACAATATTGGCTTGCTAAATGTAGCATTTCAAAACTGTAACATCTGGTTTGGTCAGTAAGGAGCGTCGCTAAGATTGGTGGAAAAGAATAGAGAAGTGTTGAAGCGAATGATAGACATGACGTTGTCTTAGCAAAACAAGGTTCCATTCAGAGTACACAGAGAAAAGTGTCTTGTACTCAAGTGTCTTGTTCTCAAGTGTCTTGTACTCAATAGTCTTGTACAAAAGTGGCTTGTACTCAAATGTCTTGTACTCAAATGTCTTGTACAAAAGTGTCTTGTACTCAAATGTCTTGTACTGAAATGTCTTGTATTCAAATGTCTTGTACTCAAATGTCTTGTACTCAAATATCTTGTACCGAAATGTCTTGTACTGAAATGTCTTGTACTTAAATATCTTGTACTGAAATGTCTTGTACTCAAGTGTCTTGTACTCAAATGTCTTGTACGAAAGTGTCTTGCACTCAAATGTCTTGTACTCAAATGTCTTGTACTCAAGTGTCTTGTACTCAAGTGTTTTGTACTGAAATGTCTTGTACTGAAATGTCTTGTACTCAAATGTCTTGTACTCAAGTGTCTTGTACTCAAGTGTCTTGTACTCAAATGTCTTGTACTCAAATGTTGTGTACTGAAATGTCTTGCTTTAGTGATGGTAGTTGTAGAAATACTGGAAATTTTCGTTAAATGTTAAGTGTATTAGCCAACTATGATTTTGGAGAGTCATCTAAAGTTTTAAAAGAAATTTGAAATTTATTTAAGTCATGATGTACAAATTGAGTTAATTCAAACATTTGCATCTGAATTATATCGACAGCAATTGATCATGAAGTTAAGTCTTGTAATTTCTTTTCTATAATTATTGATTCAACCTTTGATATATCTCAGATAGATAAGATGTCCCTTTACGTTCAGTTTTAAATTTAAGACATGTGAAAATATTTATAGGCTTTTATACTTTGGTAAACAGCAATATTGCATGAGCATTTGCTGAGAAGATTTTTATGGAACTACACATTACAAAAGTGAAACATTCATATCACAATCTGTGGAGGAAAGGAAAGCGATGTCGCATCTGTGATGTCTGGAATTAAGAGCGGCCTTCAAACTTTCACACAATGGTATCTATGTTCATTGTTGTACCCATGTTTTGAATTTGCTCACTATCGAAGCAATGTCCGTAAACAGTGATAAACAGTTTTTTTGTTTGTTTTTTTTTTTTGGCACAGCTGAAAGGTTGTATGCATTCTTTACGTCTAGTTTACCTCGTTTACATACCCTTAAAAACATCATAAATCTCAATATGAATCAAAAGTTAATACTCTAAAATGACTTTCTGATACAAGATGCAGGCAAGCCGTAAGAATGCAGTTGATGCAGTTGTTGGATCATTCTATGCTATTCTAGCCTCTCCAGAATATATAAATTCTAAAGATATAACCACGTCTTCTGAATTTTCACCACTCATATTCCTTCACGAATTGTTTTGGCTGAGATAATAGCGTTTTGTAATAACATATCGCTTTGTTCCTTTAAATGGGTTTGCATTATATAGATGTATATTTTTTTAACTAAAAAGAAAAAAAAAGTTTCTATAAACTGGGATAACATAAAATTTAGAAAAGAAAAAGGTTTTATTGAATCAAGTAGAATCCCAGCATCTGATCTCGTTTTACTAGTGGTGTTAATTAACGGAGAAATTTGAATATTTTCATATTCTTTTCATAATTCAAATTATTTTCTTATTACTTTAATTTGATAGGCGTAACATTTGAATGTTTAAATGTTTTAATTTGTGCTACTTTAGTGCAATAAAAAGGAAATAAATTTAATTTTTAATAATTTCCTAACAATACTTTTATGAAAAACAGAAAAAGTAACATAAATTACTACTTGCAAGATAAACACTATATTTGAACCACCATGCCCTGTTGGTACTTGTTCGCAAATCATTCTGCGCCTGGGGAAATTCCACGCAAAAAGTGTCGTGTCTATATTAATAGCATACATTTTGTGGCCCAGCGGTGACGTGTTTTTGTGTGTAGTTTTCATATAAAAGCGTCATCTGTGACGTATACCGATTGATTTTCCAAACAAATCTATTCCTTTTTTGAGCGATCTTAATTTTATTTACGAATTTTCTTTAGCTATAGCAACCAATATGTAATCAAACAAATGTTGTGCTACGTTATTTAAGACTCGAAATTGTGAATATTTTTGTTTTATCTTGGTTTTACCCCTTCAAAAATTAAAGGGTTGTCTTCGGTATTAGATGTACTTTTCAACTACACACAAATGCCGCCCTAAAAATGTGTGCCGCCCGGGGTGGAGCGCCCCCACCACCCCCTCTAGCTACGCCACTGATATATATATATATAATAAACACTAAACACGAATAAATAATTGTAATTAAAACAAAGTAAGGGGGAATTTTTTAGATTGAATGCCATATTTAAATAAGATGGAATAAAGGAGGCCGCATAAGATGATATTCCTGTAAGTACATGTCTTATAGAAAAATAAAAGATACTTTTTTTTTTTAAAAAGGCCACAAGAAACTTACTGAAGTAGGAGTTTCCCCCTATGAGACAAAACATATTCCAAATTTACACCCAAAAAGCATTACCAATTAATATGTTTTTTATTTATAAACAAACAAATTATATACAATAGTATGTAAAAAGACTTCTACATTTACATCCTAACTTGCATAGAAGATAATGGTGTTGTAACTTTTTTTGGTTTTTGCCCGCTTTCTTTCTTGTAGGCGTTAATTAATAGCCGATTCTTTTCGCTCAATAATAATATTGAAGTCCTTGGTAACATAAATAACTTTAATTCAGTAACTGAACGTATGTTCACTCTTGTTACATATTAACACACATCAGTGAAACAAATCAGGACATTTCAAGTCTTTCACATACTCTGATCTGTCTCTAAGCCTTCTGGTATAGCCCGCTCATCACGTGATCTCTTTCAACCAATCACATCTCATGTGACAGGTGTATTATGCTATCAAAATTTAAATTATTTCTAATATCTTGTTTTATGGACAATATTGCAAAATTTTGCTGTCTTTAACCACTCATTTTGGAATCTGGCAGCATTTTTAACGGAGCACACATTGAGCATGTAGTGAAGGATTTGTTTACATGGTCTCTCTGAGATACATAGGAAGTGCGTCTAAGAAAGTAAACATGGTATTGTGTCAACAAATCCAAAGGATAAACATGACCCTTGGCCAACAAATACAAAATAAAGTGAAGTCTTTGAATGAAATGATCATTTAAATATTATAGATAAGAGGTTTCCTGAGACTAACACAACGTTTGCCTTATTGGTAAGCATCCAATGACAATGGGCGAGGATGGCTGCTTTCACGTGAATCTCTTTGAAGATGATGTTTTCTTAAGTCTGTGGCTCACACCAGAGCCCCTATGATATGTCTTAATGTGACCTTGTTTGACGTTTGGCTCATTTCTTAAAATTATAACTTGGTCCCAACATTTTTTGGGCTATTTTCTACGCTCGCATGACTTTATCAAGTTGACTTAATGTTAATCCTGGATAGAATATTAGCACCGAATTTTTTTCCATTCATTACATTGGATTACCAGTCACTGGTAAATAGCAAACACACTGTTTATGTGTCCAATGGATACATTCCTTTTTCCGATGAGCAGGAATATGTATATCTTAAAGTGTCGCATGCAGGCGTATTTTCAAAGTCTGATAGTTGCATCGCCAGGGACATACCCGCTTTAGAGTGTGTGCTAATCAATGACGTCATTAAAAGGCCCGAACACGTTATCTCTCAGCTGGGAGCGACAGAATCAATGACGTCATGGATCGATTCGTACTCGTAATTTTGGAGGACATCCTCGCCAGGGACAGTGTCAGGCACGACTCGTCTGTACCCGTCTTCATTCCCGGGGTCAGAGGTTAAGCTGATTTCGTCATAATATCCCTTTAATTCCATTTTACCAGCTGGCGAAAAAAATGCATTTTTTAAAAACCTGCTTTGAGTCTCACCACACTCGCTAGTCTCACCACAATCCTCAGTCTTACGACACTCACCAGTCTCACCACACTCGCTAATCTCACCACACTCCCCAGTCTCACCACCCTTGCCAGTCTCACCACACTCACCAGTCTCAACACACTCGTCAATCTCACCACACTCGGCAGTCTCACCACACTCACCAGTCTCACCACACTCGCCAGTCTCACCACACTCACCAGTCTCACCACTCTCACCAGTCTCATCACACTCGCCAATCTCACCACACTCCCCAGTCTCACCACACTCGCCAGTCTCACCACACTCACCAATCTCACCACACTCCCCAGTCTCACCACACTCGCCAGTCTCACCACACTCGCCAGTCTCACAACACTCCCCAGTCTCACTACACTCGCCAGTCTCACCACACTCGCTAATCTCACCACAATCCACAGTCTCACGACACTCACCAGTCTCACCACACTCCCCAGTCTCACCACTCGCCAGTCTCACCACACTCGCCAGTCTCACCACACTTCCCAGTCTCACCACACTCTCCAGTCTCACGACACAAATTAATGTCAGCTTTTCACAAGACTTTGGGGTTCTCTATACTCTATTCTATTTGTTTCCTTTATGAAACTAAAACCATGAATAAACACTGGCAAGTACAAGTGGACGTTGAACTATTTGAAGACAAATGTTTACAATTTGTTGATACCCTAATGTTTACATTTTGTTTATACTATACCCTAATGTTTACATTTTGTTTATACTATACCCTAATGTTTACAATTTGTTGATACCTTTTTGTTTACATTTTGTTTATACCCTTAAGTTTACATTTTGGTGAAACCCTAATGTTTATATTCTGTTTATACCCTTATGTTTACATTTTGCTCATATCCTAATGTTTACACCTTTGAGCCCCTAAAAATCTGGCCAACGCGCCATAAAACATAACGAAAGTCTAATCCACAAAACAAACAAGGAAATCTACGACCACTTGAGAGATCGACAGAAAACCCCTCATCTTGAGAGAATCAAGTGGTTGAGACTTTTCAACAAAACAGATATAGACGACACCTTTAAAAACCTACACATTAAAGAAATAGAACCTAAAGCAAGGGAAATAACCTACCGGCTAATTTATAACATGACACCAACGTCAGAAAGCCCGGAACAACATACAATCTTAAGACCGAGATGTCCACTCTGTGGATATTTATTAATAGAGACAGAGAGACACCTCTTCTTAGAATGTAATGTAATACAAAAAACCAAATCCACATTAACACAACTGTTAGAAGCTGGAACAAGCTACCCAATTAACATAGATAGGGCTATAACCCTAAACACTATCCCTAAATCAAATAATACAACGCAACATGTCATCAGTCTACGACTGCTGGCGGAATATAGAAAGCACATTTGGCAGTGCAGAACTAACGTAGCCTTCAATAAACACAACTACACGGAACCTCTAATAGAGAAAATATTTAGAGCAAAAATTCAAAATCTAATAGAGCAAATATAATAACAAATAATAACATAATAATATAATTTAAAAAAAAACTAAAACCAAATACACAGCATAATCTAAAATTACACTTAAAATTTAATAGTATACTATATTCTTCTGATGTAAATAGATGTAAATAAAGTATCTACAATGTATAACTATAGTGTAAGGGCCATAACCCCGGACAGTGTCTGCGCTCAGAAATCTGCTCTTTTCCTTTCAGAGAGGAATCGGGAGGATCAAAAGGAACAGGCACGGACAAGTCCACTGGAGGAACAGCCATAACCCATCACCCCCTCTCTTATATTATGTGTGTTCACACCATGCCACTTTTCGTCCCTCTCATTCTCACATTTCACTTCACGGGGCATATCACTCACACCACCATGTTAGTATGTTTGTATAGTCTGTATAAGTATGGGTCGAGAGGTTTCTGGGTGTGTTGGTTGTTTAGTCTTATGAGGCACGCTCGCCTCAGACAGGCTGGTCTGGATGTCGTATCGTCAATGTATCTGTCCATCTTCCAATTTTGAAAAACCACAAAAAAAAAAAAAAAAAAAAAA
>MUZC01000074.1:471473-484829 GCA_002072015.1 Radix auricularia
TTTTTTTTTTTTTTAAAATCTGGCCAACTATTTAAAAGATGGGCTCATGTAGATATTTTGAGTTTAAAAAATACAGGAAAAAAAAGATCTTACCCATTCGTAGCCTGATCATAACAGCGATCATGATTGTTAGGACTAATACGTTTAAAACAATTAATTATGAATGAGATTATCCATGGAGCGCTAGACAAGGATAATCTGTTTCCTACTGCTTGGCTCAAATTGTTTTCTGCTGGAATAAATGTTTATAAATTCACTTTATATATGAATGTGTACTAATAATGAAATAAATTAAAAAGTTCTTACTGCTTTACACAGTCGGACCTCGCTAAGCCGAAAACCTCCTTATATTAAATTGATTGTTAGGTACCGGCAAAATTCCATGACACTAATGTATTTTAAATCTCCTTAACTCAAAGATTTTGGGCTATCAACCCTAGAGCCACGAAAACGGACGCAAATTCTTATCTTAGTGCATTCCACGAGGGATTAAGCGACTCTTGCAAGTACGAAAAATGACTAAGACAAGATATAGGTGTGGCTGGAAAAGAGGTAACTAATTCGCGTCCCTTTGCTGCATACTGTGATTCTTTTTTTTTAAAAGAAAATTTTACTTAACCCATCCCAGTGTGGATGGAGTAAACTTATGGGGGGGGGAGAAGGTGACTACTCTTATGGGCTTGTGTAATATATGAAAGCAAGTTGGTTTACTTTCATATGAAAAATCAGACACCGCCTCTCTTTCCTGTCAAGCCTTCTAGATAGAATGGCTGTCCTCCCCTCTCAATATCAGCATCGTGCGTGATTAATCTGCGCTTATTACTCCATTTTCTCTAACTCGAAAACCCTGTAAGTCTATTTTTTTTGGGTCTCTTTGAGTTCGACTTTTGAGAAGGGACATAACCGCTGCCACCATTTGTTAAGAACATTTGCTGCGCATTCACTGAGCCGTGCTGTCACTATTTCATTACCTCTCTTAGCCTCACGCGCTCATAAACTTGCACGTTTCGATAAAAGTGTGTCTCTCTTATTTCTCCGTTACACCTATGATGCGATGATACCTGCTTTCACCCGTCCCATATTATCCCTCTACTGATCTCCTACACTCATCGCAGTGTTCTCATCCCCGTTCGTGTCGATTGTAGAATCTATCCCTTTATGTGTGTACACTCCGAAATGATGCTCCCATTTTAAATTCATTTAAGAGTATTTGTTAATTTTATTTGATGTTGGTTTTGTTTGAACATTCTCATCTATTATCGATTTTACTTCTTTTATATATATATTTCGAAATTACTTCTACTGGGCTATTTCTGTTGCATTTACATATACAATTCAGTTGGAAATTACCCGATGTTTGGTGTAATTTTTATGAATTACATAGAAAAATAAATTCTTCTAGGTATCTTACATGTTTTAGTTTTTATCGTGTTTATTTCAGTAACAATATTATAGTCGAACAGGATTAACAGGAATTATTTCACACGCTGGTAAATTAGATAAGAATAAATCTAGTGTTTTATTTTTCCTTTTGCATTCTCGAATATTTGCTCTAAGTTTATCGTGTAAACTTGTGTCATAAAGTGTTCCAATTTACCTCCGGAAGATTAAAGTCCCCTCATCCAAAGTACAGGGTTTTATAATTATCTTTTATGAATGCTTACCGACTGCTATGATCTTTCAATTCATTCGTCATTCATCCAACTACCGGGTAGTAACTCTCAGCCCTTGACAGCCGACCTTTAGCCTCTTGTCATACCAACAATGAGAAACGTGACGTGTCCTCTAGTTGCTACTTCCGTTTTTAAATCTTTAATATTAACTTCACCGTCACATCTTGGTCCGTCCATCCGTCGGGTCGTCCGTCGGGCGAGCGGAAAAATAAAAGTAAAAATGACCCGATTTCCGTGATTCTATCAAGCTGAAATTTTGCACATTGACTCGTGTCACCTAACAATGTATTGAATCAATATTTTAGATCAATCGAATGCACCGTAATAAATTTAATGCACTTTTAGTCTATCTCTATATAATTGTATAATAGCCATCTGTTGTTGTTGACATCCATGAGTTTTCTGAGTTAACTCCAACGATCGGTGACCACACCCCCACCCCACTTGTCCCCATTTTAGAGCACTTGGGAGTTAAGTCACTTTCAGTCTGTAAATGTTTGTTTTGAATATAATCAATACTTTTATTTCTGTCTCATATATAAAGGCTTTATAGTCAAAAACTTTGATTTTACAGGTTGTTTAATTCAAATCACTTACGTTAAATTCACCGTCAGCTCTGTGTCTCTTGGCCCGTCCGTTGGGCGGAAAAACAAAAGTAAAAAATGACTCATTTTCCGTCATGCTATCGAGCTGAAATTTTGCACATAGACTTGGTCACCTAACATTGCAGTGTATAAAAATTTCAGATTCGATGTACCGTAATTGAATAAATGCACTTTTAGTTTATCTCTATATAAATGTATGGTTTCCTTCTGTTGTTCACACTCACGTGTTTGCTGGAGTTCAGTCTCACCATGGATGACCACACCCCCACACCCACCCGTCCCCAGTAAATTATATTTGTCGAGCTATGCATATTATTTTAAACATAATCAAAACTTTTAGCTCTGTCTCTTATATAAGGAATTTATAGTCAATCATTTTTTTTTCCAACGGGCGAATTTTTAGTTCAGAAGGGCACACAATTAATTAACTTATTAAATTTGGATGCATTTTGTAACGTTGATTTTTGTGTGTTAAATTTGGATTTTATTATACTTCCTGGTAAACAAATACTTGGTTTAAAGATTGTTAAGCAATTCATTACTTAAATCTTTATTTGGAATTTCAAGTATAGTTTAAGACTTTGCTCTTTTTTGTTTAATTTTTTAGATGGGTGCAAAAAAAGAATTAAGAGAAACAGTTTTGAAGAAATGTGTCAAGAGAAAAAACGCAGCTTAACATCTGAAACCTTGTGCATTTATGTATTAGAAATCAATAGTTATCATAGCCTTAAATTAAAATTTTAATTCATAGACAAAAAAAAATTTACACCGACAGAAGACAATATATCAACAGAGATATTAACCCGGCGCCAACAGAGGCTTAACCTTAGTTGACTAACACTCCAGGTTTGACGTACCTGTGGTAATAGAAATCGATCTGTAGGTACCGAGTCGAAGATCGTCTTCACCACCTGTAACGTTGGGGTACATGACCACCGACATACCAACGATCTCCTGGCTGAGAGCTCTCATGGGTAGTCTCACTACGCAGGTAGAGTTGTAATACCTCGGCTCACCTGGTAACGGCGTGTTCGTTAGTACCACAGGGGCGGCAACCTCAACACCTTCAATTCTCGTGGACATAACGTCGGCTTCAGTCTTTCATTTTAAAAAAATGGCTATGTTATTGTAAATATACATTAATTTTTTTTAAAACTTAATTAACAAAGAAATTATTACTATAGAAAAGTTAAGTACAGTGACGTAGTATGGTGAGTTTGGTTGAATAAAGATAAAGGTATCAAACTTTAAACAATAATGTTAAGAAAACATAATAAAGTGAGAGAATTATGTCTGGTATCTCGGTACAATATTTATTTGCTACGGTCGCTAATATTAATGAACCTATTTGTTCTCGTTTAGCAGGAAAAAACAATTTTATTTAATAAAATTAATATATAATTCAAGTTAAAATCGCTGCAATCATTTGATTACATATTTATTAAATGATGGCAAAAGTTAACATACTATTAAAATATAAACGAAACTTTACATAATATTAATATAATAATACTAATAATTATAATATCCAATAAAATACTGATAGGATAACAAATCGTTCAAACTTTAAATATCTTTAATTTTTAAAAAAAGGAAAAAAAGTAATAAAAACTCGAATTAGTATTTCAACGCAATTTTCAACAAATATTTTCTTTTTTTTTACTCAAGGGATATTATTCTAGATTTTATTCAAAGTCATTTAAAATAAGTAATTCTGAAAGTAAACTAAAATGACGTCATATCCCCTCTACATCACACCAAAAATGTGTCAATATGATGCGCCACGCAGCAATCTAACATTAACGTTCAGAAAGCGGGAAAACCCACATTCACTTTCATTTTAGATTTCATTAAAAGTCATTTAAAATAAATAATTATGAAAGTAAACAAAACAATAGCTATCAAGAATTAGCTGCTAAAATCATGGGAGTCAAACTATTATAAAGAGATATTGAAAACATTACGTCTCCAACATTGTTCTAAATATTATTGGCTGTCGTCTGACGTTCGTTTCAACCCGATAGCTGTTCCTGTTATGGTTGGCGAGCACTGGACACATACTGATATTTTTTCCCCCTAAGAAATCCTGTACACCTTTTTGGTATTTTTGTGTGACCCTTACACATCCTTGGGGCCTCCTTAACATATTTGCAAAAAACCCGAACCTTCTATCTAGCATGGTTCAGGAGGAGTAGCACATTCATTTCAAGTAGATCTATATAAACCCCATTTTTTCTCAAGGGATATTACGTCACCATTTCCTATACAATAATAATGAAAGGTATTCAAAGAAACGAATATCACCTACACGTTTATACGTGACGTTAAACCGACACTGACCAGTGGGGTAGACGTGTCCGCCTTGACACGTCACTGTAAACACGTCATCACTGCTCTCTGTGTCACAGGTTACGCTTCGTACTTTAGCTGAAATATTGAAACACAAGAAGGAATTTATATTTGAATCTCACTCACAACTAAAATCCATTCAAACATTTTAGGTATTATAGACAGATAATATACTCATTGTTTCCAAGCACATTTATCATGGTTTACGTTTTTGTAAATTTACCTATTATGGTTGGTGAATAATACTTCCTGAAGAACTCATTTCCCAAGCCATGGTTATTAATAGCTCTGCAATAAAATCCCACTGTAAAAAAAGTAAAATAGCACTCTTTTACGCTAATATAATACGAATGATTTTTTAGTAAAGATGCGAATGCTTATTTGGATTATCATAGCATGAATGACAAGTATTTGTGGATATATGTAGACGTATACGTATAAATGAATCTGTTGCCACGATGTTTGGTCTCAGTATGGTCTACTGTTTAAATCACATTCAAAATAAGCATCTTTTAACAAAAACTATTACTAAAAAAAATATTTTTAATAACATTAATTAATCTTAATAATTGACTAATTTAAATTAAACAACCAATGCAAATTTTAAAAAAATATTCTGATTCAAATAAAATTATGACTTAATTATGCGTATCAGTTGATTTATGTAGATTTGCTACTAATAAACTGTTAATGTAACTGCAAAGGGATATATCTTATCTTATCTGTTACAGATTATCATTCTATACAGAAGATTATTGCGTCATACGCTTATATATGGATTGTGCTTAGTCCAAAATTCTTATTTTATTCTTAAGTGTTAAAAAAGTGTTCGTTTTCCTGGTTTCTTCAGGCAACCCATCGACGCCCGAATCCTTGACGGGAAGAGCGAAAAATTTTATGTATTTGTTCTTGCATACTGATTAAGAAAGGTGTTTTTATCCTTATGTCTATCTGAGGGTTGTATTAAGCTATCTTTGTGTTATATTTCTAAATTAGAATTAATTGATTTGTGTATAATTACTTATTTACTCGTGATTCTTCTATCCTCCAGTGTTTCAAGGTTTAATGATTTAACTAACTGATGTGTATGAATATGTACAAAGAGTGGAGGGACATACTCCAGTTACTTTCCCATTTTATTTATTCATCTAAGTCTTTTTGTAAAATTTTGCTATATTGTTCTGATTTAATTGTTCTATAGATTATACAATCATCAGCAAATACACAACATGTGTTCCTGCTGAGATGCTGTTTGGTAATTCATTTATGTAAATGAAAAGGACTAATGGACCTAGGACAGTTTCTTGTGGAACTTGAGTTAAGCATTATTGGTGCAGTTTTGAATATACAGAGAATTAGATCAATTCCCTCTATGTTGAAGTGTTTTTCGTCTCAATAGCAATACAAAATATTCTGGGAAGTGGGAAAAAAAAGATATTCAAAACCAATTTAAAAGTCTTTGATTTTTCTTAAGTACTAACCACTGTTTTCATTAATTTCCGTCCTGGTAGCTGTGTAACGAAGAATGTGAGAACCATTGTTAGCCACTATCTGTCCACTATTGTCGTACCAGGTCATGGAAGCGTTAAGCAGACTCGTGTCTGCCCTCTTACACGTGCAAGTGACCTCTGTGTCTTCCTCAACGATCTCAGTGCAACCATCAAGTGTTACTTTAGGCGGGTCTGTTGTGTTTTATTAGGTAGATATTCAAATATTTTCCGGTGAGATTTGTGCAAGATCAAAGTTAGAATATTGCAACCGACACTTAGACCCCATCCCATCATCCATCTTAAACACAATGTCTATTTTTAAAAAATGGTATTTCAATAACAGCAAAATTGTAATGTAAAGGATTTTAAGCATCTGAAAGCGACATTGAGCTGTAAAAGTAACGACATTTATTTAACTATATTTTTGACAAAAATTACAGAGTAAAGAACATTTGTTTCTTTAAGTGCATTAACAAAAATTCTATACAACGTTAAAAACAAAATAGATGTTAGTGGGACGCACCTAGGTTGATCTCAATTGACTCAGTTCTACCAAACGCTCTGTCTTCAGTTTTCCGAGTGACGTTTGGGTACATGAGAACTGAGACATTTATGCTGCCTGACATCTTGAACTGACCCACTGGTATAGATAATGAGCAGTTGGTCATGACACGTATTGGTTTCTGTGATACTTTCTCACTGGTGATGGTCGAGTGTGACTGAGCAATCGTTGTGTTTATCTGTAGAAATCCCAAGCGACAGTTCATTAAATACAACATTATCCGTACACGCAGATATGATGGTACAATATCTTGGGATTGAAATAAACTCACAAAAATTTTTAATTTCTTTGGTGTACATTAAAACTTTATCCCTTTAAATTTATATAAATATCTGATTTTTTAGGTCAAATTGCTGCAATATCAAATAACTGTTTTCAAAATTATATTCCTAAATAAAAGTGTTTTTAAACACTTTATTTAACTAAGTTTAAATTTAATTTCCAAAAGACTCCGGTAACATTAAATTAAAACTTGGTCATTCAAATAATGTATTCGTTCACCGTTATGAAATTTTTATAGAGCTCTTCTCTACTTTACTTTAAATGTAGACATATTTAAGGATACAAATACTAGGCTCAGTCGTTCGCAAGGCTATCAAGATATGATAAGCTTCTTTTCTTTGATGAGTTGTTGAGTTAGTCTTAAAGTATATTACTTGAAATGTGAATTTTAAAACAAATATACTTCATGCATTGTCCCCGAAATACTGATTTTAATGTATTGCTTGATTCTCCTAATTGCGAGAGTCCCAGAAATCATCTGCTTACCTCGCTCAAGTTAGAGTACCAATAACATATAGCCTCGGTGTGAAGAAGTGAAGACCAAGCCAAAAGATGAAGATTATTCTCCAGCAACGTCTTTTTATAAAAAACGTGTTTAACTCTTGCTGCGAAATATCCATTAAAAAAACAACAACAAAACTGCTTTACAATGAGTCAACAATATTGGTTAAAAGTTATCTATTTGCTGAGTCATCACTATAAATTTCAAAGAAATTATTTTTAAAATTTAACTAAGAAACCATGTCTCTGAAATAGATGCTTATAAAACAGTAAAATTTAAATAAATATAGTATGATATCCACAGAGGTATATTTTCTTAAATCTGTTAGACATTCGTAATGTAATTGAAATAGGCTCAAGTTTTCTCATTCCCCATACTACATTCCCATAAGTCATCTTCCTAGCCACAATTACCCCCAACATCAACTTACAAAAGACCACAAGTGTACACCTGCCAAGCATCTGGCTGTCAGTCAAATTGTTAGACAGGTACCATTCGACGGTGTTGCCAACCTTGAGATCTCGCGAGACGTTGTAAATCCGCACTGTTATTGTTATCTCCGAACTCCCGGCGGCTACAACCGATGACGTGCGGTATTTGGCGTCTTGGAAATCAGAGCAGACGTCAGGAGTAAAACAGGCCGCTACAGCAAGGTCACCCTTGTTTATATATACAATAGCAACTCGATAAACTTCTTGGAATGACCCAGTAAATGTCAAGCTGTATTCTGTCCCTTCTTCTGCGGGTTGACAGTATGAAGTTGCGGTAAGCTTTCCTGGAGAATTAAATTACACGTTTCCTTGAAAATATCCAATAACTTTAGTACCTAAATGCCAATATTGGGATATAAATTGGGATTAAAGGAATCGCTTTCTTACTTATATAAGAATTAGCACAACTTGACAATTGCAAACAAATCACTTGAAAAGTTTGTTACCCTACGATGAATACGCCTTAACGATAAATTTTAATTGAGATATTTATTCTGAACTCGTTTATTGAATATTTAACTATAACAATAAATATTCAGGCAAGTTAAAGACTTTATTTTAGGAACTAGAACGAGGCTACGCCTAAAAGGCACGTATATTTAGGAGCTCCTGGTTGAAAGATGGTCAAGGTGTATTAGACTTATTGTCTTATTGTTGTACTGTGCCTGTTTGTCCGCCATCTACTGCTGATTGGCTGAAGCTAAACTATGCGTCAGTGCAGACTTATGATGTCATGTTTAGGATGATTTAGGTGTCAAAGGATTCGTGGCCATTTACCGCCAACAGTGTCAGACATCTTTCTACATGATAGAATACTGTTAGATCATCTCTCGCATACGGTCAGTAGCACACCCCGAGAACACAGAGGTAGGCGATTTGTCCAATTGCATACATGGCGTCGTCTATTGTCCATGATTAATGGCTGCCAAGTGAGCGCACTTTGAACCCGATCTCACGTGTAGCTCTGAAGAGCTGTTCATTGATGAGACTTTTTCCAAAGGCGTACCTGCCGTGGGGTCAAGGAAAGTAGAGACAGGCTTTTCCACATCGCAACAGTCGACGCTTGGCCTCTTGACCCACATGCACATACTAACATTGAGACCTTTTACGGCGACAGGCGATGAGATGCGAGGATCTCGCTCCATCTGATTACAAGTCTATGACGAATATATTATTGGCCAATGTCTTGACATTTTTATGTAATGCTGTGTATATTTAACAATATTAAGAGTGCAATTATTATTTCTATAGTAAAAATATTGAAATATCTGTAAGGCGCAGTGAGCCAAGTCGTACGTGTCACAAGCATCCTAATAATTGTATCTGGATCGCTATTTCCAAGATTCATACAATTCCTATTACACAAGAAAAGCGACACTGCTATGCTAACAAAAACAACCTTTAATGGCCTCCGTCATCGCCACAATAACCGTCTCCACAAAAACTCTCTAAACTTTTACAGATATTCTAATGACGCCAACAAAAGCAAATAGGTTTGCACGCTTTCGCACCAACTAACCAATAACTTTAATAACACCGAAACGACAACCAAACACACCACCGTGCGCAACTCCCAACAAGCTAAAAAGACAGATTGGTCACGCGTGACAATACGGTGATATACTGTTTTAAAAAAAAATAATAATAAATGTACACAATAAATAAAAAAAATTATTGGGTTGGAACTACAATCAGGTTCGGTTCATTTTTTCACGATATTTTTTAACATGTCTCGGGAGGAGGGAGGGAAGAGAGACAGACAGGGACATGATACAACGAATTCCTGTCCTGCTAGAAATTTTATCTTACGTTGTTTTTTTTTTGTTTTTGTTTTTTTTGGTATAAATTTTGTTTTATAAATTTTGTTTTAAAGATGAAATAAGGAAATACCACCTCATCTTACCACATGATCCGAAGTCTGTAATCCACACAAGAGTAAATTCAATAAACAGAAAACGTTTCATGTTTCAATAGGATTTATGTGAAAAAGTCTTTTGTCTACAAATAAAGTCCTGTGCCTGAATTTGAGAGAACGTCCTTTTGTAAAAAATAAATAAATAAAAATGCAAAATGAGCGAGAACTAAACAGAATTAAAAGATGAGCTCTAGTTAATTTTTTAATTTTTTAATTATTATTTTATTTTTAGACGTTGTTTTAAAACTTAAAAGTATAATACAAAAATATTTATCTATTGTAGAATTGGTTTCTAGAAGTTAGGACTATAATTCCCTATAATTTTTGTAGCTCAGTAACCACTAAGACAATTTGTAACGGATTCAAATAACAATGATTAATATGATTAATTAAAATAATGAAACATTTTTGTAAGAACATACTATTAGAATTAGAAACAGAATTTTACGAACGATAACTCAAAGTTCAAGCAGTAGATGTCTTAAACACAGCTACACAGCTACAACTATCACAACAACACATGTAAAAACACCTACACAGCTATAACACAGCCACACATCTAAAAACAACTACATATATAAACACAGCTATAGACAGCTTTACATTTAAGTCTGCCAAAATACCTAGCCTAATGATTTTTGCGTCTCCGAATATCATTTTTTAAAGAAAAAAACTAAAATAAAATAAACTGAAATAATGACATAATTTTATACAATTTTGTGTTCATAATCATACAATATCGATTGCAAAGTAACGAATTTGAGTATGGTGGTAAATTTAAAATAGAAACTACATTTTTATTGTTTTGTTTAAAATGTAAATTGGTAATGATATTTAAAAAAAATTAATACAAATGTAAAAATAAAATGAAAATTGAAATTTTTAACTAGCCTCAAAAATTTAATTTATCTTCCTTAACTAAGTTTTAGTTTCAAACTTTTCTATTTTTATAAAAAATCAGACTCATAAAGCGCTAATATTAACCCTGACCAAATTTAAAAGAAAGTCATTGTACCCTTAAGTTAAGCTTAAGTTAATTTTTTTTTTCAGTGCGATTAAACTATAAAATTTTTGTTAAAAGACAGACTTTTTAATGTACATTATGTGTTACTAGCGGTTACCTCCTGAAAAAAAAATCCTAAAGATAATACAACCTTCCACCACAACACAACAATGACTATTCTCTTGGCATGAATACTAACCAGGAAGAAAATAATGGCTTGATGAAAACTTGATCGTTTCAGTGAAAGCTAAATGAATTTAAAAATTAAAATTTCAGGCATTGTGTGTGAAAAATATAATTAGATTTTTTCAGAGTAATTTAAATTAATTAATAATAAAGACCTAAAAATATAGATTTAATGTAACTTTGTAATTTTGCTGAAATTATCGTTTAAAACATAAGAAACTAAATTGAATATACGAATCTAAAATAATTTCAAGACACCATTAACTTTAATTAACCGCGAGTCTCTTTCAGTGGACTACACCCATTGTATCCTCTGTCTTCTTACTCAATAAAGAGTTATTTAGTAAATCCTAAAACTAACAGTAGCGGGTCATAGGGGATTTTCCCGGAATTACGGACAGCAGCATTTCGAATATACACCACATTGGGACACGGTTTTACATTATCGTGGTTGATTTATTTTTGCCCAGACTATCATTTTTTTAAGTCTACCAATATATTTTAATATTTTTAACCAAATAACACATAATTTACCAAACACAAAATTACTGTCACTTTTTATGTATTCCTTTTCCATCTCCGTATAGTCTTCTAAAATTCATCGCATATCAAAATAATTTATTTACTTTTTAAAACTCTTTTCAAATAAATAATTAAAGTTCAATTTGTTATTTTTTCTTTGAAGTAGACTAACAGTTATTTGTAAAGTATAGTGCATTTAAGTAATTGAGAGGCGACTTATTCTACAAACTATATCTGATCTGATCATTTTTAAAAAAAATTTTCATACTCTACTCAGTTTTTTCTTAAGTTTAGCCGTCTGAGAAGTTATTTAAAATTAAAAGCAAGACAGAGAAAAAAAATTTCACAATGAAATTGTATCTTTTCGCTTTAATATATTTGTGTACATCAGGTAAGTCATTTTGCCACAATTTTTTTTAAAAGCACAATATAGTTAATATATATATATATATATATATATATATATAATGACATCTGTAACTGTAGCTTCAATCAAAACTGTGTCAAAAAACGCGTGAATGTAACATAACGTTTTCCAAGTGTCACAGAGTTATCTCGATTGCCAAAAAGACAATAGAGGAATAAACAAATCATGTTAGGTGTTACATTTTCTGGATAAACTTCGTTGTCTGATCTGTTATTTATTGTACCATGACAAAACGACAAGATGACAAAACGACAAGATGACAAAACGACAAGATGACAAAACGACAAGATGACAAAACGACAAGATGACAAAACGACAAGTTGACAAAACGACAAGATGACAAAATGAGAAGATGACAAAAAAAGAAGATGACAAAACGACAAGATGACAAAACGAAAAGATGACAAAACGACAAGATGACAAAACGACAAGATGACAAAACGACAAGATGACAAAACGACAAGATGACAAAATGACAAGATAACAAAATGACAAGATGACAAAACGACAAGATGACAAAACGACAAGATAACAAAATGACAAGATGACAAAACGAGAAGATGACAAAACGAGAAGATGACAAAACGAGAAGATGACAAAAAGACAAGATGACAAAACGAGAAGATAACAAAATGACAAAATGACATTATGACAAATGACAAGGTCTCATGGAAAAAAAAACGTAACCACTTTGGAAGCCCATAATCATGCCCCCGTGACTAGGTCACTTTTAACCTAGTAAACAAAATTTGGGTGAGACTGCAATCAGGCTTATAGATTAGTAGATGAATAATATGTAAACGGGGTATGAGATTGCCCTCATTTACTATTGGGATGTCACCGCAGCAAAGTATTTATTTTTATCATTTTGCTCGTTTTATTCATGCACTATTTGTCTGCAAAGAGGAAGGCTCTTTGCAGAAACGTTCGTTGTTTTGTTACGTTCTGTCAGGCTCACTCATTTGTTACGTTCTGTCAGGCTCACTCATACCCTGTTTTGTTACGTTCTGTCAGGCTCACTCATACCCTGTTTTGTTACGTTCTGTCAGGCTCACTCATACCCTGTTTTGTTACGTTCTGTCAGGCTCACTCATACCCTGTTTTGTTACGTTCTGTCAGGCTCACTCATACCCTGTTTTGTTACGTTCTGTCAGGCTCACTCATACCCTGTTTTGTTACGTTCTGTCAGGCTCACTCATACCCTGTTTTGTTACGTTCTGTCAGGCTCACTCATACCCTGTTTTGTTACGTTCTGTCAGGCTCACTCATACCCTGTTTTGTTACGTTCTGTCAGGCTCACTCATACCCTGTTTTGTTACGTTCCGTCAGGCTCACTCATACTCAGATAT
>MUZC01000074.1:489145-500962 GCA_002072015.1 Radix auricularia
TTATCTTATCTTATATGTTACAGACGCTCCTTCTGTACAGAAGATTATTGCGTCCTACGTATTTCTATGGTTTGTGTTTAGTCCTGTATTCTTACTAGAGTTTTAAATGATGATAAAGTGTTGGCTTTCCTGGTTTCTTCAGGCAACCCATTCCACGCCCGAATACCGGACGGAAAGAAAGAAAACTTGTATGTGTTTGTTCTTGCATATGGAATAAGAAAGGTGTTTTTATCTTTATGTCTATTTGAGGGTTGTATTAAGTTATCTTTGTGTTGTATTTCTAAATTAGAATTAATTGCCTTATGTATAATTACTAATTTACTCTTGGTTCTTCTATCCTCCAGTGTTTCAAGGTTTAATGATTTAACTAATGGTGTTCCTCTTGTCAGTTTTGAATATTCTCCAGTAATGAATCTGGCAGCTCTTTTTTGGATTTGTTCTAACTTATCAATATTTTCTTTGGTGGATGGGTCCCATACAGAAGATGCATATTCTAGTATAGGTCTCACCAGGGTGAGGTAGCATTTTAGTTTTATATCTTTGTTACATTTGTAAAAGTTTCTTTTTATAAAGCCTAAGGTTTTGTTTGATTTTTTAATAGCTTCATTGACATGGGGGTTCCAAGATAGTTTCTCATTTATTATGACTCCTAAATATTTTGCATCTTTAGTTTGGGTTAGTTCTTTTCCATGAATGAAGTATTTTGAAATTATTTGTTTCTTTTTCTTTGTTACTCTTAGCAGTTGACATTTTTCTGGGTGAAAGGACATACTCCAGTTAGTTTCCCATTTTATTAATTCATCTAAGTCTTTTTGTAAAATTTTGCTATCTTGTTCTGACTTGATTTGTTTCAATTGTTGAGAATGTTTTCTGTTAAGTAAATAAAAAGGAAACGATTTATAAGGTTGTTTTTTTTCTTTTACCTTCATCTGCCAAGCTGGCATGAAGTCTGCACTTTGTCTGACTCTTTCGAATATGGTCTGAAGTTGTGGGTTTATAAATGAATTATCTGAAGAGGGAACAAAATGAAATGCTGTCAATGTAGAGAAACCAGAACTGGTCATTTCTTTAATTTTATTCATATACGTTCATATATTTCTTTAACTTAATGGAACATTCATATATGTTCAAGCTACTTTTATAAATCAGGAGATCAAATATTATAGGTGAAGTTAATTCATTTCAAAATTAGAAATTATTTTAAAAAGAAAAGACAAATACCTTGAATACTCAACATTTGTCCAAGTTTAAGGGCAGCCCCTCTAACCCTGCATAAAGTGTTAACTATTCGTTCAGCATTTGCTTCAGTAAGAAATGGGTTAGAGTCCATTACACCTTGACCCAAAGGAGCTACAAGGTAAAACAAATAAAAAAGCATTCATAAAAATGTCAACTGGGGAATAGTTTTCTACGATACACAAAATTTGCTGAAATATTAGCATTGGACAATAATAACTGAGATTAAAACAACTGCACCATGCAACTGTATCAGAATCTCATACTATTAGAAAGAAAGTTGTGCTAGACACTTAAATAGAATGCCCAATGACATCAGTTGAAAGATAGCACCACATAAACCTCAGATGAATATGGTTAAAAGCCTGACTTAGACTTAGATAGATGGAGGATGATGTGGATAAATATTCAGCTGGGAATAAAATCATGAAAAAGCATCTGATATAAATAGAAGAACAGGTGAGACAAGCCAAAGGCCCACAAGGATATAACTGAAATGTACAAGTAAAATCGTTGACAATTAATTTAAAGTAAAATGTTCATCATTTTAAAAAATATGAGGATTTTAATCACTATGTGTATGTTTAAAAAAGTCATTAAATACAAACTTTTTATTTTACATGATATTTAGTGAAGGGGCATTGATATGTCAATGACACTTACAGTCTTCCTTCATGCCAAGAGATCTCTTGGCTACCTCAGCCAGAGCTCCAACACCTAGTCCAGCTGCCAATCCTGAATGAAAACAAAGGATATAAAATATTCAGCTATAACTCATCCTGTTAAGATAGGACTAAAACAATGCATTAGGTTTGATTTTTTCCATGAAATAACACCGGTTCAGTTGATTGATGTGGCCTGGTGGAAGACACAATTTCAAGGATCAATTTAACCAGAGCTTCAATAATTCTTGTGACCAACCAGATTCAATGCACATTATTTGCTGAGTCATGGGAAGCTGGTATTAGTTTTGACAACAAAACGTGAGATGAAAACTGGCTGACTCCCATGTACCAAAACAAAAAATAATAATAAATTAGCCTTTTATCAACTAAAGAAATTTTGTTTTTAAATTTCTGACAAGAATAAACTGCTGTAAATTCATCAAAGATATCAATTAAAATTTTAATTCAGTAAAATCAGGTCAATATCAAATCCCAAAAAAATATTTCTTAGTTTTTCAAAAGTCGAGTAATATGTTGCATACTGAAAAATCGTTATATTTTTTTAAAAACTCAAGCCAACAAATTACTTTGTTAAAAACTCAGGTAAAAATTTCATTGATTTAATTGAGTGACTTTAAATTAACCCCTGACTTTGTCCATGTGAGAAGTGACAGTAAAAGTTAAACAAACAAAAAAAATCTAGGCATTAATTTATTACCGGAATAGCTGATCAAGCGACTTATTCTTGAAGCAGGAACACGCCTTTCCTTGGCTCTGTCACTTAGCTGTCAAAATATATGAGTGGACAAAGCAGATTGGAATATTTTTTAATGACAGACTTTATAATTTCAGTATTCATTATTTTCCAGAGATTTATTATAATTTAAGTCGATACGGTGGTTCAGTGGCAAGCGCGCTCGACTGGCGTACTGATGGTCACAGGTTCGAATCCATGCGAAGGCAAGTATTTTTTCCTGTGGTCTAAGGAGTCCCTGAGTCGCCCAGCTCCGAATGGGTACCTAACTAACAATAGTTAGGTGGCTGGGTAATGCATGGAACCCTCATAGCCGTGGCCTGTGACCTCTGCATCACTTGCCAACAGATCATCTGTCATGATCTGTGGACGCAATTATCTTCTGCATAGAAGGAGCGTCTAAGATAAGATAAGATAGTTCAGCTTGATGTGTTTGTCGGTATCTAAATTAAATTATTTGCTCCACTGTTGAATATTATGAATTTGAGTTTTACCATCTTTAATATTCTAAGGGAATATTCAGGATCTTTAATGCTAAACATATGAACAGTTGTCTTGGATTAAAAAAATGTTTTAATTAAAAGTGTTCAGCAGACAAATTTCTAGATTTTTAATTTTGAATGCAAAGTTGGAGTTGGACTATATTTTACATTTTTCTTTACTTTATTACTTATTAAAAAAAACTAGAAAGAGATTAATAATGAATTTAAAATGATAAATATTTTTTATTCTTTCAAGAAAATCTATCAAAATTTTTTAAAGACTACAACTTATATTTTGGATATAAATTATAAATGCTCTATCAAAATTTTACTGGAATTCTTACACTTGCAATAAATATTTTTCTTCATTCCCATTAAATGGTGACATAAATCAACCCTTTTGACAACTTGTTACACTATATAGCCGAGTATAAGATGTCCACCCACGATGTTCCCCCCATTTTTCCTGTTCAAATAGTCAATTCAATAGGGTTTGAGCTACACTTGCCATACTCCCCTTTCAACGCATAACACTTGCATTTTTTAAAAGAAAATATCAGTTTTGATATTAATGTGGTAATCTTACGTCAAATGCCTTTGACTTGAAGGAAAACTGTCACTAAAAGACAGAGATTGAAATTGAGGATCGATTAATCGCCTGGTAACTTTGCTACGTCTATCAAAAGACTCTCGTAATATAGGTACTTCACTAAGGGGCGTGTGCGGATCACTTTTTTGGATGCAGGAAACAGACTATAAACCGGTGATCAAGGAATACCCATAGGTCACGGGGTCAATTGCTTTTATAGCTTTCTTTGTCTTTGTAAGGAACAGACTATAATTAATATAAATAGAAACAGTTGCTGCCTTGACCGTTGTTCACATCAAATGCGCACAGTGCCTCAACAACTAAGCAAATTAAAATTTTAAAAAATCATACCTTAGCCGTAAGCGAAGTAAACTAATAGTGATGACGTGTATATTATTTATGTACCGGAATATGAAGAAAGCAAATTGAAGTCACGTAGCTTGCGTTAGTCTCGTATGCTGCCCTGCATATTGACCGTAACGCAACAAAAATGAACTACAGGTAATAAGCTAATACTGGCTTATTGAAATTGCGGATAACCGGTCCTGATCTGATGACCGGTTAACTGGCTAACCATAAACGCTAAATTCATGGTCTTAAAAATAAGTTATGCGAGTATAATTCAACCCCCTGATTTTGGCCTCAAAATTTTGAAAAAAAATCTCGAATTATACTCGTGAATATACGGTAAATATTTTAAACGTTTAATTTTTTTAATTTAATTTATGCGTTGATTTATCATTATCATGTTAAGGGTGACTTTACAACTTTCTTGTGATGCAAAATAACTATCTTTGTAACAAAATAAAAATAGTAAAAATGTCGTATGAAAGTACCTTCTGTTGAGGAGGAAGTGCAAAAGTCCTGGGTTTAATTTTTGTCTCCCCGAGTTTTGGTTTTGTAGATGAAAGTAAACTTTCCTCAACTCTTGTTCCTTGTACCTGTGCTGCAAATAAATTTAAAAAATACATCTACTTTAAAGCTAAACACATATTCTTGAGGCCTGAGATTAACCTCTTAAGGCCTTGGCTAATACTTGGGCAACCTGCGCCATCTGCTGAGCAGTGCATTACAACGTTGTCTTCCTGTGGGACTCTTTTGCCTCCAGTACCTCCCAGGCTATGTCTAGCACAGGACACGACGTCAGCAGGTGTGTAACTGTCTCAGAGACTTGGCTGCAATGACGGCAGTTCGAGTCTCTGTTGTGGTCTACACGTTTTAAGTAAGAGTTGGTTGGGCAATGCTCGGTGTGCATTTGGATCACTAAACTCTGATTCTTACGGTTTAGACCCCATCACTGGTCTGATAGGTTTGACCTGGGCATGTTAGCGAAAAAAAACCTGGCCGTCGTATCATCCTCCCACTCCTGGTACCACTTTTCCCTAAAGTGGTCCATTAGCCAGGTCTTTGCCCCGAGATAAGTGACTGGAACATCTGGTTGGGGTTGGACCGCCCAACTTTTGCCAGGGACTCTACCTTTTCATTGCCTTCAACATTCACGTGGCTTGGGATCCACTGCACTGTTACCTTACCTCCAAGTCTTTCGAGCTTACTCACGTCTTCCATTAACTAAGAGAGTGCTACGTTTTTTGGTCTGCAGGACCTCGAGAGCTAATCTTGAGTCGCAGAACAAGACCATGTCAAAACCTACTAGGTCCGACCCTTGCAGTGTTTGGTGCACACTTTCCAGGGCCCTGTGAATAGCTTCAAGCTCCGCATCGTAATTCGATGCTGCAGTCCTACAGGGTCCTGAAAATTCCTCTTTTGGTGGCCCACCTATTGGGTATAAGATGAGCGCACCATATCCTGCAGTTCCTTCTCTCTGGTTGGCAGACCCATCCGTGAACACTTTCACTGTGGTTCCCGCGAATCCTTCAATTGTCTCAAGGGCAGCCACTTTCTGCACATGTTCGGGGCTGCGTTTCGTCACGGACGTGTCAACAAAAGACAAACGTATATCGGGCACGTAGCCTCCGCATAGGACGGTTTAATTGTGACGCTAATGGTTTTCAGTCTGTTTCGTGGGGGTTGGACGGTTCTATCAAATTCTTTTACTTGATGCATGAAAGAGGACTGTTTAAACTTCCCACGTCCGCCCCAGTTATTCTGCATTTGTTAGCAGACTTCTCTAGTGTCTAACCTGCGATACCGTTCTGCAGAAGTTATAATTGCTTTGTCCCTACGTAATTGGAGTGGTTCTACGTTAGTGATGACTTCCACGGCAGCTGTGGGTGTTGTTCTATACGCACCACAGATAAATCTCAGGGCCTGGTTCTGGATTCGGCCCAGTTTTTCCAATGCTGTTTTGCTGGCAAAGGCTTGAATGGGTATGCTGTAATCCATTATTGAACTTACACTTCCCAGAAAGCGACCTCTGAGCGTGCTTGCTCCACCGCCCCATTTTGCACAAGCAAACTTTTTCACCAGGTTGAGCTTGGCGGTTGCCTGGGAGTACTGGTCTTGTACAAAATTATGCATTTGCACCTTTTGATCCAGTATGACTCCCAGGTAAACCGGTTGCTTGTCCCATTTGAGCGCTACATCGTTTATTTTTAGCACTATTTCCTGTTTGAGAATGGTTCAGCCTTTAGTGAAGAGTGAATAGACCTTCTTCTCTGTGTTAATTTCTTTGAAGTATTGACATTCATTTATTTCATAACAAAAATTATAGCTTTAAAGTCCTATCTAAAGAAATAGATTGAAGCAATAATTAAATTCAGAATATGATTATAAATTTGTAAGTGAAAAAAAAATGAAAAATTTGATATAATTTTAGCTATGTCTCCTTACCATTTGCTGCAGATTTCTTTATACTTTCTGAAACAGCACTTGAAAATTTGCTTACAGTTTCAGATACAGATTCTTTGAAAGATATCGCAGCAGCTGATGTAACACTATTAGTTGCTGAAGCTGCAGCAGCCACTGCCAAGTCTATTGGAATGGCAGTGGCTTGAGCAAATGTTGAGAAGTCAGATTTATTGTTGATTGACCACTGGGAGCCAGGAGTATCAGGTGTGATTTGATTATCATCTGAAAACATAATTTTTTAAAAAAATGTATCCAGTGACTGAGATCAAATTTTTACATTTTCAGCATTTTTTAAAATCCTATTCATTAAAAGGAAAGTTGATTTAATGAGCACCCAGCCAAATTCCAAAAAATAGATGTCTTAATTATTCATTGTTTTTCAGCAGCCCTCTATGGTTGTTTCAATCACATAATTCTAGAGAAAAATGAAACTATATTATGTTCCAAAATACTAATAGTCGTTAGTGATAGAATAATAATAGAACACTAATAGATAGCTGCTCTCTCTCTTTCTTTCTTACATTTATTTTATTTTTTTTTTTTTTAATTAATTTTTTTTTGGGGGGGGGAGTTAGGAAAGACAAGAACGATTGTTAAATAAGTATCTTACAACATTAATCAAAATTACACTAACCTGTATTTAGTGGGGAACTTGTCTTTATTTCATCTGTTTGTACCTTAGAGGTATTAAGTACAGAATTGGATGGTGGTGACGGGCTATCTGATAGGGACTCAGTTCTCTTGCAAATTTCATTGGCAAATGTCGAGGCTCCAGTCTTTACAGTGCTAATAGCATCTGACACTTGTGTTGCTTTTTGTTGAATAATCTCCTTTTTTAAAATGATTTTTAAAGCAAAAAAACAAACAACATTTAATATCTTATCTTATCTATTACAGACGCTCCTTCTATACAGAAGATTATTGCGTCCTACGTTTATCTATTGTTTGTGTCTAATCCTGCAATCTTAGTAGAGTTTTAAATGATGATAAAGTGTTGGCTTTCCTGGTTTCCTCAGGCAACCCATTCCAAGTCCAAATTCCGGAAGGGAAGGAAGAAACGGGTCCCATACAGAAGATGCATATTCTAGTATAGGTCTCACCAGGATGAGGTAGAATTTTATTTTTATATCTTTATAAGATTTGTAAAAGTTTCTTTTTATAAAATCTAAGGTTTTGTTTGATTTTTTAATAACTTCACTGACATGCGGATGATAGTTTCTCATTTATTATTATTCTTTAGTATTTTGCATCTTTAGTTCGGGTAAGTTCTTTTCCGTGAATGAAAAATTTTGAATTTATTTGAGTCTTTTTCTTTGTTACTCTTAATAGTTTACACTTTTCTTATTTGTTTTTAGTTTTCTTTTATGAAATTAAGAAGTGAAAACCAACTTTCAACTTTATCAGAATGTTATGGTTTAAATTCAACACATTTTATTAGGTATATCATTTTTTTAAAAATATTTCTAAACTTAAAAAAAATAACTTTAGTTGCAAAAATATCTTATAACAAAACACAGTTGACAATAAATTATGCTCACCTGAATATTACCACTGTTAACTGCATTACCCAGGCTGCTTTCTGCTTTTAGCCCAATATCTTTAGCTATGTCTCTTATGCTGGAATTTTGCCACAGGCGATTCACCTCCCCACCTTGTTGGTCAATAAGTGCACGGACAATATGCTCTAATCCACGTATAAAGCCTGATAGATCATTACCTCTAGACATGATTCTGAAATTTGATACAATAAAAAAACAAACATGAATTTAGCTTTTATTTTACATAAGTATAAGTCATAAGTATAAAAAATGTATTTTGGCTACACGCACAAGTCTTTACTTAATTTAAAAAGTGTTACTAAATAAATAAATATTATATTTATATATTATTATATTAGTCATGTATAAAAGATATATTTTTACTAAATAAATAAATATTAGTCATGTAATGTATTGGAGATATTCTCATTCTCTCAGATATACAGAGACAGAATATACCTTCATTAATTAAATTATTAAACTGAAGCGCAAAAAACAGTATAAATGAGTATATGAAAATGAAAATTATTATAAATCATGATTATTATAAATTATAATTAATTTTTATTACTTCTGACACTACTGCTGAGGAAATCTGAAGTCCAAAGGCAAAGGTCCAAAGACAAAGTATCCAAGTTTTAAATTGACTGACAATGACAACACAAATTCAAATACTATTACTATTACAGGAGCAAAGTAGGCTGTAGTCGTAGTATAGATAATGTTAAGTATTTAATATCTCAAATATTAAATAAATATTAAAATTAAATATCAAATAAATTAAATAATATTAATAATTATTATTAATAATTAACATCAGCATCAGCAACATAACTAACTGATTATGACTGATAAATTTAACGCACTTTACTCACTTTACAGTAATTCAGTAGTGCACACCAACATCAAAGTTCAAGATTATCGATCATCAAGTTAATTATTTATACAGCCCTAATGTAAATTTATTTGCCAATGTTTTTATCCACTTTGACTTTATTTAACCTTACTTACAATAATTCAATAATACTAATGACTAATACTAATACTAATACCGATTTTAATGATTTAATTTAAATTCAACTCAATTTTTAGGCGATTTTTATTTAACATTGAAAATAGTTAAATGATAAATTAAACGTACTTTATTACATGAAGCCTTGCTTATAAGATCCAAATAGTAATATCTAACGCAAAATGGTAATCTCTCTCTCTTTTTTGTTTGTTTTTTTTGTTGTGAATTAATCATAGTCCATCGAAGCTGGGCGGCACATGTTTACATCGGATACTATAACTATATAGGCAATATAGCATGCCCTTGGTGTTAAGATTAAGTAAGCCAAAGTTCTGCTACTAAGAAATTAAAGTAAAGAACATTATATGAAAGTTGTGTCCCTTTAATTAAAAAATATATATAATATATATTACGGTTTTGACGTTTTGACATGGGATATGATTGTCAATTCAAGCATGCTGGTTTAAACATGGATTTATTAAAACCAGAACCGTGGACCCAGCGTATTTAAGAGATTATGTTTATACGACTTTAAATGTAATGAAGCTCAAATACTTTTTTCTTTAGTATTACGGGAGAAGTCTAGTTGGGGGGGGGGGGCAAAATATTAAAGTATTTAAAGGGGAATTCAATAAATAGAGGTAAACAAATGGTTTTTAAAACCCACGTATTTATAAATCGACTAAAGAGAAGAAAATAAAACAACACTCATAAGTTCAAGAGCTTTGATTTAATATGACTAAAAACGTGGGGCGGGTGCTTATGAGGTATTACATATGCCATCATAATGATCATATGCAGTTCCCTCATTGTCTCACTTTTGGTCTTCTAAAAGATAAATCTTTAATTTTTATAACAAAACTTATATTTGTCTTGTATTTCTAAATTAGAATGGGATTTTTATGCACCCGCTGGTTTTTATTTTTTTTTAATAATTTTTTTTTAATTTTTATTATTTTTTTTTTACCTTAATACTTTATTATTTTTTATACCAAACATGTCATAAGCGCCCGCCCAACGTTTTAATACCACGGGGATGTGGTCACGGGGTGAACTCGTTGGCACGTGGATGTCAACAATAGCCGAAGGACACACATGGCATATAGAGATAAACTAAAAAAAATAACAATGTATCCCACTACTCCACTTTACCAGGAAAAAGTAAATGGAAAAGACGTAAACAGGGTAAGGGTTAGCCTTACATGACGTAACAAAACAACGAACGTTTCGGCAAAGAGCCTTTTTCAACGGACATACAATACACAAATAAAACGAATATAAAAAAAGAAATTTAGCTGCAGTGAAATCCAAAGAGTCAATGAAAGTAAAGCTGAAAGAGAGCAGAGCGTGTCTTTATAGGAAAGGAGAGAGTGGGGGGACGACTAGGTGGTTAAAGCAAACACAACATTCATTTCATGTGGTGCAAGGGTCCTATAATCTTGTATCAGTCTATTCTCCAGACTGACCCTCCCGGCTGTGTTTGTGCAAGAGACAATGGCAATGGCTGCTAGGTCCTTGACGCCCATATGGTCGCGTCCTTTGAAGTGTCGGGAGACGGGACACTGTTTATCTTATGTAATCGCCCGAATATGTTCAGCTATGCGGCACGAAAATGACCTTCCTGTCTCACCTGTGTGGGTCGTCCATAAATGACGTCACGCTCTTAGGGGGAGGGGGTCATAGTTTTGTGACGATGCGTGACGGGTTGAAGAAATGTGACGTCACATCAAAACGGTAACTTTAAATAAAACTTCCACGTAGGTATTTGTTAGCTTCAATTAATTTATTTTAATTTTTTTTTTTTTAAACACCATCAATGCTTCTCAAAGTGCCGGTCGGTAAGCCATCAGACGCCTGATGTGTAAGTTATCAAGAAATGAAAATTAAATCTAATTATAATCGTTAAGTTTCAGAACCCACGAGAGAACATATGAACTTGTTACCCTGCATCGTTTGATATTGAAATTAAAGCATTTATGATGTAACCGCCGCTCGGTTTGGTTCTCCTAAGGCAGGAGTTGGCGAATTGTTTTGCGCGTTACTATAAAATATACACGTTAATATGTGCGTTACCCCCCCCCCCTTGACCCGGAAAATGCAACTGGTGAATTTTGGAAGTGTCTAAAAATGATCTGAATAGGATTATGTGAAGATATTTTAAGTCGAAACGAGACGGACTATCCATTTTTTGTGTAGGTGGGTGTGGGTGTCGGGGGAACTATTTGATTAAGTTATAAACGTTTTAAGTTTGATAAAATTGTTTGATTTGTTTTTGATCTAACGCCCCTGTCCATTGTAGATATAATGATAAATGTGCTCATTTAAAATTAGTCAAAGTACTCATTAAGGGGCCGTCCATAAATGACGTCACGCACCTGGGGGGGAGGGGGTCACACTTTTGTGACGATGCGTGAGGAGGTAGAGGGAGGGGGTTGAAGAAATGTGACGTCATATTAAAAAGGTAACTTTAAATAAAAGCTTCCTCTGAAACATTTGGTTTATTTTATAACTTTTTTTTTCCTTTTCAAACCAATCAATGCTTCTTAAAGTGCTGTCGGTAGGCCACAAGAGCACGTATGAAATTGTTACCCAGCGTCGTTTAATGTTGACATCAAAGCATGTGGGATGTAGCCGCTGCTCCATTTGGCTCTCTTCCGACAGGAGTCGGCCACCTTTTTTGCCCGTTATCCCACAATATTCAAGTTTATTTGTGCGTTATCCCCCCCCCCCCCC
>MUZC01000074.1:501227-555284 GCA_002072015.1 Radix auricularia
AAGGGGGGGGGCAAAATCTATTTGATAACATGTATTTTTAAGGGGGGGGGCAAAATCTATTTGATAACATGATACACGTTTTAAGTTTGATATAATTATTTGATTGGTTTTTGGTCTAACGCCCCTATCCATTCTAGATATAATGATAAATGTGCCTATTTATTGAATGCAATTCTTGACATCGCAATTCGAGTAAGCACAAAACAACTTTTCTTCTTAGCTCAGTTTTTAAGGCATTAATTTTAAATGTCACAGAAAGGATACTTGATACAGTGAAGTCAAGAGGATTAAGATTATTGTCACTTGTGTCAATATTAATGAAAGAAGGGTGGATTTGGGTATCTTCGTATAGTACGTTATAGGTAAGAAATCTACATAATTGTCAAATTTTTAAAATGCACTTTCTGGAATTAAGAACCGGTTCATTAGTGGGCATATGTTCCAAGCGTACACGTACACGTGACGTATTTTAATATATCTAGTGGATTGTAGTGGATTTTATATGTCCCAAATGAGTCTGCATTACCCCCAAGAATTCCCCTTTGACCCCAGAAGGAGGAATTTACTCCTGTTCGGCGACCCGTGTCTTACGAGATGCCCGTATAGTTAAATGAGGGATTTCTTTTAAAAAATTCATTTTAAATACATCATTTTAATATATTTTTCCTAAACAAAGAAGTTAACAGTGATGATTAATAGTCAATGTTTTATTTGTATGTTTTAAAATGAAATATGATCGAAGGATGTTAACACAGTTCGTTTTTTGAAGACCGGCTAGACATTAAAAAAAAAAGCCCAGTTCAATAAGATACCTAAAAAAATAAAATTATAAATGTTTATTTTAAAATGATTGTTACCCCGGATTCTAGCGAATGTTATATGCCCACAATGATTTAGCATTTTCCCCAAGAGTACCCCTTTTACTCCAAACGAGATAATTTACCTCTGTTCAACGACACCTCTTTTAAACAGCCCGATACTGGTAGCAATGTATTTTTCATTAGTTTATAAACTCCAGAAGAGAATGCAACAATTTAAATACGCTTCGTCCTTTGGTGACATTATAGTTACAAAACTTGATTGATATACGTGAAATCGTGAAAACAAAATTGAAAAAAAAAAAAAAAAAAAACCAACCAATGCCATAAAAACAATAATCTCGTGAGCTTTGGGGTTAAAATTTATGATGATATTGGATTTTTTTTTATTAATGTTTAAGTATTTTTCAATCTTGAACTATCAGGAATTACTGTATTTTGCGACGCACAAGATGACACCCTACTTTCCTGTACAAATGTGGGATTCGTAGAGGCGTCACTAGTTTTTGTGTCACCCGGGGCGGTAGCTCATTGTGCCACCCCTCACAATTTAACCCATAGAACTCCTCCGAGTTTTCCAGTGCCAAATAACGGGAACATATAGAATTTTACATTCTGGTGTCACCCCCTGATGGTGTCACCCGGGGCGGCCCGCCCTACCGCACCCCTAGTGACGCCACTGGGATTCGTACAGTACTCGACATATTCCTCTTCCAGCGTATACCTAATAATTTTTTAGAAAACATGAGATGTGATATCAATGTGGTAATTTTAGATCAAATGCCTTTGACGTGCATATACTTAGCAGAAAAACTGTCACTATAAGTATAGAGATCAATTTGAGGAATTGTCCGGTATCTATATATTTTAGGTCTATCAACAATGAAATGCTTCTCGTAATATCAATAGTCACACTCGTGAGCTTGAAGGTTAATAAAAATCAAAAGGTCTTTAGAATTACCGCTGCATTGTTCTTTTTAGCTGTTTTGCTATGTCTTGGCAACTAAAAAGAATTGTTAAATTAATATTTTAATAAATAAACCGAATTCATACTTATTTTATAGGGCTTTAGGATTAGGCCATGCAGGGGCTCATTTTTCTATCACGTCAGTACAGCGAAAATCACGTCAAAACGGGAAAAGAATGCATTAGTACCTAGAGAAATAGAAAAATTCCTGCCGGTCATCAAATACGAAAAAAATTAAGAAGCACTGGCTTACAATTTATTTAATGGCGTTTTATATAGCTTCACGTGTGTTACGGTGTTACAATGCAGACCTACACTAAATAAATACTTAAATGACCAAAAAAAAAAGTGATTTGAAACATTTTATTATTTTTTTTGGGAGGGGGGGGTCAAAGAATTGTGACGTATTATTGGACTTTTTGTGACGAGGGGGGAGGGGGTAAAAATCGCCCTAAATTCCGTGACGTCATTTATGGACGGCCCCATTGCGGCTAGTGCAAATAAAGCCATCGCCATCCTTAAACTTAAAAATTCCCTTAGGGAACACTTACGTTTTTATTTTTTATATTCGTTTTATTTGTGTATTGTTCGCTGATTTGTTACGTCCTGTCAGGCTAACCCTCACCCTGTTTACGTCTTTTCCATTTACTTTTTTTTATAAGCCTGATTGCAGTCTAACCAGTGGCGTAGCTAGGGGGGCGGAGGGGGCGGTCCGCCCCGGGCGGCACTCATTCATAGGGTGGCTTTTGTGGGCATTTGAAAATTAAAGCCATTTCCGAAAAAAAACTTTTCTCTTTTGAAGGGGGAAAAGCGAGATGAAACAAAAATATTCTTAATTTTGAGTCTTGATTAACGGATTCGTGCAACGCTTGTTTTTATTACACAGGGATTGTTATAACTAACGCAAAACCGTTAAAGAATGTAAAATTGCTCAAAAAAGGTAAAGATTTTTTTGGGGGAAAATTTAGTGGTATACGTCACAGATGACGCTTTTAAAAGAAAACTGCACACACACAAAAAAAAAAAAAACAAAACGCAGCACCGCTGGTTCGAAAATATGTACTATTAATATCGCCATGACAATTTTTGCGTGGAATTTCGACATGTGTAGAATGATGCGCTAACAAGAACCTACAGTATGATGGTTCAAATATTGTGTTTAGCTTACAAGTAGTAATTAATATTACTTTTCAGTTTTCATAAAGTTATTAAAAGGAAACTTATTAACTTATGAAAAATTTACATCTGAAGTAACTAGTAAAACATGATCAGATGCTGGAAGTTTACTCAGTTCAATGCAATCTATGATATCTCAATTTATGGGAACTCGTCTCTGTTTTAAATTAATGCAAACTCATTTCATGGAACAAATATATTTTTATTGTACTAATACAGAACGCTGTTACAGAGAGTTGGAGAAAGCAATTGAACACCGGGTTATAAGGAGAAAAATATGAGTGGAGAAAATTCAGTAGAGGTGGTTCTATTTTTCGAGGAAGAAGTTTTTATCCATAGATGTAATTATAAAAGAAAATAAAAGAACGCGCTTGCAAAGAAATATTCGTGTATTATACCATCTAACTTTCTAACCTACTAAATGAAGAATTTGAATATCAAACATTTTTTAAAATTTCCAGTGATAAAGAATTTTTCGATATCGAAAGAGAAATGATCCAGGTTTTTATGGCATTCTACAGGGCGGTCTTAGCATTTGCGGGGCGCTATGCACCTTAGTATGCGAAAAGGATTGCGCGGGGCCCCAGTTTGGGTAGGTATAATGTATTAATAAGGATTATTAGTGAAAATTAAGATAGGTATGACCTATGAAAGCGCTGGGCCCATTCCGACTGCATAGGTTGCAGTAGCCTAAACCAGCCCCGGCTGTACCCACACTACAAGAAGAGGCATTATGTTAAAAAAAGGGGGGATCCCCTTTGATCAATTAAAATATTCAAAAGTAAAGATTGGAAAATTCTTTACCCAACATTAAAATTTGGCTAAGAGTTTTTTCAACAATTGCTATCAATGTATCTAGTTGAAAAATAAATTATATTCGCTCCACAATAAGTTATTTAAGACTACAAAATCTAGCAATATTGTCCATAGAATAAGATATTACAAATAATTTAAATTTTGATAACATTATAGGCCTACACGATTTTTCTACTATGAAAGCTAGGTAAGTAAGTAAATGTATAAATAATGAATAATGTGTTTACTCACTGATATATACAATGTCTTTGTTTATAAAAAAAAATATATATTTAATAATAAAAGCATATTAATTGTAAATGTTTTGGGGCATACATTTGGAATATGTTTTGTCTCATTTGAGGCTTTGGGGGGGGGGGGACCTACGACCACAATAACTTTCTTGTGGCCTTCAAAACAATTATCTTGTATTTTTATAAATTAAATGTGTATTTATAGCTAAATTATCTCATGAGAGACCCTTTTTATTTCATATGTACATAGATAGGACATGCTATGGTAAAATTCTCCCCTTCCTCTTACAATGTACATCGTTTCAATTACAATTATTTATTCATGTTTATTAATTTATAAAAACCATCATATGATTGACTTAAGGGGTCGTCCATAAATGACGTCATGTGATTTTGGCTAATTTTTTTACCCACTGCCCCCTCGTCACACGGAGTTACGAAACGAAAACTTAGACCCCTTCCTCAATTTGATGTCACAAAGACCTCCCCTCCCTGCATAAAAGCCGTATTTTCTATTTGAAATGTGCATGTTTCAAATAATTTGTTTTGGTAATTTGTTTTTTAGTGTAAGGCTGCACTCACTCTAATATTGTAATACGCGTGAAACCTCGTAAAACGTCATTAAATAAAGTTTTTGTAAATTATATATTTAAGTGGAATTTTTATTTAAAGTTGCACGTTTTGAATGACGTCACATGTGTAACTCTCCTCTCCACCCCTGGTGCGTGACGTCATTTATGGGTGGCTCCTAAAAGGGCGGCATATTAGAGTCCGCCCCGGGCGGCAAAAGCTCTAGCTACGCCACTGAGTCTAACCATTCGTTTTGTTCACTTTACTAGGAGCAGGGTATAGATAATAGAGTAGGTATACTTCTGATGTTCTCGGTGCACAATTCCACAATTCATTTTCTGTGTATAAAACTCCAGGTGCTTAAGTTAATCGTTTGTTTAAATGTCTATTTGTTTCTATTTGATTTTTTTAAAAGGTAAAATCTGTAATAATAATTCAATATTTTATTACATTATAAATATTAAAATATATGATATTTATGAATTATTGTATATTTGCATGCATTCGAATATGAATATGGCTATGCCCTGCCTTAAAAGTTAAAAGCTTCGTTATTATTTCAATAAATCCAAGTATATTCTTCAATTTAATATTCAATTTAATAGCAAATTAAAGAATTATTAATGTAATATTGCAAATTAAATATCAGTTAAATAAATAATCATTTCCTCCATAAGTATTTTTTGTTAAAAATTGTTAGTCTACACAAAATATGTTTCTTTCTGCAATTCATTTGATAGGAATCCTATCCAGTATTTACATAAATTATTTGTCTGGGCAAAGAAAAAAAATAAAGGAAAAAAATATGGCGTAAGAAGACATCGATCACTTATCACGGCTGCCGACATTTCAGTTGAATATTGAAGCCAACATCACATCAATATCATGTACTCAATAAACTTTTCCATCAAGCCTGTATAAAACTAAAGGTATTATTTATGTAATCGTTTATATCTTAACTTGACACGAGATTTTTAGGCCTGCTGATATACTGTAACTGTAAGTTACAGTGAGTGAGTTCAGTGTAATTTTGTAGTCCACGAATGAGAATGAGTATTGACTACAACTACAATAGTATTGTAATTGCATTTGCATGATTCATGACCATGTTACTGTTACTGGTAATGTGAGTCAGTCCAGTTGAAGGCGGTCCTTATGCCTTAAACTGACATTTTAACTAAAACTTTGTTTTTAATTTCATTTCTCAGATATAGTTTTTAGTATATAAATATAGTCTATAGTCTAAGTCTAAGTATAGTCAGTATAATCATAGTAATAGTATAATGTATAATAACAGTAACAGTATAGTATAGAGAGTAGTGTACTGTTATTCTCACTCACTCACTCTTAGTCTCTTAGTCTTAGCTTAGTAAGTCTTAGTCTTAGAGTTAGACTTATTCTAATACTAACAGTATTAATAGTTTAGATTTATTAGAGTACTTAGAGTTAGAGTAGAGGCATAAATAATACTCAATAAGAGGACTTTTAATACTTTTATTTTTATGCCTGGTAGACTTATAACTTATAATAACTTATAACTTACGGTTTACGAAGTGTCTACTGCTACGACAAAGTAACGGCAGACAACCCGGGGGGGGGATGTGGCTGGTGCTACGACATGTCACATGTCATAACGCCAGCAACATCCCCCCCCCCCGGATCGTCTACTATTACGAAAATGTCGTAAACAATGTGTTGGATTTCAATCATGCTAATACTAATACTTGAAAACTAAACTATAGTTCTCATAATAAAATATCATGATTACTAAGTAAGCCTATTATTGAATTTTAACTCTTAAAGTGCCATAAGGTTTTTGGAAAACTTCCGCCTCAGTCCCGTAAGGATTTCCCGTATTACGATCAACCGGTTATGAAATTAAAAAATTTGCGTAAAATCCATTTATAATATTATTGTCATACTGACTTCATTTTTAAGGCTAAGAATGGCTATTTTACGCATCCAAAAGACCGTACTGAGTTTGAAACAATATTTACCTGTAGTTTAGTACTATTATTTTAGTAATAAAGTATAACAAAAACGTATCTTCGAAAAAAAAACCCGTTAAAACTACCGAAAAACATCTCGAATCGAGCGATAACACTAGTGCCGGCATCGGCCGCCATTGCCGGAAGTCAAATACATAGTTTTTCAAGCATTGAAGAGTTTTTACTTTCCGAGATCTCATTTCTAACGAGATTTGTATCTAGGGACGCATTACGACGCTTTAGGGATAGCGGGAAGAGACGCATTACGACGCTTTGCGACTTTAAGAGTTTAAGGTTAAAAAAAAAAATTAGATTCATCCATTAAATGAAAAACAGTTATAAATTTAAAAAATTGAATTTGCTCAACAGCTTCGCTAGGCGAATGGATAGTCGGGCTAATTTGTAAATGATATGACATTATTGATAGCGGGATCGAATCCCGCTGCTGTCAAGTTTTTTTGTTTTTTTTAAATTTCATTTATTTAAAAAAAAAAAAATCACGAGTGTGCTGATAATTTTTGTTATTATTCTGAAAAGCAGATACGTTGATTAAATCTTAGGGGTCTACCGATATTCATTTTTGCAAAAACAAAGTTTTTTATACTTATAATTATACTGATATGTTTACAAGTTCTAGATGACATATGAGCATGAGTAATTATGACTCACAACAAACTTTGGCTTTGACTTACAATAATAATTGTTAATTTTAACCAATAGTTAAATAAATTTTGCACACAGCACATGGCCAACCTTTATGAATGAAACAACGATCATGAAGTTGATGGATGAATAGAATGGTTTCCAGTGACAAGTCTGCACACGGTACATTTTATTATTCCACACGAAACAAATTTTTTTACATTCTTGCGATTGTGCGCGAATCGTTTCTTGAGGATTTTCATTTATGGCTTTACTTTACGGTATGTTAAATTTTAATAATCGGCATCACTTACACAAGTATAGTATAGTATAGTATAATATAGTATAGTATAGAAAAATCGGCCAACATATTTATAATCGGTAGACCAATATTAACTCTTAAAGCCCAAGAAGGTTTTCAATAAACTTCTGCCCCAGTCCCGTAAGGATTTCCAGTATTACGATCAACCGGTTATGAAATTAAAAAATTTGCGTAAAATCCATTTATAATATTATTGTCATACTGACTTCATTATTAAGGCTAAGAATGGTTATTTTACGCATCCAGAAGACCGTACTGAGTTTGAAACAATATTTACCTGTAGTTTAGTACTATTATTTTAGTAATAAAGTATAACGAAAATGTACCTTCGAAAAAAAAAACCCGTTAAAACTACAAAAAAACATCGCGAATCGAGCGATAACAATAGCGCGGGCAACGGCTGCCATTGCCGGAAGTCGAATACATCGTTTTTCAAGCATTGAAGAGTTTTTACTTTCCGAGATCTCATTTCTAACGAGATTTGTATCTAGGGACGCATTACGACGCTTTAGGGATAGAGGGAAGAGACGCATTACGACGCTTTGCGACTTTAAGAGTTAAANTGTCGTAACGCTAGCAACATCCCGCCGGATCGTCTGCTGCTACGACAAACTTGTCGTAACGCTAGCAACATCCCGCCGGATCGTCTGCTGCTACGACAAACTTGTCGTAACGCTAGCAACATCCCGCCGGATCATCTGCTGTTACGACATGTTGTAGCATTAGTTTCCTGACTAGCGCTACAACAGCAAATATGGGCGCAGAATCGCAGGAATCTAAAACAATTGTTTTTGCGTGGAATAATAAAATGTACCATGTGCAGACTTGTTGTCATTGGCAACCATTCATCCTTCAACCTCAATTTCGTTCAATTACTAATGCTTTGTTCTCGTTGTCTCATTAATAAAAGTTGGCTGTGAGCAAAATTTATTTAACTATTGGTTAAAATTAATAATGTTAGTCAAAGTTGAAGGTTTAAAAGGAGTTTGTAATGTGTTTTGTACATTTTTAAAAAGGACAGCTCGTTTTGTCATGATCTGAAACTTGTAAATATATCAGGAACTTTGTTTAGGACAAAAAATATCAGTAATATCGGCAAAAATGCATATCAGTTGACCCATAAGATTTAATCAACATATCTGCGTTTTAGAATAAGAAGAACAAAAATTACAATTACCAGCACACTCATTGTGGTTTTAACTCTTAAAGCCCCATAAGGTTTTCAATAAACTTCCGCCTCATTCCCGTAAAGATTTCCCGTATTGCAATCAACTGGCTATGGTATGAAATGAAAAAAATTGCGTAAAATCCAAATCCGTAAAAAGAATGGTTATTTTACGCATCCAAAACACTGTCTTGAGTTAAATACTATATTTACCTGTAGTTTAGTACTATTATTTTTATAATAAAGTATAGGAAAATCACATCTTCAAAAAAAAAAAAAAAGTAAAAACTACCAAAAAACTTCACGAATCGAGCAATAACACAGCCTCCATTGCAGGAAGTTGAATACATCATTTTTCAAGCATTGAAAAGTTTTTACTTTCTGTGATCTCATTTCTAATGAGAGTGCTATCTATGAGCGCTTTACAACGCTTTGGTAATAGCGGTCAGGTGCGCATTACACCGCTTTGGGGCTTTAACTCTTTCTGCCATGTTTTCGGAAAACTTCTGCCCCAGTGCCGTAAGAATTTCCCGAATTGCGATCAACTGGTTATGAAATTTAAAAAATTGTGTAAAATCCATATATATTGTTATTGTCATACTGACTTCATCTTTTATGTATCCAAAAGATCGTATTGAGTTTAAAACTATTTTTACCTGTAGTTTAGTACTATTATTTTAGTAATAAAGTATAGCAAAATCGCATATTCGAAAAAAAAAACGTACAAACTTCCAAAATACTTCGCGAATCGAGCGATAACACTAGCGAGGGAAACAGCCGTCATTGCCGGAAGTCGTTTTTCACGCACTGAAGAGTTTTAATTTTCTTTAAATTCGTTTCTAAAGAGAGTTCTATCGAGTCGAGCATTATCGCGCTTTGGTAAAAAACGGTAAACCACGGATTATCGCGCTTTGGCACATTAAGAGTTAAAATACAGCATATATTTTAGGACCAGTCGTACCAGCAGACATCTTAATGTGATGTTGCTAGTGTTATGACATGTTGTAGCACTTGCAAAGTCTCTTTCAGTTGTCTACGTTACTTTGTCGTAGCAGCAGACACTTCGTTTAAATTGGACTTAAACTTATAATGGCAATTCAATTATTGACAGTATGACCATGGCAGCTAAATCCAGGGAGGACAGTGGAATGATGATCATATCAAGGTAAAGATAATTAAAGACATTAAAGACTAATAAATTTAATAATTAAGTAACTGAGTGTATAATAACTGAAATAACAATACATAGTACATGTATTCATGTATTATATAGTAATTATTAATTTGTTAAATTGTTAAACACAACTGATTTCCACTGCGCTGGTGCATCAGAGGTCATATATTTTCAAACTTATATATAAATTTAATATCTTGTACTTTTGTTATATTATGTATATAATTACTGTTAATGAATTATGTGATGTAAATGTTTTTAATATTAAAAAATTGTGTTCATGACATGCTGTGACGTGAAAATATGATGTTATGTATGCCAGCCTTGAGTTCAAAAACTGTTATTAAGTCTCCTTTAAAAGAAATAAAAGTAAATAAGAAAAAAAAGTAAATTTTGTAATTTTGTCTTTTAATTATGAATATTTTTAATGCATGAAAACTTTGGATTCTTAAGAGCATAACTTTTAGAATAATCTCCCATTTTTATGCACATATTTTCACTTGTTTAAATGAGGATTGAAGGCATTTTTTAATTAAAAATTATATATATATACTACACACAGTGAAAGTCGTTTCATGTGAAATTGAGGGGACTGAAACATTTTTTTGTATTAAAGGATTTTACAAAAAACCATCTAAAAAGTACATATACTTATTAGTGTACATTTTATTTAAATATTTTAAATAAAATAGAATATTTTATTTTAAATAGATATTTATGTGTGCATCCACATTAATAAAAAAATATACTAACAAGTAGTTAAAGAAATTGAATAAGTGTTTTTCAATTATAAAAAAATAAAAAAATTTCTCTCATCGATTGTGGAGGGAAGAAAAACAGCATTAGCTTGTTTCACCGTCTATCTCAATTTTGTCAGTATTTCAAGCCAAGTTAACTTTCTTTGAACTTTAATATGAAACATAAGACACAGCCTCTCTCTCATTTCAAACCCCTCTTAATTCTTGCGGCTGGTGCTTTTGGTATTAAATGGCAAGAAAAAGTGCCTAATAGTGAGGTCCTAACGCGTGCCAATATCCAAAGCATGTTCTCAATTCTTAGTGAAAGACGCCTGAGGTGGCTAGGACATGTCAAAAGAATGAGCCCCGGCCGCATCCCGAAGGACCTCCTATATGGTGAACTTGCTTCAGGAAAGAGGAAAACAGGTCGCCCACGCTTGCGATTTAAAGACGTCTGTCAAAGGGACATGAAAGCAGCCAAAATACATACAAGTGACTGGGAGTGTAAGGCAGACGACCGATCTACGTGGCGCACAGTTGTCAAAGAGGGCGTCGTAGTAGCCGAGGAGCGAAGAATGGAGGAGGCTGCAGACAGAAGAGCTAGGAGAAAGGCCAAAACATTTGGAAGCACAGAACTCGTGTGTAAAAACTGTGGCAAAGACTGTCACTCAAGGATAGGACTGCACAGCCACTAGAGAAAATGCAACCCAACCCAACGGTGATGCACCATCGTCTCGCGAGACGGAAGGATGCTGGTGCTTTTAGTATTTCCTGCATTGCCAGGACAAAAATCTTTTAAACGATTTTAGTTTTTTGTCAAGACATAAATATTTACAAAAATACACCTTATTTCATGTAAACCAATATTCCTTTTTAGGCATTTCTTATATGATATATTTGTAGTCACATATACATGTATTCTTTATTCTAATAATGGTTGAATAAGAAAGTATTATCTATTTATAGCCAGGTTGTCTCTACACTTACTGATGAAGGTTATTTTATTGTAAATATCAAGCATACATTTGGAGTTTAAAATTTGGAGCTTTTAAATTTAGATACTCTATCAATTTCAACTTTGGAACACAAAGTCCTTTTGAATTAACCTATTTCATCTCTGTGCACAAATATTTGTCAAAATCAAATTTTTGGAACAATACAGAATTCTACAAAGTTGTACACGTTTTAAAATGAAAATTTCTACACAAAGTATGGTTAATATGGTATGGGTCAAGGTTGGCAAGTATGTAGACAAGATGTGTAATACAGTCATGGGTTGCGCAGTAAAAATCATCATCATCTTCATCATCATCGTTTTTACTGCACAGCATATTCATCATCATCATCACATCATTTATATTTAAGTTTACTTCACTATATAGACTTTTCTAAAGATTTTATATTGCTTAACAGTGATCCCTGTTATATATATTAAAGGTTGAGTGGTAAACATTACAGGGAGGCTTTAAAAACATCCAAATACACATTATTATATAATCAAATAAAAATGGTGTCCCTACTTGGCATAAATTCAATTATTGTGTCCAGCCTTGAAACCTACCTCTAGTGACAAACCAGGGATTGCTGTAAACTGTTCCAGAAATTAGTTTCAGAATGATGAAAAATGTCATTAGGAGTTGTAAAAAAAATTAAATGAAAAAATGATGATATTCTGTATCAATTTGTTAATGTACTAAGTACTTATTTTGTTTCCCTCCTCTCGCCTCTCCTTATAATTTATATGAGTTAACATGTTGATCCAGTAGCAGCGTGCTCAACTAGCGTACCGATGGTCATGGGTTCAAATCCATGCAAAGGCAAAGATTTGTTCCCGAGGCCTAGGGCGTCCCTGAGTCCACCCAGCTCCGAATGGGTACTTAACATTAGTTAGGCGCTGGGTAATGCGTGGAACCCTCATAGTCGTGGCCTGTGAACGCTGGATCACTTGCCAATAGATAATCCTTCATGGTCTGTGGACGCAATTATCTTCTGCATAGAAGGTGCGGAGCGTCTGTATATCTAAGATAAGAAGATGCATTAATGGAAATGGGAGTTAGATTTTTTTATATTGAAATGTTGCAATCAAAGTAGGTCTTACAATGAAAGTAAACTTTAGACATTATTCTTCAGTTGTATTCTTATCCTTATGTAAGTGCACTTATACATTTTTTGCCTTAATATAATACAGTAATAATTTAATATGACAAAATAGAATATTGTACATATATTATTATTTTCTATTTGATTTATTGAAATCTTATTTGCCAATAAAGCAATACTCATTAATAACCCAAATATTATTCAAATATGTCTTATCAGAATCATATTTAACCTATTCTTTGAGGTGCTAAACAATTTTTTGTGCAACTGAACATGCCAAACTTCTTCAAAGATTCAAGTACATTTAAATGCATCATGAACAATGAACGCTCCCCTAAAAAATTCAACATGGCCGCCCCCTGTGTCTGGACGTTGTTAGGGCAACATTTTACCGAATTATGCTATTTATTTAATAGGATTGCGACTAAGTGAGTATTAGTTGTTACACTTCAAAGTATTAAAGTTTCATAAATTCATTTTTGAGATTGAAAGTAATCTCAAGTTTTGTTTGACTTATTGAAGTGTTTAGAAGAAGTTCCTACCATAGCTGTAAATTGTAAATACTATAATACTATTACTATAATATGTAATAATGTAAACTATGTTAATGTTGGTGTGTTACTGACTGTTCCTTACTACTTGCACTGTCAATGTCATATCCAGGACATAGTATTTAGTATACTGGGCAATCCTCAGAATCCCGGTCCCAAATTATTTTACACTAATAAGAGGAAGTGTAGTACATCAAGTTTCAAGTCATCAAACTTTGAATCAAAGTATGCCTAAGTATGGCAGTATGGTATTAATCACTATTTATTATATTGATAGAACACAGCAAAATTTCTCAATTGTTGTTTATTTGTCCAATAAACCAGTCATTAAATTCTAAATATTGAAATTGTCACACATTTTCAAATAGTAATAGCTGCCAGAATGTGCTATGTTAGGCTAAAACTAAATGTAAAACATCGGGAGTAATGTTTATTGGAGCGGCTGGTCTACCTGCCATAATTAAATTATTTTTAAAAATGTGAAAATACGCTGAAGTATATGCTGATTAAGCAATTTGGTGTCAATAATGACATAATTTTTTTTATAACCAAGAGTGCCAAGACGTTTACTTTAGTAACTAAGCAAAAAGCATATCTATGTGATAACACACTTAAAATAATTTGGGACCGGGATTCGAAGGATTGCGGAATATTGAAAGTGAGAGACTAGAAGTACTATTCCACTACTACTATTGCAGTGCAGAGTGCAGCTTCACATTTGACTTTATCCCAGGCTAAATTTCATTTATACCTAGGTCTGATCACTGTTGAGTAAAAGTATATTTCTGATAATTAAAAATTGGTACATGCATGCATGCATTATAAATGCATGAAATAATATATAGTGTGGACCATGGAGGCAAAGGGCTTAAAAGTTGAATTGACAATGAAGGGTCTTTTAAACAGATATATCAGTTTTGTAAATGTGGGCCATGAGACTATGGGTGAAAAATTTTGTTTGACCAAATGCAAATAATTTGAGATACTGATAATATTAAATAACATTTAGTATTTAGATTGGAGTAAAGTCTAAGTTAATGTTTTCTAACTACAGTGGAACCCACTTACCTCGAGCTCGCTTAGGTCGACCACCCCATTAAGTCGACGTTTTTTTTTTGGAACCGCCAAATTCTCTCTTTGTCTTTGTATTTTCTCGTCGTTTAATTCGATTTTTTTAAGTCGCCGAAACCTCATAACACGAGCACAAAAAAGGTCAAATTTGCCACTTAACATCGGTTAACTCGACCAATCGCAAGCTTTTGAAAATGTTTCACCAGTGTCTGCTGGTGACGTCACAGCCCACTTGCTTTTTGCTCTCAGCGCTGTGTTGTTTTTGGTACCATGGCAATGCGATCAGCTTGCTATGTGTGCTGGTGACGTTTTCGTCACAGCCCACTTGCGCTGAGACATGTGTTGCTAACTTAAATCGCCAGTTTCAGAGATGTGTTGGAGAAAATTAAAAGTTTTTATCGATAATCGACGTTGGTTTTTATTTTAAATTTGTAAATTTCTGCTGTCAGTTGGTGCACATATACCTTCTGTTGTTAGCAAACATGTATGTACAATTTTATAGCATGCCGATAGCTTCATCAAACAAATAACGGCAATGCTGTTAAAAAAAACTCCAAAAACACGTGCATGAACATTATCATTTATTAACGCTAGTGATGGGACGATACCAAAATCATAGGCTGCTTACTGTAAGCAAGGCTCCCCAGATTTTAAAATATATAATATAACAGACTACAGACAGTTTACTCACCCCCCACTCTCAATCTCCCAAACCATCGTTGTTGGTTAGTCCTATTAGCATCAAGTTACCGAAGGAATTGTAAGCTGAGGGGATCGTATGGAATAATAAAATGTACCGTGTGCAGTGTCCAAACTTGTTGTCATTGGCAACCATTCATCCTTCAACCTCATTTTGACTATTACATGTACTGTACTACTGCTTTGTTCTCATTTTTTCATTCATAAGAAGTGGCCGTGTGCAAAAGCCATTTAACTATTGGTTAGAATTAATTAAAATATGTCAAAGTTGAAGGTTCAAAAGTTCAAAAGGAGTACCTAATTTTTTTGTGAACGTTTATATAAGATGATAGTTCTCTTTGTCATGAGTCATATATTGGTCACGATAGACCATTCCGAGCCCAGAAGAGAATGGTTCGGGGACAATGAGGGGATGTGTAGGCTACTTATTTGTGTAGCTTGAAAATCAAGCAAGTCGCTTCGAAGGCACAGTATCGCTCAATCTGGGAATCACCGCAAAACGGCGTTATATTTAAACTTAAACGGTCTTTAAAAACGAACGGTCTTAACAACCTTAAGAAAGCGTGAAGAAATAGGGTCCCGACATTCCGATACGATTCTGATTAATCGTCCCATCACTAATTAACGCACATCACGTACATATAGAAATTTCAAGCGCATGTTAATATTTTGCCGCCATATTGGTTTTCGCTTTAACTCGATCATCGGTTATGTCGATGCCATTTTTCATTCCCCGACGCCGTCGACTTAAGCGGTTTCGACTGTATTTGAAAACTATTTTTTTTTATTCCTATCATCGGCAAATAATAGTGATGTTATTGAAGTTTGAAAGAATTATGTTTTGAATTTATTTGACTATCTGCATATAAAACTTTGATGGCTGAATAGATAAATGATTATAAGCATAATTATTTTTTTGTTCATGACTTCTATTAAGACTAATAATAATAATATTGACAAAACCTACTTGTGGTCATGGACTGTAATGAAATATGTGAATTTTTGTTACAGTGTATCAAATTTTTTATAATTCATTATATTTCTTTGAGCACTCATGACATGGGACCACATGTGCTAAATTTACTATTACAAAGCTCTCGCACTTCTCTGTACATATATCTTAACCTCACCTTCCCTTTTTTACCCTCAAAACTTGTGCTATTAAATCATTTTGATTATTTTGGCAATAAATTAGCTTTATGTTAGAGTGCTTGCCTCAGATAAATATTTAAATCTGAAAAAAAAATTAAATTTGGTTTTGTGGGTTTGTAATATGAATTAAATTGTCTTTTCCTGTACCATGCATCAAAATTCAAAATATTATAGATTTAAGGAATACAAAAGCCAACATGTGTGTTATGTGAAATATTTTTACTTTAAATCTTACTGAATAATGAATTTTTATTAAGAATATTTCTGTTCCCAAGCTATCGACTCAGTTTATTTTCATAAAGTAAACTGAAGTGATGTTTATTTTTTAAAAATATATTAAATCAACCTTAAGACATAATAGCTTTCCCTTTTGCTGTTTCCTTTGCACTCTGTGACATTTCCTTTGGTTATGGATAATTTTTCAATATAGCATTTGGTCTAGCATATGCTTAATACATTCAAAAAAAAAAAATTAATACCAATTTTATAGTTCTTTGTGGCCCGATGTCAGCTGTGTTTTGGCACAACAACCTTAGGCAACTTATTCATCTGCTAATATTTTACCTTTTTTTAAAAAAAGTTGTGAAACAAAGACTGTCACCATTTAAAAAAACTTAATGATAATAAAAGTATACATTTAACATGATACACACAAGGCATTCAAAACTCATTGCTTTTTAATATAAACTTAAAATTTGAAAGGTCGCAGTCAGGTGAAGGATGGGTTGATCTGGATCTCTGAAAAAGTTAGAGAGTCAGGCAAGAATCCACCATTTCCAAAGCCATGACTACAGCAGCAGCTGAAGACCTGTTGCAGGTCAATCAAGTGGTTAAAGAGAGATTTAAAGTTGTAAGTAGCAATTGTAAATTGGCAGAAATAATAAATGACATTTAAGCACATATCCAGTTAATTTGATATGCTTTGGCAATGTTCTTGCTTGTCTCAATATAATTTATTAAGTAAAATAATTAGAAACTTACAAACACTACACAGTGTAAAAAAGCAATTAACAGTTTAAAAGGATTTGCTTAAAATGGAATGGAACAAGCAGTTTGTGTATTTCTTTCTTATAAACTTGATTCAATGTGTTTTATTAACATGCAACAGATTAAAAAAATTGGGGGCGGTGGATTTGGTGAGATATATGAGGCTACAGATCTGGTTAGTCGAGAAAGTGTTGCCCTCAAACTAGAGTCTGCCAAACAAGTCAAGCAAGTGCTTAAAATGGAGGTCGCTGTATTAAAAAAATTACAAGGTTAAAAGACTATCTATTCTACATTTTAATTGTAGCTTTAATATTAAATTAATATAAATAATCCAATTTTACAAAGCTTAAATTTTAAAAGTATCATTAACCTAGTCATGTGTGGTGAATGGTAATATGTGATTTACAGTTAGTTTATTTATTTTAAATGCTAATTAATAAATGATTAGGTTTAAATAAGTAATCATAAAGATACATTTTTTTTTTGGGTATTAATTCAATGAAGGATGTGTTCTGTTAAATTTTTATCAGGCCGAGATCATGTGTGCCGTTTTATTGGTTGTGGTCGTAATGAGAGGTACAACTATGTAGTGATGTCGCTGCAGGGAAAAAACTTGGCTGAACTCAGACGAAGTCAGGCCCGGGGTTGTTTTTCTCTCAGCACAACCCTTAGGCTGGCTTCCCAAATACTCTATGCAATAGGGGCCATCCATGATGTTGGATTCTTACACAGAGATATTAAGCCTGTGAGTTATTTTTTAATTTACTTATTTTGTTGTTGTTACAAATTTTTTTGTTTCTGCAACATTTCTTTTTGAAAATGTGTCTAAAAATTTATAAGTTAATTCTTTTATATTTCAGTCAAATTTTGCAATGGGTAGGCATCCAAACCATCGAAAAGTGTACATGTTAGATTTTGGTCTTGCACGACAGTATACTACAGCGTCAGGAGAGGTCAGGCAGCCTCGATCAGCAGCTGGATTCAGAGGCACTGTACGTTATGCCTCAATAAATGCACACAAGAATAAGGTCAGTTGGCTTATTAAAATTTGTTTTACATAATATATTTGCTTGGAACTTAAAATTTAAGATGTAGTTTATCTAATTCGAAAAGAAGTGTTTTTCAAAATGTGTTTGCAACAAAGTGGAGAGTGAGTATACATTTTATATACCGTATATACTCATTCTATGGCCTGTTCATTCATAAGCCAACTCCTCTCTATTGGAAGAGACTAATATTAAAAGTGTGTAACCCGCTTGTAAGCTGACCCCAAAATAATAATAGCAAAGCGTAAACAAAATGGTACACTTTAAAAAAAAACAACTACAAACTAGATCAGTCATAATTATAATAATTGTTTACTTTGTACTATCTTTTTCTTTGGGCTCTTTGTTAGGCAAGAATTTTTTGAGTTAACTTTTTTTTTGTGTGTGTGCAAAAAGTGGCGAAAGTGCGTACATAAATATTTGTTGTTGAAAACAAAATTTGTTAAACAATTTATTAATAAAACTTTCACAAAAATAAATAAAATAATTGAATAAGGTAAATGCAGATGTTTAATTTTATTTTGTAGCTTCTGGTTTAGCAGTTGAATCTTGTAGATACACTAGAAAAAGACTTCGATGATCTACAATCTATGGCGGATTAAGGGTGTGGCTGAACGGGCTATAGCCAGGGGCCCTCGACAGTTTGGGGGCCCCCATACTTTTGGTATTTTATAATAAAAGTGTACAAATGTTTGCACGAACCCTTGAAAATCTAATAAATTTACAAATCTTTTCTATTAAACTGATCGATATTCAGACCTGGTAGTCTTAATAATCGAAAAACTTAATTTGATTGGCTCACTTAGAGAACATATTATAAAATATGGTTTATATTTTAAAATTTCTCAATTTGAGAAGCTCCGCTGGCCGTGTGGAAGAGTATAGGCTGGTGATGCAAGCGGTGTCGGGATCGATTCCTTGAGGTGGAATATTAATTTTTAAATTTTTCTTTTCACACTCAACTGTAACATACGGGCGAACACTTCAAACAGTTATTTCTTGGTGTTCGTTTTTTTTTTCATTATTAACATTTAGTTACAGTCTTAGTCTTATATCGGCTGCTAGCTATCATTTTATTTTAAGGGACGCTGGCTAGATACGGCCCCCGTTTGATTGCAGCCCGTGGCCCCGGACAGTCTTAATCCGCCCCTGTCTACAATAACAACACGGATATTCATTGTACATGCAGAAATCACCTAAGACCCGCATGAAAGCCTACACCCACCCACCCCCATCTTTCCCCCTAGATTTTGTCCATAAATGGTCGGTCTTAAAATAAGTTTATACTGTATTTAATTTGCAAAAATAAAAATTTCACCTAAGCATTGTGAAAAAAAACTGCATTGTATATTGTGTATTAGTAAAATGTTTGGGGGGAAAATTTCATTTTGTACACCCTAAATATAGCATAGGATATTATATTTTTTCAGGAAATGGGCAGACATGATGACTTGTGGTCCCTTTTCTATATGGTGGTAGAGTTTGTTTCTGGCCAGCTGCCATGGCGAAAGATCAAAGATAAAGAACAGGTACTAAAACTTGATACTTTTATTTTGTTAAGTATTTCCCTGGTAAAATTTTTTGATTTTTCATCATGTCAAATAACAAGCACTCTTTATTTAAAAGATGAAGAAAATTTTGAGGACAAATTTTTATAAATTTTTTAAAAAACATTATTTTCTATAAAATATAAAGCAGATTCATTTGTGTTTGAGATATGAAATTATTTATGCTTAAGAAAGTGTTCAATCTGTACCACATATGTTATTCTTATGATAACTATCCGTTGACTTTTAGCCTTTATTTTTGTCACAAATGTTCATTATTGCCTCGACAATATTATCTTTATGTCATTTACAAAAAAAATTATATTACTATGGCCAAAGGAAGTTTGAAGACAAGTGTGTTAAACATTTTTTGATATCCAAAAAACAAATCTTGACAGCTTTCAAAATAAAATTTAAAAATAAAAAAACATACTTGTTGTTGACCTAGGTTGACTTTTTAAATAATTGTAATTCACTTAACATTGTTTCTAAATAAAAATTTCCTTTAATAAAACGTTAAAAAAAATTGATATAAAGATGATGTTAATTATATTTTTCTATAAAAATTGTATTTTAAAAAAAAATTACATTGTGTTAATAGGTCTCTTGGGAAAAAGGTAAGAAGCACTTTTTAATGTTATGGAACCAGGCCCTTGTTCATGATTTTCTTTTAAAAATGTACATTTTTTAAAACCATCAGGTTGGTATAATGAAAGACAATTATGACCACACCAACTTACTTAAGAATTTGCCTAGTGAGTTTCGACCATTTCTAGAGCACATTCAAAGTTTAGACTATTTTGATCAACCTGACTACAACATGTTGTCTAACCTACTGGACCAGTGCATGAGACGTAAAAATGTACGGGATTCAGATCCATACGACTGGGAGAAGAGTAATGTGGACACCTCTATTACGATTACCAATACCTCAGCATTACATGCTCTCAAACAGACCAAGTAAGAAAACAAAGATAAGAGTCTTTTAAATTCTGTCATGTTAATAAAACACAGAATTAACATACACAAAATAACCTTTTTATAATAATCTGATAAAGGACATTTTATTTTCAGAAGTTTAAAAAAAAAATCAAATAAGCCAATCTTGTATACAGTAATTTAATTTATATTAACCTTAAATTCATGTTTATTTTTGCTACATTGAACCAAGTATTAGAAAAAGTCTATTTTTATAGTAGAAACTCTGAGGCTTCTCAATGAAATTTAGTTGACTCAGGAAAAATGTTATAGAAGTAGGTGAAACAAAGAAAATAATTTCACTTGACTCAAGCTTAGCGAACAAAGCAAAAGTCTCTAAGAGCGGTATAAATAGCTCATTCACATGTGAGAATTTTAGAATTCACACCCATCTAAGACAGATGAAATGATAAAGTTAATAAAATAAAATATGTTATGATTTACCTTGGCATAAAATTTAAATATTTTAATTTTTTGTTATAAAGTAAATCTAAATAATTTTAAAAAATAAGTTTGATCACAATATATGAATTTTGTCTTCAGTGTCCTTAACATGGGTCCCATCACTCCCGGACACGGAGCTACAGAAGTCTTGGATGAAAACCTGAGCTACCAAGAGGGTGAGGAGCCACTTAAAAAGCCAGAACTTATTCCTTTGAATGAAGTAGACAATCGCTATGTAGAGGAGGGTGTGGTGGTCTTGTCACGTCCTGATGCGGACATACCTCCAGCCAAATATGAGCAAGACACCAAAGCTAAAGAAAAAATTAAAGACAATGATAAAGGGAAAGGACAAGAAAAAAGTGATCTCATGTACAAAAAGGGAATTCACGCTGATGCTATCTCCTCCAAAGACAGTGGAAATAGAAGTGGGGCTGCAAATGTGCATTTACTTAAACAACAAATCATTGTTGGAAACCGGGCTCCCAGTTCTGGGGCCAGCTTGGAAGTTGGAGGCAGCCATCAGATCAGTTCTCTTAAGCATGGAGAAAAAGATATTTCTTCACCTGGTGATCGTCTGCCACCACCGGGGCCATCAGTAGGCTATGGGTTGCCTATCTCAGGTAATACTCTAGGAGCCTTAGCGGGGAGTCGGAGTAAGCTAGTCAGACTTCACGAAGGTCCTGAAAGTAGTGGTGTTGATTATGGAGGAAGTGAAAAGGCCAGTAGTATTTGTAATGCAAATCAAGGATATGTCGGGACATTGGAGGCTGGAGAACCAAGCAATGAGAATGAAAACATGCGGCTGGAGAGCCATCCAGATCTTGCCAGTCGGGCGGCCATTACATTCGCCCTCATGCAGACTGATGATAAAACACACACTCAGTGTGATGAGGCTGGAGAAGAGAATGCCACACGAGCAGCCCCCTTCACTATGGCCAGTCAGTGGGGAGCCTTTGGTTCCAGTGATGAGGGGAGTGAAAATGACAGTGATGACGATGGTGGTGGGGATAAAGGGAAAAAGTCAGCACGGGCAAGAAGACTTGCTATGATGAACACTCTGGCCGATGAGGATGATCATCAGCTGGATAGCATGGCCAGGAATTCTCTAGTATTATTAGATGAGAGAGATGGTCATGAGACTATGAGAACATCTCTTGTATTTGAAGATGACAGCAATGACATCATGAAGATAATGCAGTCTAGTAGCAGTCGTGGTGAAGATTGTTTGGAGGATGGGGTAGAAACACAGGGCCGCCACTCAGAACCCATTCATCACAACCCACATCAACATACTCAATCTCAAGAAAAATCATTCAGCTCTAGTCCACGAAAAATGCCTGAAAAACTTGCCAAAGATATTGATAATCGGATAGGGTCTCCTTTGAAGCAAAACACTTCAGGTAGCCCCTCAAAATTTGTGTTCAAAAACAGAGATCAAGGTGAGGAAAAAAGAAATCGCAAGCTGGTGGCGCTTGGAAAGCCTCCTATTCATTCTTCTAGTAAACGAGATAAAAGTCAGGATCTGGCCGTATCTGGGGTTAGTGATGGGGCCAAACCTCAAAGTAATGCCCATTTTATTCCAAGAGACTTACCTGCTTCAAAGCCTAAGTCTATCCTTAAAGACAAAAACACTGTTATTAGTGAACGAAACACAAATGTTGACAATCGATTCAGTTCAGATTCATCTATGCTGCCAACGGATAGCAATCGTGATTTAAGGGTTGTGGTCACAATGAAAGATGAACCAAATGCTGTGACGCCGAGGGACCAAAGCCCTCGACGTCCTCAATCATCTCGTCATTCATCTGGCAAAGCAAGAGAAAGTGAATCTGCTGGAGGTCAACATATACGAAGGTTTTCCAGGCCAGGCATTTCAGCATCACCTAGGGGTTACCTGGACTCAAGATCTCTTGTTATGCAAGAATCAGATACAGGCCCAATACCCAAGCCCCCGCCTGGTCATGCTCCTAAAAATGCTGTGGTGACTGCTAGGTAAGAATCTGCACAGAGTTGTTCATTCAATGTATTTCTTAATTTTATTACATGTGTAGATGCACCCCAGCAACCTCACTGTGTTATTACTCTAGAAGCAGTATTGTGTATTCCTCATCTTAACCTATAAAAACTTAAAAAGGTCATAATGTGAAAGAAAAATTATTTTATAATGTTATTTGCTTAATTAATGCAAGTAGGCTTTCTAACAAAACACTTCATTTTTAAAAGCTTAATGTGCACATTTAAAATTTAAATGAAATCAGTTAGTTCACTCTTCTATACAGTGTACCTAAAAGAATATGTTGTAATCTATTGACCAAGCTATATTATTGGCCCACTAAATGATAAATGCTGGAAAAGAACCATCATAAAATTAAAATAATAAAATGGCACACCATCATCAAATGATGAATAATGCGAATGTGCTCATTCATCAGTCATTGATCAATTCAGTAGCCATTGATATTTTTGCATCCAGTATTTTTTCTGATTTAATAATAATTTTAATAGATGTGTAGATTATTCTTTATTTAAATATACCTGTTTTAACTAATAGTTGACATGTTGATTATATTAGATCATTTGAAATTGAAAATAATTTTAAGTGTCTAAGCTCTTATCAAAACACTTAATATCGAGGTGTTTTTGTTGTTGTTGGTATTATATATTTATTTATTTAATCACGCAGCTGTTAGACAATAATTAAAAGGGCACACTAGTTTTTTCAACTCAAAATTCTCATTTTTTTTTTTTTTATTGCATGATGTTTAATAGTAATTTTTATGTATTCATTTGCATGCTTACGATGAATATATATGTGGAAATCTCCGTATTCAATCTTAGAATTACTCCAAATCTAAGGTTATTATATTTTTACTCCTAATCTAGCGTTATTATATGTTTACTCCTTTTCTAAGGTTATTATATTTTTAATGTATAAATTATAAATTTTGAATTCATTTTTTTCCAAAGTGTGTTCATGCAGACACTGCAAGACATAAACATACTCAGAAGGATGAAAATTAAATTCCTTTGTGTAGATAGTGGGATATAATTGATATTTTAAAGTGTTACTGGTAGCATAAAATAAATAATTGACTTATCTTATGAATAGCTTTTTATGTTGTGCAATAGCTTTTAAGTGTTAAAACAGTCCGTTTGTAAACTAAGCAAGTATGTACAGGTTTCTGTTTATGGTAGGTTTTAATTTGATTTTTAAATACCTTTTTTTCCTTTTCAATTTTGTTTGCTTTATGTGAAGTGACATCTTATCACACCAGCCTGTAGAACAGCACTTAAACATTTTACATTCCTCCCCCTGAAAAAAAAGGAAATTATAATCCAAATATATTTTTTCAAAAATAATTATCCAAACTCTTATAAATCACAATTGCTTGATGTGTGATATAAGGTTCAAAATTCCTGTAGCTTTGTGGTCCTCTATTTAGTTGAGCTTCTGTCATTAAGGCTGGTGTTTTTGTGTGTTCCAGGCGCCGTCGTTACAAATTGGCGTCGAGCAGTGTGAGTCCGCGCGAGGCCAACAGCCCTTAGCATAGTCCACCAGAGATCCTAACTTCCAAACCTGTTGTTTATTAGCCACACGTCTTTCTCTACCCATGATCATCACTATTAGCACACTTGGCAACATCGTACATTCCATACACGCACTGCCATGTCTAAGTTTGATGCACAAAAACTATTGGAACAAGGTCTTTTGACTTGCTCTACACAAAGGCCTGGTTTTTTGACTGCTTTAGGTATGGTAATCAAATTATTTTATGATTTCATAAGACATGCTATGAAATTTTATTTTTAATGTGTTTTGAAAGATATATCATTGTTCTTTAGGTGTTGTAAAATTATGATTACTTTTAGCTTAAACTCTGCTTTCATCCTTGCATGCCTGTCTTCGGAAAGTGATTATTTTAGTTCAGTCACTTCAGAATCAGACATAAGTCTCTTAAAAATTATGTTTCAATTTTGTCAATGGGGATGACATTTTTAAAAATCAAATTTCAACATGTTAACATTATTTTTAAATATCATATAAATGAGAAATGAGATAGAGTAAAGCTGATAATGAAAAAATTGAGAGCAGTTCGAGTTTTTTTTTTAACCAAAAAAAGAGTTAATGAAAGTGAATGTTTTCCATGGTTTAATTTTACTAGCTCTGAAAAATTAGTAATTTTTTCTTTGGAAATTATTTGCATTACAATTTTTTTTAAATGAGGAAGGAAAAATTTACTTATCTTTATATGGAATAAAATTATATCAATTCTATCCATCAAATAAAATATAAAGTTGGTAATTTAATTGTCACTAGTTTTCATTCATTAAATTTTCCAGCACTTGCTTAGCAAATTTGTTAAATTGTTGTTTAAATAAGTCAGCTTTTTGTTAGATTTCGAACTAAATAGCCCTGCTACAAAGTATCTATTATGCCAATATGCTTTTTCATCTGCAGACAAGGAACAAAGAGTCCCAAGCGAACCAACTAGACATAGCTTTTAAAACATCATCCAAGTGGAAAAGAATTTATTTCCTTTGAATTACAGCGTGTGATGGCAACATGCCAAGATATTTAACGAAGTTAAAGACTATAACATTGTTATGCTAGTCGAAATTGAAAGCCGCTGATACATCTAAAATAATAAGATATTTTCATGTCCATCATTCAACATGACAGAAATTTGATTAAAATTTTTTTTGGCTCTGTATGTTCTCACTGGATAAAGTGAATGAATATTTAAGGGACCAGAACAGAGTCAATGTATTTTAATATATGCACAGAAATGAGATAAAAGTTCTCTCAGCAGGTTCAATTTCAAAGAAATATTTTTAGTTCAGTTTGAATATTGTAAACGTGTCATCAAAGCCAATACCTTCATTACTAGTCTTCCTGGCTTGAATTAATTTAAACCTAAGGTTTTATGATTAGGGTAGAAGGTGATGGTATACAATAAGTACTGAATTTATCTTAGGAAACTCTCGAAATATAGCAATGAATGTGTCAAGCATGTTAATTAAAGGAAATAAGAGCTGCCAAAACCTAGCTTCCCACATTCTATAACACTAGTTCAATTGAATATTGCATTCCTCCTGCAACTGCAGGTTAGGAAAGTATGGTAAAATTCTTCAAAGCAATTCTTTACTAATGATGGTTTATGGCTAGTCAAATGATCAGCTCAGTGCAATTTACACACATAGATAATTAGCCGTTCCCAACTATGTTATAAAAGTATCATTATAAACATTTTCTGATCTGTAATTCTGACATGTGATTTACAAGAAACTAGCATTGTTAAGTCTTTTTTTAAAAAAAATGATAGTCTTTTATTTTTATGAAAATAAAGCAAATTTTGTAATGAAACATTTGTGATTTCATTTTTAATTTATTCAGTTATTGAAAACTAAAAACTACTAAAAGAAAGTCAGAAACCTGAAACCAAAAAAATTAAGTATCTTTTTATTGAGGGGTGTATATAAATGTTAAGCTCTAGCATAATATTTTATAGAATATTTATAAATTACACAAATGAAATATGTTAAAAAATCATTTTGGGATAAGGCCCAGTATTTGAAAATTAGAGTTCCTCTGGTCTTAATAGTTAGAAAAATATTATCTGAAAATTAATTTATTAACCATTAATAACAAACCGCTTGACCTAAGCCTAAGGGATTGCATTAATTGATATCAGTTTTTTTAAATAAAAAAAGAGACTAAGCTGGTTTAAAAATTGCTTGATATTATTCTGTAGCATGTTGGTTTTCTAATTACAATGGGAATAATAATTTCAGTGTCACTGATTTGTTCAAAGTTCCATTTTCTAATAATTTTGTTTGGAGTTTAAAACAAAAAGTAAATAAATATCTGAAAGTTTTTGAAATGGTTCCAACTGAAGGCCAAGCCACAAAAATGCCCACTGTTTTTATCAGAGCTGATGTAACCTTTAGGTGAAAGGTATGAGACAACAGATCTGACTCCTGACCTCAGATTTTTAACCTTTCTTGAGTACATGTCATGTTGAATGTTTCTTTGTGGAATAGTGCCGTAGATGTTTGATATTTTACTTTAAATCCTCTGAACGCTAAGCAGTTTGTTCAATTTCTCTGAAAGTATTTGTATTTTCAAACATAACTCGGCTATCATGATCCTAAATGCAGTAATTTTATCTGTATTTAAAAAAAAAAAATTTCCTCTGAAGAATCATCTTTAAATATTTTTTTCCCACAGTACATATATGTCTAATATTTTTAAAGTTCAATAAAATGGATTGTTACTTCATAAAATTACAACAGAAAAACCTGTTAAGAAATTTCAAATGAAATCTGTATTTTTTCTACAAACATATTTAGTATTTCACTGTCAAATACTCACTGCACTTAAATTACTTCTTCTGTGTTGATATCCATGCTGTCCAGTCCTCAGAGTCAGCATATTTATTATTAACAATTAAAATTATGTATCATTAGGCTCATTTTTTTATTACATCAAATTCTTGGTAAAAACTCACCATTATAGCAATGAAAATCTTTTGTCCTTTGTGCATTTGAAGATTTGCATTTTAAAGGGTTACATTTCTAAAAACATGATTCTTTTTTGTTATAAATTTAAATTATATTTATACAAGATCTGAAATAAATGACTTTCAAACTATCGGTTGCTTGTGCAATATTTGTACAAAATAAATGCATATGAACTAATGATGGTCTATAATAATTTGTTCTTATTGCTCAAAACATGAACTTTAAAAAAAATTTATTCAAGTGTTTTTTTTTTAAAAACATGTTTGAGTTATAATATTAGTTTTTATTAAAGTTTGAAATAAACTTTCTTTTTGAAGGTTTTTTTGTGTTGCTAATAGTATTATCTAAATAGCTATATCCTTTGCTATCACCCTCTTAAAAATAGCAACAAAGTACTACCTTTACACACCCTTCCCTACATTACATTAGTTTAAAAGTTTTCATTTTGGGTATACTTTTATTTTAATTGCAATATACAATGATTTTTTAAGTGTGAAACGCTCCTTTCCCTATTTTCTTGCAACAGTAAAAAGTTGCAAGTCTGCAAAACGGACACACTTCTTTGTCAGTAATGTCAGTGCCATAAGTCATGACAAATAGGTGGTAATTTATTTTTCTCAAGCTCTTGAAAATAATTTTTTGCCTGTCCATTTAAAATCATTAAAGTAAAAATTTCTTCTATTTTTATATTAAACGTTGAGGATATTATGCAGGCTAAAATTAGTTGTCCTCATAGTGCAATACTTTGATACAGTAAGAACGGGTCATTAAAATTGATTCTCTTGCCTTTCTCTTAAGATACTTTGGATCAAAATGAACAAAGATCTTAAGTTTTAGCTTCTCTGAGCTTTGGAAGTTGATGCCATAACATTCCAAACTAAGATCCCAAGAAGTTGAGTGCTAACGTCCAATGTCAGACTTTCACACTGTAATGTAGTTCCTGTTTACAAAGGTGATCTTATTACATGCATGCAAAGCTGTAAGAATAGGTTTTTAGATGTCTTATAAAAAGTATGAAGAAGCCAGATGGTAAAACGAAATTTGAATAAAGTTTAATTTCTAACTTTTCTATCATTAAATTACCTAAGCTTTCTAAAAATGCAAATTTTGTCTTTTTTAATACTGATGGGTCTATTTAGAAAGAATTATCTTGCCCTTTGATACATTTGAGCATTTTAAAATTTGGATTTATTGCTTGTTTCAAGTTTTTCATCAGATTTTGCATCTTTGATAATGGTGAAATGACATATGTGTTACATACAGAGATGATAAATTTGATAGTAATTTAGAGTAATTAATAAACATAGAATTCTATTCTTCAATTAAATATAATAAGTTCCTGTTTGAAATTATGAAAGGAAATATTTTCTATATTTTGGAAAAAGTTATTATGATTTTTGTTCTTTTATACCCTTACTTTTTCACTGCTCTGCAGAAGATCTGAAAATAGTTTTAAATTTTTAGTTACCTTATCTACTATGTGGATAAAACATGTCAGTTGCAAGTTATTACAGGAACCGCACAAACAGGTTTGTATCGGGGCTCTTTAATCAAAATGGATCATCTTCCTATGGACCAATTTATTGTGCTGCTAGTTATAATTTTCAGTTGCAATTTTATTGTTCTGTGCAAATATATTTTTTATAGCTTCAATAACCTTTTAAAAACCCTTAAAAATTACAGGCTGGCTTGTGTGAAATTTCAAAACATATTTTATGACCTTAGTTTCTCTATTTGAGAAAATCTTCTATTTCAACTTTCTATGAAGTACATTTTCAGTCAGGTCACTGGTTCCAGTGATTTATTATCTTTACCTTTTTTTTATAAAAAAAATAAAGTTATGCTTTATCCCAGTAATTTGTGGGAAAGTCTTAAATGTTCAATTTTTAGTTCAGTTTTATACTGCTGATAGCAAAGAAATTTATTGTCCAATTACTTTTTACTGACATTTTTAAAGTTATGGACTCATTACATTTGATTAACATTTTCATAGTTTTAGATTGCAGATAGGAACTATAAAGAAAAAAATGGGTTACTGATTTCAATGAAGAAAATAAAGGATCTATGTGATATTATTTTAAATTATATTACCTAATAATCTGCTATGGTTTGTTGGCTTTTCCCATCAAGTAAATGGGGTGATATGAATTTATGTTTGCCAGTTGTTGGAACCCAACCACGCTTTCATTACTAGTTAGGGTTTTTCAGTTTTAATTCAGAGGCCCAGATTTTTATTGTCATTTTGTTTTGACTGCCTATATCTGCCAAAAAAAAAGAGACATTGAAAGATAATCTGTTAATTTTATTTAGTTTTTTCCCTTTAAAAAATTTTAACTGAAAAAAAGATTATGACACCTTTTTATGAATTTATTTTTAAAAAGATAAAAATTTCATTAGTTAAAGTTCTTTTAATTTTTTGTAATTTTGTATCTTAATCTTCACTCTGCTCGCTAAAACAATTCATGGTCATGTTCTCTGCTTTTCCAGCTGATTTGGGCTACAAGACTGCTCAGGGAGAAGACATTTTCTTGTGATTGTTTTGTTGGACAAAAAAATAATAATTTATAGGTCATGACAAATATTTTTTTACTGCATGGCTAATAGTTGCAATAGATTTGAACCTCAACAAGGACTTTTTTGCAAAATATATTGCATGTATGAATATTTATATATTATTTATATTTTGGTTTTGTGGGTGTGAGAAAGGGTAGTAATTTATACTTTAATTGCTTTAGATTTATATATTATGGCTTGCAATGCTTAAGTTTATCTTTAGGTGTAATGTGATATTAATTAATACTCCTAATAATAAACTTTTGGGATCTGATATGTTTTAGTATAAAATTTATTTTAAAAAGACATTTCATGTGAAAGTTTTGTGAATCCACAGCTGTTAATCATTCAATTTAATTTGATGTCATAAAAGGCTTTTATTTATTTAATGGGTGTCCTAGTCATTAATTTGGAGTTGTTTTTTTAGGGACATTCTCTGCATTGATCTTGAATGAAACATTGCCCCACCCCTCTTTTATTTTTCCTTTATAGATGATATATTTGTAATACTTTAAGAAACAAGGAATTTTTAATTCGTATCTACCATGGATTCAAAATGATCATTTCCATTATTCACTGACACTTCGTTATATGGGGATATTATAATTTTTTAATTAACAAATACAGTAAATCACAAAGTGAGAAAGCAACCAAGATTGGAATTTTTTAAATCATTGAATGCAATGTTTTAATTTGTTTCTCATTGACATGTATATATTCTTGAGTTTCTGTGGTGATTAAGTTATCCAATTATTAAATTTTTGTTCTCTCCTAAATAGAATATAGAATAAAAATTAATTCTGTATTGTCTACATTAATTTCAAAGTAGCTGGTGAAATAATTGTCTGGCTATTTAATTAAGTTTGTCATTTAAACTGCTGCATATGAATAATATCCATTTTTTTCTTCTAGTATGAAATCTTAATAAAACTTGTTTATATTTCATTTTTTAAGTGAGAGAAGTTTTCTATTGTCTTATATTTTATGGAAAATAATTGTGGTAAGATAAATGTTAAAAATATTTATTTACATTATGTGGTGAGCTTACAGCATTTTTGAAAAGTGTCGAAATTTTATGTATGCTGAAAATTCATTATTACTGAAAATTATCAGCATTCAACAAAATTAATAGTCACAGAGCTTTTGGATTTTATAATCATGTGAGTTCGTGAGTTTAGTTGCTAATATGCAGTGTAATTTTAAGGCTTTCACTTGGAGGCCTGCAGATATTTTGGTTCTAATAAAAAAAGTTGTTTGACTTTCATTTTCATTCCACTAAAACAGCGGTTCCCAACCTATGGACCACTTGGATGAAGGCAAAAATAATAAAATTGATCATGCGGGGGAAAACAGTACAATTTTTAAAAACTTTTCATTTACTAGAAGCAATATTTTCAATGAAAAAAGTGCGTGTGTGGGGCTGGTGTTAAATCACCAGGTCATTTAAATTTAAAAGTAGTATTTTAAAATGAGAGTGGATTAAACTGTTTAATCAAGGGAAGACAGGGTAAGCTCGGGAACTGCTACACTTAAAGATAGTTTAATTGTGGAATAGTAGAATTATTTAACTTGTTCATAGTTTGATTAAGGGTGTCAAGCATTAATAAAAAGACCTCCAGAAGATTTAACCTAATGCTATGTTGTATGAGGATTAATTAAAAAAACTTTTGTTGTATAATAGCAATTAACCTTCACCAAAATAGCTGTCTCTAGGGCGTTAAGCTGTGCTCAGTTATGAAACAAAGAGGATGATAATTTTGAGAAATATGTTGTGAAATTTATCAAGTTCATTAATGGTTGGGTATAAGCATTGAAGTGAAACTTTTTGTTAAAAGATGCTAAACTTGATAAATGTCTATTTCCATCAAAATTTTGTGAATGAAGGAACGCTGGATTAAATACATCTATTAGAAGTAGAACATTTCAACCAGCAATATCAACCAATGCTCAAATTGACATTTATGATTGTCTCATACCTTACATAATCTTATCATTGTGAATTGTATACGTATTAGATTTTAAATAGCTCTTTTCTAAGCATTGTGTTTTGGACAGATCTTTATTTTTGTTTAGCTTGATATTGATATAATTGCTCAGAATGGAATTGCTAATAGAAAGTTTGTTTGTTGTTTTTTTTCTCTTGTTTTCTTTATTGTACTTTATTGAAGCTTTCTGTGATTGATGTATACAATGTTCTTGTTCTAGCATTTACCAGTGTATTTATTATTGACCAACATTTCACTTGTGTGAGAAAAATTAGTTGAGGCTTTTCATTTGAATGGATCACACAATACTTTGTACTTTTGATCTGCTTTGGAATGGCCTCATTGATTAAGCACTTAAGATTATGTGGAAGTAAAAGCTTTGTAATATTTCATAAAGGTTTTTTTTTAAAATTTAATGTTGATGAATGAAAGTTTTAAGTGTTTTAGCATAATTTTTGTCCACACCAGATGCTCATGTCTTTAACTGCTAGGGCAGGATTTCAATATTTGCTTGTCTTTAAGACCAATTAAAATAAAGCAAATGCTGCCATTCTGATGTCAAAACTCTTTCTTGTTTTAACTTGTAATGATGAGCTGTGTCTCCTGTGTTAATACATATATTGGTATTATGACTTTGTGGAATAGGTTGTCTAGATTTTAAAAAGTTATTATTAAGTGTGAAAAACTGATTTAGCTGTCAAATTAATTTTTTTAATCAGATATATTTATAAAACATTTTGTTGATAGAGTTATGATGGAAAAGTACAGGGCGACACAGAAAAAATGGTAATCACCAAAAAACGAATAATTTCTAAAATTTTAATTAGATCAACACACAACACTTCAGCTACATCGGTCAAGCCTGTGTAGCAGACATCTCCAAAGTTTCAAGTCTGTACAACAAAAACTCTTTGTTTCACTAGCGCTCCAAAATGAGCTCTCCGGCACTGTGCCAGACTCCCTTGACAATGTCTGGTTTTCGGACGAGGCACATTTTCTGTTGTCAGGTCCTGTGAACCCGAAGAACAATATCTTCTGGGGTAGCAAACCCCCTGAGCACTGTCTACAAAGGTCATTACACTTGGTGAAGTGTACTGTCTAGGTCGCCATCTCCAAACATGGCGTCATTTAACCATTCTGGTTCAGGGATGCCGAGGGGTCTGTAACAACACCGAGCGATAGGTCCAAGTGCCTGGCAAGTTCTGGACAGCACTTGGTTGATGAAGGGGACTCATCAGGGTCCTTCAGTGGTTCCAGCAGGATGGTGCCCCTGTAGCATTTCCGTGACTGACTTATCAGCCATAGGTGTGACCCGGAGTGGTCACCGCATTCACCGGACCTGAACCCNCCCCCCCCCCCCCCCCCCGATTTTTATCTCCATGGACACCTTAAGGCCAGGGTACATGGCAACAACCCCCAGACTATTCCTGGCCTTAAGGCAGAAATCAGAGCAGCAATAAAAGTGATCCAAAGGGAGGAATGCATGAGGGTCATCCAGAACTTTGCCAGCGGGATCCAAATTTGGAGCACATTTTGGAGCGCCAGTGAAACTAAGAGTTTTTGTTGTACAGATTTGAAACTTTGGAGATGTCTGCTACACAGGCTTGACCTGATGTAGCTAAAGTTTTTTGTCTATCTAAATAAAATTGAGGAAGTTATTCGTTTTTTGGTGATGGCTGCTTTTTGTGTGTCACGTGTATCTGGTGATTCAATTAATATGCACGGTGGCAACTGCTGGAAACAAATAATCAAATGTTAAGTCTTTTCTAACGTTGATCACGCCATCTATAAACCAAGGAATATTTTTGGACTTCCAATCCAAAGGAGTGAAAATACAGGAAAGTTTCACAAATTTATCCCATATCTTTTATTCAAGATCTATCAAATAAATCTCCATCTGAATGCCCAAATTTTACCAATGATTGCAGTAACAGATACCTGACTTGCATAAAAAAAAATGTCAACAAACAATAGGCAATGTTGTCCAAGACTTTATTTTCAAGCACTCTTTGCAGTCGTACGTTATCATTATTTCATTTAACAATTTCTACTTGTTCATGTTTGGTGTTTGAGTCCAGGTATATCGTTTAAAAAATCTCTTAAACCGCAATACTACTTTAGACTAATGTAAGAACAAACAAAAAGACCAATCCACAATATTAGTATTTTAAAATACTTTATAAAAAACAATTCACTGCTAAAATATTTTTAAAATAATCAGTATGAAGATTTATTTTCTGAAAATAATTAATCATAACTAAAATCAAGCATCTAAAAGCTTTAACAGCATTGCGGATTTCAATGGAAGAATTTAAACTTAATTCATTTGATACCATGGCATTCTGTTGTACACACAATTTCAAAGTCAGCAAAAATGGGCAACCACAGGTGACCTAAGTGCAATGCAGTTATTCTTACAAATTTAAAAAAAAAAAATTTTCTCATGTATTATTTTACCACTAGTACTTAATTACATTTATATAGAAACTCCCTCAGCACACTGAAAAACACATTGTTATTACTAACTTTAGTAAATAGTGGGGGGAAAGGGGTGAAGGGAGCAATTGACAAAACGTAACAGAGTAATAATCACATTTGTTGGGAAAACAACACGTCAGATCACTTGTGCACATGGTGTGCAAGAAACAAAGAATAGAATATGGATATATGAGAACCATGCGTGTTAGCCTGAGAATACACAAGTGATTTAATGAATAGCAACTTATCATTCAGTCACCCATACAAATAACATCTTTATTTCTTACGTTTAATCTAAGTGGAACATCTGATGTTGAGACAGACTTTCCATTTTTCTTTCATTGATGGGACTTAAAGTTTAACTTGATATAATAGTCTATCACTCGTTCTAAACATAGGAAATTAAATGGAAATAAGTTTACAAATTTGTTTAGAATTTCACTTGTCACTACCATTAATATAATGGAGATTTTTTAAGCCTGGGAAAAAAGTCTATGAAAATCTAAATAGATGATAATAATCATTTAAAAATAAAAAGGGCCATAGCTTATGTCATAATATATTATTTATGCACGCAAATGTTCACACAAAAACACATGTAGATGATATATGATTTTTTTAATATTTAACATCTTTTTTTTTTCATTTAAGCATCTACAAAAGAACTTTCCAAATACATGTACAATCTATTGAAGCAGTAACAGGAGGAAAATAGTTTAGTTGCATTATGTCAATATAATAACACAAACATCCACTCTAATAATAAATCCACAATGCGCAGAAATACAATCTAGTAGGTGACAAAACCACAGGTGTCATACAACTTACAAACTTGGATGTACATAAATAACCCCAAGTAAAATAATGGGCGGTTCTCGCCCAAAGTGCCATGGACAATTATCATTGCAGTATTCAAACTAACTTAAAAAAAGGTAAAAAAAACAACTAAACATTGAAGATGAATGAACATTTCTATACAACTAGAGGTACCAACCAGGAACAACACTGGTCAAAGCAATCATGATTTACATATATTAATATGAGGATTAAATGATATAAACCATGACTCATATTGATCAATAATTAAGTATAAAAATTCATGGCTCTGTACAAGAAATGGCCATTTAAAAAAAAAAATCAAAGGAAAGAATTTCTAGTTACTTCTTTTCAATATTAATAAGTGAACTATTTGAACACTTTGCTGTTAGTTTTCTATGCTTAAAAAAATAATAATTCATCAATATCTATTTGATGTCTGACATAAGAGTAAATTCAGTTCAGTAAATAGGTTTTATAGCTTACTTATCAGTTGGAATTTTTTTTTTAAAATTTGGCCTTAGAATGAAATATTGCCAACAGTACTTTCAATATTAAACTGCTAACAAAAGGTTGGAAACTATATGTCTTTAATATCATCTGCACAACCAGAATTCAACTCTGAAGCACAAAATCATGAGCCTTACGCCAGAAATAGGAAATACATATAATAAAGTACCTGTATCTGTAGGTCAAACCATGGGAATTTCAAAAAGTAACACACTAACACAATCATTAGAGAACATAACATTTATTTATAGGATCAACAGCATACCAAACAAAAAAACAAACCAGCACACATAAACATGCACCCTTGTACACCTCTTAAATAATTTTAGGACGTTTGGGGAAAAGGGAGGGGGGCATGCATTACTAGAGTATATTATGTATCATACAAGTATTTTTTTTTAACTTTAAAAGCCTGTAGTTTGCAAAAAAAAATGAAGAGTATGATCATTACTTGACTAAGTTGTTCTGAGCCTAAATATCTGCCTGATATGCTGTGCTGCCAAACTTTATTAGATTTGTTTGTCTTGGGGGGAGGGGGGACCTCCAATAGTGACAGACTCAACCCACATAGGACAAAGTCAATATACAGAAAAGGACCACTGGCAACTTATGATAGTCCTATAGCATGTACCACTTGTGTTAAAACTTCAGCTCAAATGCAAGTGTACAATGAGGTCAACAGGTCACCAGGGACCCAGGTGTGCTGATATGGCATCAAATATTCACTATGTGACCTAGATATATGTGCTTATTGAGCAGCATCAGATTAGATGTATCTGGTCTAGGTAAAGATCAATTTTATTTCTCTCCGCAAAATTTATTTAATTTTTCTGCTCCTGTAACAAATCATTAATTTTATCGATATTTAACAATATCACTGAATCATCATGGTATTGAATTGTAAAAATCAGATTCTTTTACCCCACCTTCCCAGAAAAAAGGCATGACAGCTAACAACAGTAGCAAGACTATCAAATCAAATGGTTCACATATATTTATTTTTTAAAATATACAATTGTTACAAAAAAATTAAAAAGTTGAAAATGTAAATAAGTTTACAATGCCTCGATCCAGTGTTATTGCTATCATCAAGCTGATAATGTTATCATCTTATCGGTTAATTCCACCCATTACCCTTACCATTAAACAAAACAAAGAAACTAGTTCACATAAGTGACTAATAAAGTACCAATCAAATTGATAGCGCTTTAGAGTCTGGTTCCTAAGTTTTGTGATTTAAGCGTAACAATTTTTTTACTTTAATAATGAAATTCCTGCTCCAAAGCTTAATTCAGGGTGGCAGATAATAAAATAATTTGCTTGAAAATGCTTGAAAAAAAAACATAGAAAAGAATAAGTCACATAAAAATTCATACATCTTGAAAATACCCGCAACTTAATACATTCAAATACTAAAAGCAGTAGTCCCCAAAATCTGTAACATTGTTACTGGGGCATATTTTTATTTAAAATTAACAAAGTTTTTTGAAAATGTATTTATTAATTAAATATGACAAATTGTGGCCTAGTAACAATACACAAATTGTAGCATATCGTTCATATTGATTGAGTCTATTTGGGTATTAATATTGTTTCTAGATGAAATTTATACAAGTTGTGTTTTTTTTTAAAGCTACATAGTCAATTATATCCCAATCTCATGCAATGACACACAATTTTGATGCTCCAAATGAAATCTGTTGATTGAATGTTTCCAATTGTTCTGCTAAAACATGGTCACTTTTAAAAATTGGAACGCAGCCATTTTTATACAAAAAATTTGAATATCTAGCTAGTGCAACAATTTAATTGAGTAGCATTTATCAGTAACATATTTTATTTTTAACTGACTTTCCACGAGATGACAAGTTACACAACTACAACTGATATTTCGTTCATAAAATACATTTCTTATGGCTTAAAAAAATATAACTTCATGCAGCATTGCTGTTCTAAAAAAATGCAAGTCCTGTGAGAAGTTATGGATTTACCACCTTCCATTGATTGATACTTATAAATGTGATTAATTCCTGTATCAACATTTGTGACACAACCACACAAAAATATAACCTTAATAGCATTTAGATTCTAGCATTAACATCAGTGTAACTGTGCTCAGTGCATCATGTTTCTATGACATTTATGAATAGATCCTTGAGCTTTCATTTTAATTGTATCCTTGTTATTTACTGTAGTGCTATTCAAATTGTGGGTATTTTTGTATATTATAATTGCATTTATAAAACAATGAAACATTCAAGCCTGCACATCAGGATTATCACTTCCATTTCTTAAATATTCATTTAAATGCTACATTCAATGGCTGACATACGCTAAACTTGTCTGGTTCTATTGTTAACTCTAATCCAACCCATTGTCAGCACTTTCTTCTAATTTGTGGTATAAAATGAGTTAGCCTGGCATTAAAAAAAAGTAAGACCAGCTCCGAGATGGCACCACACGCTCAGAGAGGATTCAAGCTTTCACTATTCAAAGCTGCATGCATGCAACAAGGTGGGAAATGCATAAATCTCATGTTGTTTTGGCACGGGAGGTGGGGAGGGGGTGGTGGGGGCACTATCTGAAGCAGCTGTGGATACATGTTTTGTATTTAAATTAAAGTGATGAATTATACAACCTATATATATATATCCATATTTAAACATATATAGGCATACTTAGATCCAAGAACTTGCATTGTCAATCTCAAAAGGGACACAATTTGTTAAAATTGTAAACAAAAGTAAACATAAACCAAGAGGCAAAAAACAAAGAAAAAGTAACAAATCGTTTCCATTTTTATAATCACTATTTATAATATTTATATTAATAATGATGATGATAAAATAAATATGTATTAACAGTCCGGTCTCTTTGCCTTTCACACCTCCATGACACATATACAAATCAATGACGTTAAGATTTCTTATTCGTTTTTTTGCTATTCATTTCCAATTTATCAAGTTTCTTCCAAAGTTCTTCTCTATCTTTCTCTTTTTTCTTTTCTCTGTTGAATAAATAAAATAATAATGATAAGCACACATTGATCAAATCTTTCACTTTATTTCTCTCTTGTTTAACTTGAAAACATGTCATATATTTTTATGACGTAAGTGTGAGTGGAAGTGGGAAGGAGCACCAATTTTAGCCAATGGATTTGCATTAAACAGAAAATTCAAAGTAAAATATGATTTATTTTATTGAGAGAAAAGGCAGGAAATTTCTTTGTGTAATTTGGTTAAATTATGAATGCATACCTACTAGAAAATCTATGAATTTTTCTTTTAAAGTTGTAATAATTAAAATCTGACTTCCTCGTTCAGCCACCCCTTACCAACCTTTATCACTCGACCCAGCTATCCTGAATGGCTAAAGTGTCATGTGGGAACTCTCAATCCCATTAGTAAAATGTCATGTGGTATCAACAATGTGTAATGCTGGACATATTGACATCCAAACAAGCATGATTCATAGGTACACAGAAAGCCTTTAAAAATCACTTACTTTGCTCTTTCTGCCTTGTAATTTGCTGTGAGCTCATCAAACAGTTTGCTATTCATCTCCATGAAAGTCTTAAGGACATTGTACACAAGAGCTACAATTGTTTGGTTCCAATGTTCCTTAGAGATGCGGTAGAGGGCAGGAAACATTATAGGGAGCACGACGTTGGAGTTCTCCTCAATCAAATTCATTATGTACTCATTGTTCCAAAAATACAAAGCTCGTTCTGCCACCTGATAAAGGAGGTATACAAACCATGATGACAATACAAATGTATAAACAGATTTAGATGAGGATTCTATGTACACCCTGATATTATAAAATTTTCATATGGCAATGGGATAATTTAAAAAAAAAATAAATTGTATATGCGTCTACCCACATTGAACTCAGTTTTCTAGGAGAGATATGACATTTTACGTGTGCAGACATTTGAAGGTTTTTACTGTACCTGAAAGTGAGGACTTGATACACATTTAGCTATCTGACGAAACAGGTCTTCCTGAATCCTTTGAAACTGAGTAGGTTCAATGACATCTAAGATTTCTTCTATTTCCCCTAAAAACATCACCTAAAATGTACAAAAATGAAGTTTTAGCATTAACAGATGTAAGAATGTAAACCATATACTTTTGCTATTCCTCTTTGCTCAGTCTTAGAATGGGAGAAATTTAATTACAAATTCATTTTAAATATTTGCTCTTATTTTAACTAAAAAATGTATTAATTACTAGAGGTCTACCAATAAGCATTTTTGCCAATATTGTCGATATTTTTTTTGCCAATATGAGTATTTGTTAAAACAAAAACCAGTGGTTATATTTGATGTCATCATTCTTAAATTTAGACTCGTAATTAATTATATTTCATATGTTAGGCTACTGGTTAAATTAAGGCAAACATAAATTAAGACAAATCATACTGCTTCATATAAGTGTGTGTTTACACAGGACTGGCTGACCGTAACTTCAAATAGTCGGTATTAGCTTATTACCCAGAGATTATTTTTTGTTGTGTTACGGCAGAATACCAGAGCCAATATGCAAGCGACCGGGACATCAAAGTCTTTCTTAATATTCCGGTATATAAATAATATACAAATGTATGTCATCACTGTTAGTGGAGTTGGCTGGTGAACAATTTTGTTTAACATTTGCTTAGTCGACAACTGTTATATCAATTATTAAAAATGGAAGTTTTTAAATTCTTATAAAAATTAAATGCATAGCTTGAATCCATGTTTTGTCAAAAATCTTTTGGTGGCTGTGGTATGTCTAGCACTTTTTGTTTGGACATTAATCAAGGAATCTTAACTCTTTTTCTCCGTAAATTATTTTCCACATTTTTACAGAATTATCTATTTTGGAAATTTGTCGCGTGCTACCATGCCATCTTAAAATGTTAATACCTTTTTTAATTTTTAACAGAAAATGATATATTTGGTATTGAATTAAAAGGAAATGAATGATGTTTTTTAGGAAACACAGACTCCTGACCTTATTTCCATAAAATAATATGATTTTGTTGTAATGAAAATAAAATTTTATTTTAAAATTTTTACTTTTTTATTTTTTAACAAAACTTCATTCAAAGTCACTAAAATTTTGATTTTTATCTAGAATGTAATAAAGTAGTGTTTTTTAGAAACTGTATTCATTTTTACACCAAATAGAAACAATGTCACTTCAAATAAGCAAATTAATATAATATTAGAGCTCATTATCCATGGTCACCCACACTGAAAAATTATACAAATAATTGAACTGTTTACAATGAAACTTGAAGCTTTAAGATGTATTGTAACTAGAAATTATTTTAAATTATATCTAATACTGCACTTAGAGTTTTAGTGAAAAGTTTAGCAGCTTTCAAATTACACTTTATATAGTCAATATTATTATTTGTAGTATAAATATTATCAATTCATCCAGATTTGAGACGTGGTTGGGACTTGATGTTCATCAACAGATGACTCGTCAACTTATTTTTTTATTACACTTCAACTACTAGCACTAAGACTAAGCGTACGTTTCATCAGCAATTTAAAATTAATATCTCAATAATCATTTTAAAAAAACTATACCCCTTTCTTGTTTGTCATCGAAGTATTTAAAATAATATTAAATGAGCTAGTTGAATATCCATGTTTATAAACAAACGTATAACGAAAATGAAAACAATCCTTTCAAATCTTATCTTATCTTAGACATACAGACGCTCCTTCTATGCAGAAGATAATTGCGTCCACAGACCATGAGAGATGATCTGTTGGCAAGTGATGCAGCGGTCACAGGCCACGGTTATAGGGGTTCCACGCATTACCCCAGCCGCCTAACTATTGTCTAGTTAGGTACCCATTCGGAGCTGGGTGACTCGGGGACTCCTCAGGCCGCGAGAACAGATCCTCACCTTCGTGTGGATTCGAACCCGTGACCATCGGTATGACAATCGAGAGCGCTACCTCTCGACCACCACGTCGTGGTGAAAACACGTTCAAACAAAAGTTTTCCGACTTTTTAATTCAAGGGAAATCATTCTAGAATACATTAAAAGTAATTTTAGTTAAATAGCTATGAAAAGAAACGAAACTATCCACTTTTAATAAATCAACACTCCCGTCGTCGATACGGCAGAAACGTCATTTTGAAATTGACGATGGGAGCGTTGTTGCGGAGAAAAAGAATTAATACAAGATGTATTTGGAGGAGGGACTAGAGGACTTGCTAGGACAAGGCTGAGGTATTAAATTTGTACATCAGCTTAATGACTAATATAAATTTCAAATTTCTGCTTTCTAGATCTTTAAAAATTTTCACATCAGCAATGCTTGCATTATAAAAAAAATAAGTATAAGCATATAATTATGCTATAAATTTAGTTATACAACACCCACGCTAACAAATGCAAATGTTGATGAAATTTATCAATTCAATAATTATGTTTAAATTGGTGTTACTATATAAACGACTCTTATCTTTAAAAAAAATTAAATTAATGTTTAGTAACAGTATAAATTTCTTCTAGTCTTAGAATGTGCATAAGATTTTTATGAATAGTCCCAAAAAATATTTTGCTGTCATTCAGCAGTGTGTGTAGAAAGAAACTAATAACCTAAAATTTAATTTGTTTAAAATCTGTGAACTATCAAAATATATTTTTGGTTTTGTCATAATTCTCAGATGTCTCAGCAATCAAATATCACATCTGAAAATTGCATATTAAAATCAATAGAGTACCCACAAAATTAAAAAAATTAGCAGTGATCTGCTTGGAAAGTAAATGATTGTCCAATATAGGGGTTGATACAAAAATATAAGTCAGATGCTGGTAATATGTATCAAAATGAGATTTCTATAAAACTATTTCAACTGTTGCTAGTCTTATAAAATTTGATAATCTGATATTTGAATATTTGTACTCAGATACTCTCTGAACACAGCTAACCATGCCAGTCACAAAATGAGGAAAAAAACCTATGACCTTATTGTACACAAGGCTTTAGGTAAGTTAAGTTACTTAATTTGACTTTTTCTCTCTAGCTGAATCAATATAAATTTTAAAACTTATAAATATTACACATTTACTTTCTTAGAACATTTATTTTTCAAAAGTTGGTCCATAATTTTTTTTACAATTAGTACAAAAAGACAGTAAATAACTTTGCTATAATTATTTTCACAAGTCTCCACTTGTTACTAAATACACCATCACATAAATGTTATAAATTGATTAACAGTCATTTGGAAAGTCTAGATTGAGCATGGAGTAGATAAGTTTTAAAAAGTTGGCAACCTTATCACTATCATTCACTCACCTCTTTTTGACTGCATGTCTTGGGCCAGAACTTCAACAATCCTTTTATCACCTATAAAAATGTAGTTAATTCCTAATTCATTATTTATGATTAAATTTTAAAAAAATAATATCTTTTTTTGTGAAGAATTCTGAAATATATCACTTCAGTCAAGCTAATAAAATGTATTTTTAGGGGAGTTAGGGACCATTTTTTTTTATTTTAAAAAACTTCTTGGTCTGAGAAAGAAGCGAAATAGTTACTCTTAAACTTAATATAAAAAAACTAAACTAAAAACTGGTAACTTTTCATTCCATTTAACAACAATCATTACTTTTAATAAATATTAAATATGTTATCAATAGAAAAGAGGAGGAAGAAAAGGTGTAAGATGAAAAACTTACATCTTCTGTTAATGAAGCATCTTTTTCCAAAAATTGGACAACACAGTAAGCAAGCTATGGACAAAGGTTTTTTAAAAGAATTGAAGCACACTTCATTTTAAGAAATGACTTTAAAAAATGCAGACTTCTCAAACTTCAAAATAACACGATTAATATGAAGATAACTATTTTAACAATTCAATTTTTTAGTTATCCAGTTGTTTTTTTACCATAATATTTTTTAATGACCTTGTTTACATCAACACATTCATCCATCAAAATCCAAAGGTTTATTTAAGTTGCCACAATTCAAATGCAGAAATAAGTTTAGTGATTGAATTTTTATAATTTTTATTTTGGTGCATATTGGCAAAAAATTGAGATTTATTTCTGTCCTGATAAACATAGCACAACATAAGTATTTTAGAATAATTACCTGAGCATGATACAGACTTAAACTGCGTGACTTATGCAGTGGGATGAGAACTTTCATCAGGAATTGCCTATGTTCTGCCTTCAGGGGCAATGCAAATCCATTGATAATACTACCTAGAATTTCTAGGAGTTCTCCCACACCATTAAACTGCTCAGTCTCATATATGAACCTGTCGTTATGAAAATACAACTTTATTGATAAAATATATTTTTATAAAACGCTTAAAATGTTTTGCCAAGTATTTAGAAGTAATTATTTAAGAAATGAAAAAAAAAAACAATCAAGGAATGAGAAAACATGAAAAAGTAGATCTAATAGAACAATTAACATGCAAGCAAGAAGCCTTCCCCAGTGTCAGGACAATGCATAATACAACGCCATATTATTTGCATTTATTCAATTCAGTTTTGATAATATTTTCTCCCTGTGTGTGACTATCACATCAACTTTACAAAGCTATTACAACATTCCTGTTGTTGATATAGTTTAATTTCATTTAGATATATTTCTATGGCAATTTATTTTCAGAATTGTTATTGAAAAATAAATTTATTACTGTTAAAAACACTTGCGTTTAGTATTTAACATATTAAAATCTGATTACAGGTTCAATAAAATACAATCCAAATAAAATTTTGTTAAACTGTAGTTTTCACTGAGTTTTAATTTTATTAATACCTTTCATAGGTTGTTGTAATACTAGTCAATATCAACTTTTTGCTTATATCATTAAAAAATTATTTTTTTTTCTACCACCCTGTCTAACATATAAAGTGAAACTTTTATCAGAGGTTGAAGACTGCTTTTAGTTTTATTAAATATTTAATAAAATTGAACAAATAAAGATTACAATTAAAGTATATAAATTGATCAGATGTCAAATTTAACTCTAATCTTTCATTTATTTTAGAGACATGAAATATTTTTTTACCTGAGAAATATATTATTAATCTGTTTCCTAATGAATGCTCTTAATCCCAAAAATTTGCCATATATCCTGTGGAGGACAGTCTTGAGAAAGTCTCTTTCTCGTGGGTCTTCACTGTCAAAGAGCTCCAGAAGCTGTAAATAATATTTCATCACAACAATTAAATAAAACTCATCTAAGTGGCACTATTATATAAAATAGGATTTTAACTTACTTTGGTTTATGTATAGAAGTGAATAGAAGTATGTAAATATTTCTTAAACAGCATTATTAAATCAGAAAAATGAAAATCAAAATTCTAGTTCATATGATAGCCTACACAAAGGGTCAGGAAAAAGCCAGATGAGGCTCTATTGATTGCTGCGTCTGGCTCTCAGACAAATGTTGGATTATTTTTAAAAAAGTTTACTCAGACTCCTTTGATCTACTTATTAATTTCTGTGGGTCCTAAAGACAGATAATTTAATCGCAATTCTGGAAATTCTTACGGTACTGAGGCGGAAGTTTTCTGAAAACCTTATGGCACATTAAGAGTTAAAGAGCTCATGTCAAAATTTTAAAAATATTAACTTTAAAAAATAAAATAATTATGCAAAAACATTACCTGAAGTACAAATCTTTGGTCTATGTATTTTTTTGCCAAACTGGGCTGGAAGTCTGGAGATTCTAAAAAGCGTAGAAAAAACTCATACACAATCTGAGGAAGAATATTTTTTTAAAAATTAATATAAATAATTCACATTCAGACAAATTATCCAAAATTTTAAAAGCTTAAAAGAATTTATTTAAAGCTTTGCCAAGTTAACCCATTTAATACGTTTCGCAGACGCCTGCGTCAACGCAATTTCAGCGTCTACATTAAGCCACTCTCTGCGTCACCGATGGTTAGTTTCATTTTATTAGTAATCAGACTTTTCCATTCAACTATTTTATTAATAGCTTATAAAACTTCTATTCAGAAGCGTTTCAACTTCCGTTGTGTGCAATTTCGAAAGGATTAAACCATGTTTAGTGTATTTTGTGTTTGTTTTTTTGAGTAAAAAAAAAGAGTCTAAACTAAAAAATAGCTGATCGAAATGGCTTCATTGAGTACTAATCCTAGTACTAATGTATTAATTTTTCTATCAATGACTGATGATCAAAGAAAATTTACTATTTTATTGTTGAATTTTTAAAAAAATTGAAATGTGTCATGGGAAAAAATTCATAACTTTAAAATTTCTGGAGCTACTGCAATGAAACTTTCCAGTTGTTTTAGATATATAATAAGACTTATTTGGGTGAAATATGAACTTGATTGGATTATTGTTACCTTATTTATGAGCTGGTGAGAAGAGAAAAAAAAATTTTTTTTTCCTTTTTTGTTTTACATTAACATGCAATAATATCCCTAAAGTTTTTTTTGGGGTAATTTTGTCTCACTTTTTAATAGTAGAAACATACTCCATTTTCAATTACCTAAATTTCGATATGCAGCATAAAATAGTTTTGAGAAATAGCAAAGCTGAAATTTTCAGTTTAAAATCATCAGGTGGAATGGATTTTTTTACCCAAAATTTTACTGCAAACCCTTAAAAAATTGGGACGTATTAAATGGGTTAAAATAACCATTTTAAAAAAACTTTTAAGATGAGATTGATTATTACTTGTAAATGTGGCCACGATGCCTCAAGAGTAGGGTCATCTTCTTCAGGATCAAAATCTGGGTTGTCATTTGGGGGAAGAGTTCGGAAGATATTACAAGCAATCTGAAAATAAAATTTCATCTACTTTAAAATCCCTTCTACTTATTCTACTTAAAAATCAGCATTTCTAATGAATTCAAAGCAGCAGTCAAGGATTTGATCATAGTAACAGAAGGCTATTTAATTTCAAATGAAGTAAAAATCAGTTAAACAATAAAATGTTCACATGCCAGTACAGATGACTTTCATTGAAATAATGAGTAGAGTAAAAAATATTTGTAACATTCTTCACACAACATTCAACAATATCTTACCATGCGAACAACTTCAGGATACACAGGTTCTGTAAGCACATTACGAGTTGCAGTGATATAATCTACTAGTTCATTAAGAGCTGCACGTTTTATCTCCTTGCTCTTCAGGTCTGTAACAGGGTCCATAAAGTCAAAAACCACACAACATTGTTGTAGCTTCTTAATGAAAAGTTCCTGCTGTTCATTTTGGGGTGTGTCTGTAAACAAAATATTTAATTAGGGATTCATTTTTTTTAAAAATAAATTTTAATGACTCTCCTTTTCTTAAAATGACATTAATAAGCAAAAACCATTAATTGTGATCTTAATCAAATTGATACTACAATAAAAAATTCAGCAATGTCCAATAATTATTAAAGAAAGAAGACACATAAACAAGGTAAATTTTTATAATTTGTTTTGCTCTGTAGAAATCCTTTTGCTTGTATTCCAGGGTTTCTTATAAATCATTAGTTAGGCATCCACAACAATGATACAGATTATAGTGATTTAACTACATACTTATCTTCAATGTCAATCAATGAATATGAATAAGGTCAAAATTGAAATACAAAAAAAAAGCCTTTAAAAAATCATAAAAAGTATTGAAGTGGAGTGGCATTTTTAAGATGTGGAGGAGACATAAGTTAAATTGTAGACATTTTATATATTTTAATATCATTTTTATAAAAATTTTCTTTATAACTAAAACAAGCTAATGAAATTAAGCCAATTAAAATTATAAATAATGTATGATATTTACAGCATGTGCTTCATTAAGTGAGCATACAGGAACATCATTCATGAATCAATATAATTTAACAAAGAGGCTTCGTTTAAGTCAGATTTTTGTTGAATTTGAATTTAGAAACTATTCATCCAGCGATTTTCAATACAAATGGATCAATAATGAATTTGAGGAAAATGTACACAAAATTATTTGGTTAAAATGATGCTAGCTTGAATAGTTATACCAACTCCTCTATACACAGTTTATCTTTGAAAAGTCCATCTTGAGTATAATTTCTATTCAAACATTATTTTTCAATGTACCAGATACATAAAGCTATACCTTTGTAACAAATTGGAATACTGATTAATGCTATTATTATTGCAAGGGTATCCAAAGTCGGGCCTGTCGACTAAATACTGCCAGCATTTTAACATTCATTGTGACCTCATCTTAAATAATTAATTGGCTAAATTTCTTTCTATAAAGATGAAAAATATTGATAAAGTTTATTGTGAACCAACTTATTAATTGATTTAAAATAAAAAGCTGTTGAAGTCATGTGTTGTTATATGTACAAAATTTGATGATGTCAGAATGCAAAATTGGTGATGCAGTATTGTTTAATTTTGCTAATGACAGTTTTTTACTCACAATATTTTTACACAACACTTCGGTACTATTTATATTTCAACACTATTTACGTAATATAAAATAATAATATTTCATTGAATAGCTTTGCCATCGTTCATCTAATTTGAGTAATTTTTAAGGATGGAATAAGACATTTATAATGTCTTGGAAATCAAGATAGTATCGTTCCACTCTCCCCACAAACAACTATTACAAATAAAAAAAACAAACATATAATTAAAAAAACTAACACTCAAACTGATGTCATATTTGTTATCATTATCCCGCCGCGCATATTTTTACTTTAAGAATATGGCCCCCTGTAGTAAAAGTTTGGACACTCTGTATTTTGATACACAGAGTTTCCTAATTTGTTACTATATAAAGTCTTTAATGGATTAATGACGTTTTAGTGTTAACCAATATCTTGGTGGAAACACCACATTACTTAACTGAGATGGGTTACTGATCCCCAAATTTTTCATTTAAACAGATCAATTAACAATCTGTTGCCCAAAAACAGTGAACTAATGTGCAACTAGTTTTTAAAGATAAACTGAGCACTATTTTTAAATATTGTTATTTTAACCCCATTCAAAAAGTTGAATAAAATTTGGTAATTTGGTAAAAATTGTAAGTTGAGTTTTAAGGTTTTTCCCCCAAACACTTAATCATGTTATTGGCACAAAGTGCAATGTTGCTTCAATAATTTTAAATAAGCAAGAAAATATGATTCTAAAATGGTGTATCCAAGATTTCCTTGAGTAACTGGAAAAAAAAATTATGCTAAAAATTGTGTGGGTTCCCTGGAAAGAAGATCTAGAATGTGATATCTAGTAATTACAGCTCTTACTCATCTATTGTTTCTACAGCTCCATTATAAAATGCCTTTCCATTTTGTTTTGTTTTTTATCCGACCATCAACAATTTTCAACAATAATTTTAGATTCTCAATGTTTTTAAAACTAGAGCTCAAAAAAATAAAATAGCAATTAGCAATTAATTTTATTGGTCTTAAACATAAACAAATAATTTAAGAAAAATTAATCAATATGTATATTTTTCACTTCTGGAATAGTGGTCAAACTTATTTTTGTTTCAAAACCTCCCCACTCCCTTCATGCTCTACAATTTGTCTTTTTGCTTAGTGAAAAAAAGAAGAAAAAAACAACCTGTAAAAACCAAGTGTTTGACTATAAATCCCTTATATATGAGACAGAACTAAAAGTATTGATAATATTCAAAATAATATGCACTGCGCAACAAACAAACATTTACAGACTGAACTAACTTAGTGTAAAAAGGGGACTGGCTACCATACCATACATTTATATAGAGATAAACTAAAGTGTATTAATTTAATTACGGTACATTCTATCAATCTGAATTTTTGATACAATGCATTGTTTGGTAACATAAGTCATTTGCAAAATTTCAGCTTGATAGCATCACCGGAAGTTGGTCATTTTTTAAATTTGTTTTTCCGCAGCCCCTACATATGGACCGAGACAGAGAGAGAGCCGGCGGTGAAGGTAATATATTCTGTGTTGTTTATAAATATTGATTGATGGAAGAATAAATGATGATTTTGGCAGCACAAAACTTGTGTGTAAAAACTGTGGTAATGACTGTCACTCAAGGATAGGACTGCACAGCCACTCGAGAAAATGCAACCCAACCCAGCGGCGATGCACCATCGTCTTGTGAGACGGAAGGATGCCGATGAAATTATGATTTTAGGAACGTTGAGGAAAAAGTTTTAAAATTTGAAAAAAAAGGTAAATATTTGAAGGAATATAATGTAAGAAGTAAGAGGATTGAAGAAGCAATATTTTAAATATGCATGGGGAGCATGGTCTGATAGAAAAGTTTATGAAGTGGGTGGGAATTATGATATTATTTCTATATTTGGATTTTAGTTGATCATAACAAAACAAAGTTTTAAGTTAATTAGATGCTTTCATTGTTAACAGTGGATAAGGGTAACAAGCTATTATATTAACAAATTTTAATATATTAACTCTTAAAGTCGCAAAGCGTCGTAATGCGTCTCTTCCCGCTATCCCTAAAGCGTCGTAATGCGTCCCTAGATACAAATCTCGTTAGAAATGAGATCTCGGAAAGTAAAAACTCTTCAATGCTTGAAAAATGATGTATTCGACTTCCGGCAATGGTGGCCGTTGCTCACACTAGTGTTATCGCTCGATTCGCGATGTTTTTTGGTAGTTTAAACTTTTTTTTTTTCAAAGATATGTTTTCGTTATACTTTATTACTAAAATAATAGTACTAAACTACAGGTAAATACTGTTTCAAAATCTGTACGGTCTTTTGGATGCGTAAAATAACCATTCTTAGCCTTAAAAATGAAGTCAGTATGACAATAATATTATAAATGGATTTTACGCAAAATTTTTAATTTCATAACCGGTTGATCGTGATACGGGAAATCCTTAAGGGACTGAGGCGGAAGTTTATTGAAAACCTTCTGGGGTTTTAAGAGTTAACATAGCTGTTGACACTGTTAAATGATGCTTAAAACAGATTTCATAAAAGTTAAAATTTATTACCATTTTTAGCAAATGACTTAGAAGATTTATTTTTTACCATGTTAATTAAGAAGAGGGGAAGATCAAGCCATCCCTTCAATAATTTGCTATAATTTAATTATAGTATTAGTATTATAAAACTGAGTTAACATGAAATTTTTAAAAATATACAATTGTATAAAAATAATAATTTTAACAATGCTACAGCTTGATGCAATGAATAACTTTATTTTTAAATGTGACCTATCATTGTTTAACTCTGCTTGTTCCTACATCACAAAAACTGGAATGGCAATACCTCCATCCTAAGAATTTTTTGAGAATAAGACTAAGACAGTAGTGCAAAAATTTCATTATGCACACTGGTTTGTAGGTGAAAAAGTGGTATGCAGGGTGAAACAAAATGAAATCACAGCATGGGGTATGTAAACTATATTTCAATAGTTGCTATTTAAAAGAAGCTTTAAAAACAAAACAAATACAAATTTAGCAGAAAGATGTTGTTATTTGTTATGATAGTTATGCAACAGTTTAAGGACTAAACATTACTGTTGTTATTAAATTAACTTGATGTATTTTAAAGTGAAGTTGACCGTATATGCAACTGAACTAATTTTTTACAATTATCATTAAGTAGTATCAATAAGCCAATAATCATTTAAGTCTAAGCAAAAACAGTCAATCAGTGTAACAATGTACAGTGTACACTACAGTAACAACTTTGTTGCTGCCTGACACTGACTGGATCCCCCTGCCCCTGCCCTGACTTCTAATTGAAAGTTATTGCCATTAAAGACAAACCCACTATCCCTTATATATATAATATAACCCACTATATGCTTGACCAATTTTAAAATTGAGAGACACAAACAAATTTATGTATACCTTTCAAATGAGGTAACGCCTGAAGCTCTGGTGCAGTGTTGGCACGGTAATGTGATGATCCTTGTGATCGCTTTTGTTTCTTCGATTTGACAGCTGCTTTAGCAGTGAATGGGTCAATACGATCGGCTAGTTTTGCCGACATTGTGATTTGACTATTATTGCGGTTAAACCGCTATGAGGTGGCTAAAGCCCAATTTACATGTGCTTCAAGATTGTTTCGTTATTGGACATTTGCAGTCTTCAAGAACTGGCATACACTTACACACTGGACAAGTTATTTATTTTACTCTAGCCGATAAAATCCGTGGATACACTTGACAGCACAGGTTACCGACTTCTTACTAATTAATCAATTATTTCTTTTCCCTGTACAGTGTTGTTGTTAAGAGAAATGAACGTCTTATTGAAAAAATCGATAAATGACATGCAACTTAAAAGATTGCCGATTAACAATGAGGAAAACAAAATATCGCGGTGTGTTGCTACTCAAGATAATGGTTGCCCATTTCTCGTCTTATTTCAAGCACTTTGAGATTTAGACGAGATTTCAAAATGACCTTGACCCAGAGAAGGTCATTGGGTTGAAAGGTAGGCGTGCCTATGAATGGGCAAGACTGGTAACTTACTGTTATTGTAGTTAGTTGTCCTATTTGAGATTAATAATAGCAGTTTAACAATACCACATAAGTATAGTCTTTCTGTTAAACTTGTGAGTTGTCCTTAAAATATGTTAATTATTAGAGATTTCTATTATATTCAGTTCCCTCTCCCCCACATTCCATAATAGTTTTATCGTTTGATACATACTAGTACTAGTCTAGCCGTCTAGTTAAATAATTAAACTTTGTTTAACTCTAACTCTAAAGTAAGGGTAAAAAGTTCGTTTTTTTAAAACTATTTTTATTTTTTAAAAATCAATTAATAATGATTATTCGCGCTAGTTGCAACTAACCAGTTAAAAGTATGTTAACGATCAAAGTAAGCTGTTTTTCGAAAAAGCGGGGAATGTACTGTAGGGCTATTTGATTAATTAATTTTTTTTTAAAATCAGAGGCTTAGCTAGGTGAAGGGGTCCAAATTTAAAGTTCCCCGCCCTCCGGGTCCCCATTTAAGGCGGGTCCCAAAAAGAGTGCACATTATCTCATGTCATGATGTCGAATGTCAAAATGCAGCCCCACCCCTTCCCCCCCCCCCAAAAAAAAGAGGTCAAGCCCCCGGACTCCCCAAATCCTTAGCTACGCCACTGATTTTAATGTACTATCAATCTAGAGGCAAACATGGAGCTCTTCTGTCTTTCACCATCTTCACCAAAAGACTTACGTTTTGCACCAACTCGCACCTGGAATATAACCAGGGACGGATATCGTCCGATATGTTGCACAATCTGGCCCTGTTGACCCATTTATCATGTTCATACAAATGTTTCACCATACTGGATCAGAAATTGCCCAAATCATTATTATTTATTATTATTCTTTTTAAAGAAAGAGAGTGCCATTACAATTTAAGATTGTGTGGACAGTAATACGACAACGCTGCAAATATTAATGGTCAATATATAACGTTTTCCAGACTTCCAGACTATCCTTCGTGAGAAGTGCAGTGTTGCTCATTATGTGCCTTAACTTGGTTGAGAAAAGTTCATCAGAAGGTTGTGCTGCTGTAATCAGATTTTTTGCCTTCTGCAAAATCTTTATACTTGGCTTTTTGCATTTACTAATCTTTGGCAGGTACTCCAAAAGCACCCGAAAAGGTTGCCTGTTAATAGACAAAGCCTTGTCTGACACAAGAAGCTCACAGCGCCGGCTTCAGGCAAACCAGGCAGCCGCCGAGGGCCTCCGATTAGTCTCTTCATTAGTGTGGGCCTCGCACAAGAATCTTTCCAAATTCATTTTTATTTTTATATTACACTAGCAATTTACCCGCGCTTTGCTGCGGAAATTAGGGTTTCAGCTAGCATTGCGAACCCGCGTAACACTAATTAAAAACACCATTTGAGTTTAATCTGAATGAAGATGGATATACTAAATATATTAACTTCAACCATTCAGGCTCCTACGTACACAAGAACTTGGAGATTTAAAGATGCGTCTTTTTTATAAACCTCACATTGGGGGAAAAACCTATATTTCGACAATCGTCACCCTAGTGAGAGGTGATTTAATCTTACCATCGCGGGAAGGAATGGGGGGGGGA